>CM037858.1:12171574-12771574 GCA_021292105.1 Anadara kagoshimensis | reverse complement strand
GAGACAAGATAGTTGTTAACTTTTCCTCATTCATCAACTGGCTTAAATACAATATATATGATAAATATACTGTATAGAAATTTAATTTTTTGCTGTTCTAATGACGCTGACCCCTACTATCTGGTCACTGTAAGACTTAAAACTTATAAATAACAATTATCATAAAAGTGAATAAACTCATATATGTAAAAATTTACATGAAATCTGTGCAGATACAATTAATTTCCTGGCTGGCTAAACCATCACTTTAGACAACGGCAAGGAAGAATTATCTTGTACATCTAGACTTATTAATCAAATCTATTTGATCTAAAATTGAACATTTTATTGCTTTGAAAGCTTTATTCTGATATCATTTTGTTTATATTTTAGTAGTTTTTAGATATTTGACCAGCTAAATAGATGAAAAAATTAAATTAGTAGAAATCTGTAAAATAAATTCCACAAAGGACAAAATTTATATCAATAACCATCTGGTAATATCCAATAAGTGTGGTGTGAGTGATTGGTTATTACACTGAACAAAAAAAAACACCAAATTGCAACCAATTCCAAACACTAGTTTGGTCCCAAATTTATTTGGTGATATGTATGACATCTTCTAAACGGTTACAAGAACAACTTTTTTAATGCCCCTCAATAACTACCGGTAAGCCAACCTGCTTATTGCCTCATTATTTTGAATTCCAAAAAATTATTTCCTTTATGCTTTTCTTCATTAGCCTTCCTCAATTTATTCCTAAACCCTTTTGTTATGCTAAAATCTGGCTGAACAAATGGTGCCAATGAATCAAAATTTTACTGTACTTTCAGGGAAAACATCTTGAAAACTGAAAGTCTTTGTCTACATGTGAATCTATGCAACATGTGCAATGTAAAAAATCTACAGATTACCTACCCCATTGTATGAATCAAAATTAGAACCTCCAAAATATATCCTTGTTGTCATTTTAAACTGTAACAGACTTTGGATTTCTACAACCCTTGAAAAACTTCCAGAATAATAGTTTGTCATTGTAACTAGCTGTTATAATATAGAAACTTAAAATCCAACTGTACAATCTATAATATAAACCTTATACTTAAACATTCCAGAAATTTAGTTACTGGTGTGTTTTGTAAAATGTCTGCTATCATGAGAATTTGAACACATAAACAACTAAATCTAACAGTTAAAACTTTACAGAGTTCTTTGTTTAAAAATCAGCTGATATCATCAAACTCTGGTTTCTGTTTTTGAGTGCACATACATGTTACTATCAAACAGACACTTGTATGATAAGACATTATCATTGACGATAGACTACCAGTTTCTCACATCATTTAACATCATCACCTTGCTGCACCACACACAAAGCAATAAATACAGACATATTGGACGACAAATTATTAATTAAACTTAGAATCCGTATGTCACATGATACATTTATATTGTTTTGACGATATATTGATATAGAGCTTGTCCACTGCTAAAGGAAACAATATGCATTTATATCTGATCTATACCTGGGGAGAAATTAAAACTATCCTAACATTTCAAACCGTCACAGCTTGAAAATAAAATGACTCATTTCTGTTTTATATGGACTGGTTACTAGTAGTTAAGTCAATGTTAACATTAACAGTTTTTTTTTAAAATAAAAATCATTACAGTAACATATGGTAGCATCAAAATATTTCTGGAATGTAATAAATATTAATTTATGAACAATATGCAGCAGATTGCATATGTATATATTGACTTCTGTTTCAATTAAATCAATATTTCTAAAATGTAGTATTTACAGGTTTTACACATAAAATCATAATGTTTACCCTATATCAGATGACTTGATCTTATATATACAAAATATAAGGTTCCAAAGTATTTAGAAGGCTAATAAGAAATGTTGTAGATGCAATATGGTACCAAACTTCCAAAAGGCCTGATATGTTAAGTAATTGTATGTTGAATAACATAAAAATGTTGTTCTTTTGACTAGTTATGTAAATCAAGTAAAAACCCAATACACAGCTGATACCATCTAAATAAATCTTGGTGGTAAACAGTCTGTCACCTTGAGTTTTAGATAACAACATAAACATACAGGTACTGATATTTCTGATTCTGAAAAATGTGTTTATAAAGTCCTGCATGAAAGGTTGGTTGGTTGGCTGGTTGGGTGGTAGAAATGGTGTTTTATGCCAAAAGTCAACATTATTTCATTTAATATATCCAAGAGGTCAGTTCAGGAGTGATGAAAGTAACCATTGACAGAAGTAACCAAAGCAAACAGTGATGAAAGTAACCGGAGAAAACAAATGACCTTTTGCAAACTAAATGAAAATCTCTGCTTAGATCAGAGCATAGGTAATGAGTTGCTACTTTAGACCATGTGGTCAGAAAATTGTGATTTGTACATACTCCACACAAAATCAATATGAAAACAACAGACCAATGTACAAATGTTAGATAACTATCACATTTTGTGGTAAATCCACAAGTTTAAATAGTCCCATAATACCCACATCTATCTAATTGTGCAACATATAACATCCTTTTTACATACTAATCTTTGTCGTTTAAGATAAAATGGTCAGGAATTAAGTACTGAACTTAGTTTAATCAAACTGGTCAGATAGCAAGGACATAATTAATGATAAATATATTTATCAGAATACAATAGTCGCCACTTAAATAAATGACTACCATGAATCATCATAGTATAAATGCCCATGACCTTTAAATTTTGGATTTTAGAAGTAAAAGAGTTATAACAAAGGCCATAACAAGACAAATTCTAATTGTTCACCAATAACTTAAGACATTTGATCATAAAAAATTAACCTAAGATGTATGGTAGTCTCTAATGTGTATGAAGGGAGTTAAACATCGTAAAAGCCAATGTTATTGGCCATAATATGTTGATGTGGATACAGAAACAAACAACATGAACAAGCATGCAAAAAGCACCATGTCCCCCCCCCCCATTCCATCTGGGGCATTAAACACACACACACACACACACACACACACACACACACACACACACACACTGCTTGACAAACTTTATAAGTGTAAATGGGATAAATGAAATTGATAAAAACAAAACATTATATATAATAAATTGATTACCTTTAAAGTTCCCATGTAAAATGGAGTTTATCACATTTTCAAACGAGTTATATCCATAACAACAAACATAAGTTCTTCATAAACACTCTCGGATATTGGCAGTACAACGACATACTTGGTGTACATAACAGACATTATGAACAAATTATAATAACAAGTACTAGCTCATTGAGAGAGAAAATATATGTAAACATGACATCATACTACAATAGTTTGGTATATATATATTCATGTATAATATATTATTAGATTACACGAGAAAACAATCGTGTTTGTGCTTTACACTAGACTTCTGTAATAAATAATTGGAAATTATCTTAGGAACTCTGAGGGAATTTTATGTAAGATATCCATAGATCAATACACAGAACACGGGTGAATCATCAAATGTTTTATATTTGTAAATGCTGAAAAATGCATAATCAATAAACCAGACAAATGCACATGACGATGTTATCGATATTTCTGAATTCCGAGAGCCAAGTTGACTTTCTAATAGTATATATATACAAGTATATAAATACTATATATATATAAATAATATACATAAACAATACAGTTTTTACACATATACATGTATACATTATTAACATAAGTGAAACATTGGTTTATGTGTTAATGCCTCCAAGTATAGGTCCATTCAGCATAGTTTCCTGACAAACATAAGTTCATGACTCTTAACAGTGCTAGCCAGCCCAACTTTTCGTTAGGCTTGGTTAGTTTATAAGCAGGGATGCCTGAATTATAATTATAATACATGTGTCTGAAGAAAGATTAACAATATTTGAAACTGGTTCCGCTATTTTCAAAACTGCTAGGCAGGCCTCTGAAGGAATAGAGACAGGCTGAGACAGGCTGTTACATTAAACAGTGTACACCTTCTCCACAGCTAGTATTTAGTGGACAACCATTTGTTGGTACCATCTCATACCTTTTACAATACATATCATATACATGTATATCTCAAATGAATCAAGAATTATGGATGGCTAAACTTTTGAAACACACACACACAGAAAGAGAGAAAAAGAGAGAGAGAACATAAAATCATAAAACTTACAAGCAGAATTAAGACAGTTGTGATATAAAATGTAATTTCTATAAAATCTTCACATTCAGGCATTAAGATAATGAGGCACTGAAGCAGTAATCGAATCATAATTTGGAAACTTCTCTCAAATGACTGATTATAGTACCTCTTAATTTCTGTCCAAGTTACTTTCAACTGATATCCAAAATCAAAAATTTCCAAATAGCTTTATAGAGTATTCTGTTCAGGTTTTAACCTTACCACTGCCAATAAAACAAATGATGAGATGATTTCAGATATAAATGATGACCATATGTTGCTGATGATGTATACATGACAAATGGAGATTATGACAAATATTATATATAAAGGTAATGACATCATCATTTACAGTACTACCTGTGGGATTTTTACCTTTGTGACTATGAGGGTGTGTAATTAACAACATTAATTAAATGTCTATTTCATATCCATAGCCATATATCCTGGTAGGTGGAAAATAATTTTCATGCAAAATATTCTTCTAGTACAATTGCATAATATTTTTCATGTTTCTTGAATTATTTACATCACTAGATTTAAATCTCATTCATTTTGAAAGGTAAAAAAAGCATGATATATGCATTCAGCCAATTTAAATCATAAATATATACATACAAAGCAAAGATGTTTTGTGAATTATAGTCACTGTTGTAGAATGTAATGCTTCAAACTCAACATCAAGTAAAAAAGAATACAGTACACGTTTCTTCATGGATAAAGATAAAAATGTCAAAGTAAAATGTAATGAAATAAAAGGTGTGATACATTTTATACAGATTATGTTTCTATAACTGATTTCTTTACGTAACACAAACAACATTTTCCTGCTTTTCATAAAAATGTGATGATTTGTAATGAAATGGGTAAACTATTTCAAAAGTTTGAACGAGTACCTTTTCTGTAGAAAAAACAGGGGAAAAATAATAATTTTAATCACATAAAAAACTTGACCATTTCACAATTTTCAAACAAAAAATTTGAACTGAAATATTCCTTCTATGAAAACACCAGTGATCATTGTTTTTAAGACCCTGCCCTCCTATCCTTCCCCAATGAACCCCCTGGGACCTATCCTGAACATTTGAATGGGATTGATTTGTGCATCTGAGGACATCCGTAAAAAAATTAATCAGGTGAAAAAAATAATAATAGAAAACCGGAAATGGAAGAAAAGTAATACCAAGTAAGATGTCTGGTAGAAGACTTAAAAATTTATTAAAATAACTACAACTGTCTTTTGAGAGCCAAATACCCCTGCTGCAAACATCTACAGGGGTTTGATGTTTCTCGCGACCTTGACCTTTCCAATATGACATTGGTTCAAGGTCATGACACACCTTTGGACCATGAAGATAATTTATGTGAAGTTTTATGACAGTCGTCCAAAGCAATAATGAGATATGGCCTTGGACATGATTTTACATGGACAGACTGACAGACATGGTGATTCCTGTATACCCCCTCAAACTAGTTTGGGGAGGGAACAATAATAATAATAGTGGAGAACAAAAAAGGGATTATAAATAATAAGTTTGCCAACTAGTATACAAGGTGGAAGACTTAAAAAAGAAGGAACGCAGAAAAACCAGTATTCCCCATCCCACCCCAACCCTCAACTTTGTTTTGGGGACAAAGGTAAATATTGAAGTGATGCTAGAGCGTGATTGACTTATTAAGCCAGTGACAACATCACTGATCTAGTGTAGCTGCATATAGTAATGATATTTATGCTGTCAAGATTCTTTCATTTATATTGAATTGTCAGTTCTAGAACAGCAGAGGAACCAACAGTACCTGAAGAAGACCAATGATATTTTTTGGCAAGTGAACTAACAAACTTTCTCAAACAAGGATCTGCCAAAGTCAGAATCAAGTCTAAGTAGTGAGTGCAATGACTGAAGATGTCATTACTTGTGCACATAGAGACATATGTTACACATGTAAATACCAGTGGTAGGTATGATCTTGGGGGCAAGTAGAAAACAATGTAAATCAAGTAGAAAATTCTTGTTGATTTATGAATTTATGACCTCTCTGAAACCTTTTATGTTTACAGCTTAATATAAAAATATATAGCTTAACTGAATTTATAATAAAGGACTACAAATCATCAATGTCTACTAAACAAAAACTCTAGACAAGCAGTTAAATCAGTAATAGATGTTTCAGTATTGTAAATCTGTGCAGGCAAGAACTTCAGAGACACTGACTTAAACAACTTATAACTGTGTCACAAAACCTCTGAGCATGTAAAATAATTCACCAGGATGTTACCTAAATGACCATGCTCAAGACCTTAAAATCAACTTGAGCAAAATACCCAATGTCATTCACTTAATGTCACAATATTATTAAACAAAAGCATCCTGAGCATTCAAAATAACCCACAAGGGTTTTGCCCCAAAACAATGTTCAAAACATATCACTGCAGTGCTTAAATACTGCATAGTTGCAAAAATGATTTAGGCTACAAATACCATCTCGATAAAAACAGTGTTACATATTCATCCCCAGCATCACCAGCACTAAAAAATTACGAAAATGCAATTTTGCTTAAGACAACCGTACATCTGCTTTAGGACAAGAATTCCTCATGTACAGCCTTAACCACAGTGATAGGTGTGAAAATATTATTTATAACACTCTACCCCACTGCTAAAAGATCAATGAAATAGACTAGATAGGTCATAAGTATATTTACTTTTAAAACAGTGGAAGTTTGGATAACACCAAAATCAATGCAAAATCTATATAATTCCCTTAAGTTATTTAGACCAGATTTTTCTCACACATATACCAGTAATTGCTATTGTAAAGTAGTTCACACAATTCAGATGGGTAAATGAAACTACAGACAATGGTTTTGACCAAATTGAAATAAACGTCTTTGCCATCAAAGAGTTAAAATGCCATGCATCCCAAAAAGAAACTTAGAAAAACAAATTCAATGTTTGAATTTGGTCACAGTTTAGGAGAAAAAATGAATGGGCATCACATTAAAAGGGAAATTACAGATGGTTTTGAACAAATTGAAATAAATGCTCTTGCCCTCATCGAGTTAAAACACCATGTATCCCAAAACAAAACAAATTCAGTGTTTTTGTTTGGTCACAATTTTTGAGAAAAATTTCTCATTGAAGAGAAATCACTGATAGTTCTGACCAAATTGAAATTCAAATAAACATCTTTTCCATCAATGTGTTGAAGCCTCTTGAATCCCAAAGAAAACCAAGGTAATCACACTAAAAGGAAATTACAGATAAAGGTTTTGTCCAAATTGAAATAAACCTCTTCTCGACCACTGAGGTAAAACACCAGGGCACACAAGAAATACAAATAAATGTCTGAATTTGGTCAATTTAATCACAGTGTAGAAGATACCCATCATTGAACAACCACAATGATATAAGGGTTCATATGCTCCATCAGTGCTTAAAAACTTTAGTTACCAGTACATCAGATTTAGGTCTTTCAATCCATGGAGTCACCACTTTACAAATAACACTAACAACATAAAGGGAACACATGAAGTTATATAGCTAATAATATCAAACATAAAAATCCAAAGACATCATTTCATTAAAAAAAATCCAAAACTTTGTTTCATGACCATGCATATAAAATATTGTAACACAATAATGTACCATTGCAATGAATGAACCAGACCAAAGCAGACTGAACTAATTCACATTTCTTTGTTTTTTCCCAAGGATGTTACCTGTATATCATTATGTATCTGATTATCTTACAATACAAGTTATGTGTACTACATTATTGTTGAGGAGTAAAAAATACATTGACATTGACAATCATTATCACATTACTGAGGGCATGTTATAAGGTTTGACAAGATGTATTACATGTTAACATACATTTGTATTTATTTACTACTATACTGTACTACATCTATAATTATTAGGTAAGAATAAGATTTCCTCCTGTAACAACCCCCCCCTCCAACTGAATTCTATGTAAAATTTTTGAAAAAGTCCTTTTCACAGAAATGTTAAAAATGGCTTTATTTGTCATTTTTAGACTTTTTCAACTGAAATTCAAATTTTTGTAGAGTGTGCAAAAGGAAGTGTTTCCATTTTTTTTAATATTCCAAATGAACTCTCACAATAAATGCACCAAAACTCTAGACTGTCTAAAGCATTAAAAAATAAAACAGACATTGACATCATTATCATATTAATGATGACACGCAATAAGAATACCAGTATGTATTACATATTAACATACTGTATAAATTTACTACGCAAATCAAATACCACTTGAAACTTTAAACATATCCTGTAAGCTGTGAAAACATAGCATGTTATTTGGGAGTGAAAATCCCAAATTTGAAATTTGACATTCTGTATAACCAGAATTGTATGCTAGAACACAAAAAACATTTTCCAGAAGTAACTATAAATAGCAGACAAGCTATAAACAAATTATTAAATTTTTCCAGAATTATCAGGCGAGTGCCAAAATGCCATGCGATGCAATCTATACCATCCAGAATTTTATGAAAAGGTAAACACTGACCAACATATCAGTATACACAATATAGTACATGTAAAGAGCATATGAGCATTTACCTTGGTTTTATCATTTGGACTTTTGTTTTTCCTTCCATGGTTCTGCGACGGATTCGGGTGTGTAAATTTGGGTTTAAATCCATATTTCTTTCCTAATTTGGCTAACAATGAATAGGCTTTTGCAACAGCTTTATCCATTACCGAATCTGTACACATTGTTCACAAAAGTGAGAAAAATGGTTTTGAAAATAATTTGAAAATTAAAGGTCTTTTTTCAAATATTGTGATTATAATGTTCAGTGCAAATGATGATAAAATTTATATATTCTCTCTAAAAGCATAATAATCCTTGTACTAAACATAACTTTGATTTTCTACTAAAAAGTTTACAACTCCATAAATTAACCTAAAGGTATCCATCATCAAGCTTTTAACCACAATTTTCACATTTTACTTTTAAATATCAATTTTCACATCATTTTAACAAATTGTCCAAATTTAAATATATCCAATGTCAACAAAATATCACATTATCTGGTGAAATTCCAACAATATTGACAAAACTGGATTACTACCAAATAATAACAAGAGAAACTTAATTGCTTGAAATATATCTGTTTACACAGTTTGTAGCAAGTAGTTATACATATATGTCTTCAATGGTTATTTGTTAAGATGAGTGTCCAGTCTTGTCCTGATGAAAAGGTGGGCTGTAACTAGTTATACCCTTCAGCATTATTATAAGGATAAATCTAATCAGGTCTCAGTGAGGCAGCTCTTTCATTAAACTGATATTAGGTATACTATGTGATACAAATTTTCTTCACTTAAAGGTGTATAATGAAGGACAGTCTATAGCAGGTAAGAATATTATCAACATATCATTTTTTATCTAAATCACTTAAAATCCTTTTATGATATTGATCAATTGACAAAGTCAATTGGTAAAATTTAATCTTTACTTATAATAGCGATATTGAAGTTAAATAGGCAATGATAATTTTGTAATCACATGTATTGCCTTTACTGCATACCTAAGTATCATATTCTAGAGGTGACACTGGGACTCACTTTCAGTATACTCATTGTCACTTAATCCTTATATCTGAAACTTCACATTAATTTAAAACTAAATCCTTTCAGCTTTAAAATATTTTAAAAATTTTTCCATGGTGAAGACAGGATTTTCTTTTACATAACCTGAAGATAATTCTGACATATATCCATTTCTTAACTTTAAAAGATACAACAGTCAGTCAGCATGTCCCCTTACTCTACTGTGCTTATAATTAATTCACCCATTATGTATATGATGTAATAGTGTCCTTAGTGACTAAATGTATGTAACTTTGACTTGTCAAGACTGTTGATGGATAACTAATAATTTATAAACATCAAAGTGAAATGAATACAATCTCTTTAAAGAATAAAAAAGAAAGCCTTATGGATAGAACAGTAGGTAGCCAAGCTAGGACACTCCTCTATAGAGATGGAACCAGTACATGTACCTCAGAGACATAAAAACAACAAAGGAAAAACTGTTCATTTTAAATGAAGAAAGTTCCTTTATATATCCAATATCACAAAAGAAATTAAGGAATTATGACTGAAATTAATTACTTCAACATCCTTCTTTAGAATAATAAACAATAAGAAAAGTTTTTAAACTACCATAAATTTTGTCAGTACTGCCTCCATGTACTGTGATATCATTTGCACTTCTGGAATAACCAATTCAATGTCTTAAGACTGTTATATAATGTGTGTTAGGGGGGAACATTTGTTGAAAGTCCCTCTTTAACTCTAGACTTGTCTTTACCATACAGATGTTACAATACCAACTATCAACATTAATTAACATCAGGCTAAGAAATTACTTAGAAATCTGACAAATATACAATCTCTGTTTCTATTCCTGGTAGACAAAATTGCCATTGGCCACTACTTTTTAAGAAATTCTTTCGAAGAGTCACCTATTTCAGAAAACTTGTGAAAAAATACTTTAAAAAGGATTATATTTTCACAAATTTTGGAAATTTGGCTACTAATAAATTTCAAATTTGTAAAAACCAAGAAAATGTCATCTACAGTAAAGTGTAATGCAGTAATTTGGTAGTTGTATTTAAAAACTAACACATGCAAAGAAATACAAGGTGAGTTAGTTGATGTTTACGGGTTTTCTGCACCATCTTATGCTTAGGCTAAAATCTGGGTAGGGAATTCAAACATGATAGAATGTCTTTAGAAGATGGTCAGGTCTGGACGCCCACTGGATGCCACCAACGAAGAAATATGTAACAAAGTTCTAGACCAGCTGAGAAACACCGTCCCTGAAAAACACTGAGGTAAAGTCTCTAAAGGTGTTTTGCTGCAACAGGACAATGTGAGAGTCCACACTTGCAAAGTTATAATGGAAACTGTATAGACTGAAAATGGTAAAAATTAATAACACATCCTACCTATTTGCCTGATTTAGCTCCTAGCAACTTCTTCCTATTCCCAAAATTGAAAATAATATCCATGAACATAATTTCTGGTTTGACAAAGAAGTCATAAAGACAGCTGAGGAGTGGGTCAATGGAAAGGAAATGTAACTTTTTCAGTTCTGGGCTGATTGCACTTGAACACCATTGGTCTATCACACTAGAGGGCAATTACATTGAAAAAGAATAGGTGGATCTCAACAGGAAATATGTTAGGCTGGTTACTTATTGACTTTCCCTCATAGAATATTGATTATCTTGGTCTTTTGCATGGAAATTTGCTAATTTTCACCTTTCTTTAAGATTACCAGTGCTAGTTGTTAGCTACATGTTCCTGTATTTCAGGACCAAGTTGCCCAAATTCTATTTGATAAAAAAAATCATAAAATATTTGATAGTATGCAAGAAACACATTTCCACTAACTAATTAATTAACTAATCAAGCTCCAAACATTCTTCTGTGACCAGGTGTTTAAAAGTGTTAAAATTTAACAACAAAATGTTAGTTTTAAGATTCATGAACACTTAATGAGCTAAGTTCATGATCAAATAAAGGTTTTTTCTTTATTATATTTTCAGTATAAAAAACCTGTACTTGAAAATTGATCAAGCATGTTTTTTATCAATAATCTTGACTTTTGGCCTAACTGACCTTTATTGTGAAATCTTGTGCAACAATGACCTCAACTCAGTTCCTTTGATTCTTATCATGTGTAAACAGTTATCAACATTTGTTATGATTCCCCACCACCGAAGGTGGGGAATCATATTGTTTTCGTTCTGTTTCTTCTTATTATTATTATTATTATTTTTATTATTATTATTATTCCGTCAGGATCATATGCTGACGCATATCTCGGGAACGGCTTGATGGATTTAGATGAAATTTGCTACCAATAATCTGTTGTCTGGGAAGATAATCAAGACGCGTTCATTTTCGTTATCTTGAAGGTGGGTGGGTGGGTGTAAATAAATACGTAGTTAAATACCCGGGGAAACCAATTCTGAATGGACATAGGCTGATTACGACACCTTAATTATACCAAGTCAATGCTTTCACCTATGAGTTAATCCGATTAGTGACCGTTAAAAACTTGGCGATTTTTAAAACCACAGCTTGTCACGTCACACGCCTGTACTTAAAACCTTACACAATGAGATGAATGGTGTATACAATTTGCCTTGATAGATCAAATGGCTTGGGGGTTTTCTGTTAATCACTGACTGTGTAAGTAGAAGACTGCCCACTTTTTTAAGTTTATGCCAATGAAATGTCTCCTTTTACTGGCTGACACTTTCCTAATGACTGGTATGTCGAGTACAAAAATTTGTAATTTTAGTCGGAAATGAATCTTCCGAGTAAGCCGCCACTCTGTTACTATTAACACTTTTCAAATAAGAGATGGACAATTATTTCAGGTATTGTTCAAGTTTAAGATAAAATATTTTTGTGTCTTTTTTATTCGATTTAAACATTGGAATTATCGTAATTTGGACTGAAAGTTCACTTCGATTTAAACATGGGAATTTTCGTAATATTTCGTAATTTGGACTGAAAATTCGCTTCAAATTCGGCATATCGAATTAACTAACAAATTTACATAGAAATACATAGCGATCTGACGGGACCATTTGTATCATTTCGATTTAAGCGAAATTTCTATTCAACCGACTTCGAATTAACGAGAGTCGACTTTATTTCTTTTGCATCAAAAACACCTAAATAATCTATATAGCAATGAAGATCTGAGTCTTTTAGATGCTGGAAATAACAATATGAGATTTATTCCGTGTAATACACCTAAACTAATATGTACCTGAACGTGTTGAAAAGTACGTTTTTTTCAACAGAGGGGGTCTTTTAAATCGGACTATATATTATACAGCGTCCATCTATTTCAACACACTATACACAGAGTTAACATACATGCTTCACATAAAAATGTCCGTCTTTTACTATTTTGACTGAGTAGATGTATCGTTATGATCATGAACCTCAAACATATAGGAATAACCGATGTAAGTCGCGTAATTAAAATACAAACAGATGGCCTCCTATGATGTGTATTGCGCATTGAATTACGATTATTAATCAATAAACTTTTTAGAAAAATATTAAATAAACATCACAAAGGGTAACTTATTATATTTTATTTTAGATTTTACAATAATTCCGAGTCCATCTGACGACATCGGAAGGGCACCTGGGTATATCCTCAGGCAGTGTCGACACGCTCCAATATTACTTGGATCTACCTGCCCATCATTAGAAGGTCTTACATTCGCACCTAAGACAACGATCTTAATCAACTCTGTTGTTAATAACTGTGTTTATTCAGTGACACTCGCCAATCCGTCACTGGTTTCAATGTGTTATCACCTGTTAATTACTGGTGACCAAGATACCGGTGAACTTTGTAAAAACTTGTGGCCAGAAAAATCGCAAAGCGCCGTGTTTTGTCGCAAGTTAAAGAAAAAAATCGCAGTTCACGATGCCCAGCGCAAACCCTCCCATACGTGTTCATTCACTGTAACACGCGGCGACGCCAAATCAGAGGCCTGAGAGGGGTTCTACGAGTCTTCTTATTCAATAAAATTCATTGAAAACGTCACTTCCTATGCCGAGAAGGCCTTCCAATGTATGATTTTTCTCAACCGAAAACTTTAATTCAAATCTACTTTAACTTTCGAAGAAATTTTAAAAAGCAATCAAGGTATGATTTTTTTAGTTTACCAGGTCGGCGCGGTACAAATGTACTTCATACACAACTGCCTTTAAAATGTAATTGTTCATCAAGGCAATATATACACAACATTAAAAACGCATGTGACGTGAAAATCACAAGATTTACCCTTTTTGGCGACACAGTAATGAAATTGGCAACAAAATTTTACAACTGGCGATTTCCTTGACGACAGACTTTTACAACCTAGCGCTAACCCTGCTAGGGTCTGTTCACCAGATATATGCCATGAATTATTTATGGATGGTGGGGAATCATACGTAACTGGTATCCCAGTTACAATCTCTAGTTATAATTAAGATTTGGTTTTAGTTAAGTAGTTTATAAATCTTAATCTCATCTATAAGAAATTAAAATTCCCTAAACTTGTAGTTTCTCCTTATTAAGTTTTGATAGATACATTTTGTATTTTACCAATGTATGTTTGTCTGTTGCAATTACCACATAAAGGCAATGTTATTATATTATCCCAAGGTTTTGTGACTGTGTGTCAGTGTAACTCTCTGATATTTGTTTTACAACAATGAAAAAATGTTAGCCAACATTAGAACATGACATTTCTGGCAATTGGCATTGCATTTCCAACAATTTTTTTTTTTTTTTTTTTTTTACATTTCCAGCAACTTTTTCATTACAATTCCGGCAATTTAAAGCATTACTTTTTCAACAATTTTTTCCTTAATTGTTTTTTAATTTATGTTCCCAAAAGTTCTTCACCTCTTTTGTTAGCCAGATACAAATAGCATCCCCAGACTGTTTCCTGACTGGAACACTAAAGCTTTAGTCTTTTATCTATACAACAATATGTGATAATTGTATTTATTTTTTCACTTACAATAAAAGTTAACTTGCAAGGCTTTCAATGAGATGTACCTGGGTGTAAGTCATGATTTCAGAACCCCACCCCCTTTTTACTTATTTAAAGTCAGAATGGTTTATTTTCTTCAACCTCAAATTTTTTTCTCTACAACATAATACCCATACTTTTTCTGGTACATAAATATTATTATCATACCGGTAATATATATCAATTTCCGAACATTGAAAAACATATTCTTATGTCACCATGTGTCATAACAAAAAACCTACGTAAGCATGCCAAAATAATACAGGGATTTAAACTGACAGTAAACACCTTTGTTTAAATCTATCTAGGACAAAATTCCTTTATTTGATTTGTATATACATATAGTGAGCATTATTTGTAAATCTGAGATAAGATATGCAATAAAGGTATATGTCTAGCTATCTGTAAACACCAAATCTGACATTAAATAATTAATCTTGCACCTAGAGGCTTTACAGAAAACATTAAGGATCATATCGTACAAACATTGTAGGGGTTTGTCTGAGGACAAAGCTTATATCTAGCATCGGGAGGGTACATAGCCAACCAAATTAAGCATTTTTTGTCGATTAAAAAAAAATAAATAAATAAATAATAATAATAGTAGTAATAATATAGTAAAATAAATAAATAAATAAATAAATAAATAAATAAATAAATAAATAAATAAATAAATAAAACCAAAACCTTCAAATGTGACATTATCATTTGTCAATAGAATATACATGTACCGATAATACTGTTAGTTTTTATGAAATATTTAAGCTTATTTATTTTGAATCACACACACTTGTCAGATTTAAAAAAAAATTTAATTTCACCTGTAGTGAGTACACATACTCACCATTAAACATATAAGATTGCAGACACTCCTAAACAGTGTTATTTTTTAATATATTTTTTTCGTTTGCCCAGACTAAACTAACACTAACAGGGTTAGATGGTTCCTAGGTTGAGTACCTAAGGATTCACCAAATAACTAAACAGAATAATGATTGGTGTGTCACTGCAATAGCAAATAAAAAACAAGAACTACACCAAAATATATACTGTAGCAGAGAAGTGGCACCCTGCAGTATTTAAAAAACATTTTGGCTTTTCATTGGGATTTCAGTACAGTCTATATGTATAGGATATATCCGTTACAATGGGTTCTACATTGGTTATAACTAACTGTCAGTCTGTGTATTGACTTTAGTAGATTGTTTTCAAAATATTTCATAGCTCAATTTATTAGTAAAAATACATACACAGCTTTAAATTGAAGCTTTAGTCACACAAAAAAGAAAAAAAAACTTTTTTAGCTGATTTGATTTACTTCCAAATCATTTTGTATCACAAAAGACTTAGAGAACAAGCCATACAAGTGTGTATTGGAATAAATCTCAATTTATATAATCAGCAGATTTTTATCAATATACAAATAAGAGTATGGAAAATCTGAAAAGACTTTAATTTCAATATGTCTAATTTTGAGTTCTATAAATATTAGCCTAAATATAATAACTACATAAAATGATAATTACAGTTTAGTTATGTACTTTCCTCAGGTGTATTGTGACTTATCATTAACTACGATCATACCTGTACTGTTAAACAAACCACAATATAACAAATAACCACAGAAATACACCTGTGAAATTAACTACTTAATCAGTAAATGCAGTTAAATTTTAACATGCTATTTATTCAATCTGCCATCCCACTTTTTCCCTAACAATAAATACTTCTAAATCTCTCCCGTTTTAAGGATTTGGTTTTATTCTCTCCTATTTTCAGTCACAAATTTAAAATTAAAAATCGGAGTTTTTTTTTATCAAAAGAAAGTCTAGCTAAAATGATTCTATGGTTTCATTATCCTTTCTTTAAAGTTTGGGTTAAAATCTATACACACCTTCAAAAATCTGACAGTTCTTCTTAGTTTTATTGTTGTATGGATACAAGAATGAGATAAAAACAAAATTAAAAAGTTTTAAATTTCCTAAAAATCTGGTGTAAAATCACTTTAAAAAGCTAAATACACTCACCTCAATCCAACTATAGTCTAACATTTTTATGGATGTAAATAAAAGCCTCATGTCAAAAAGTAAAATAAAATTTCCAAATTCATGAATCTTAAGTTAGTCCGAACAATAAGAACACCTTAAAAAAATGAGTAAAATGAAGTCAAAACACAGCAGTATGAATGAAGCTATGTAAACATGGTTAACTCAATATCTACATATATCAGTTACTGTCATATCTATCATATATCCTGGTAACTTAAAGTGCAGCACATGTCCACACCTCAGGTAACTATGGAGACACTACACAATCTACTGAATTAAATCATTTAAAGTAATTGAACTCTATAAAACAAAGAGCAGACTGATAACATCTCCTAGTCAAATTTTCTTTTGGTGTGGTATTAAGTTTAAATAAACAATACCTTTAAAAAGCAAATTTAGTTATAATATAGCTACAGTCGTAAACTAAAGTTGAGTTGCCATTTTTAAATTTAATATTTTTAATTTTTAAAACACGAACAATGTGGAATATATATTTTACTGTTTTGTGAAGAGTGAAGACTTTGGTCCTGTCTTCTGCCAGTAACACTTGCTATAGATCTAAATAAAGACCACATATGAACAGTCTTTTGAAGCAAATTTGCTTCATATTTTAAACAAAAGGAACTTCTATTTAAATGATCACCTGCCTATAAAATCCAAATTCCTTTGGTTCCATGGAAAGTCCTTACATACAGGTTTTACTGTATAAGACAATGGACCTTTTATTTTAATGATGGTTGTTCAGTGATGTTCATGTAAAGCATTGGCCTTACACAAGAAGTGATATTCATGCTATTGTTGGCCTTGAATACTCTTGAGTGGGGCTAATGAAGACCATTGGCCTTGTATGTTCATGATATTATTGGCCTTGGATATGCTGAGTTTTGCCCATGAAGAGCATTGGCCTTGTACACTAGAAAGGTGTTTATTCTTTATCTTTGGTTCCTTAAATATTTAGGAGTTGAGATGAGTAATGGTGTTTAACAAAATAAACATCCAGTCAAGAATATTTCAGTTATATAAAGACATCACCAACTATAGGCAAAGGTGCAGAAATTTTACTTGTGTGTTGTATTGATGGAATTATACAGCAGGATTCTATATTGTGCCATGCTTACCGTAGTAAGGGACATCATTTATTTTGTTCCCCTCCAAAAGAACTTTAACTTTCATTTCCTAATGCCGAGTGTTTGGCGAAAAAACAGTCACTACTTATTATTATTTTGCTCAGTCTGTTTCAAATGCTTTTAGTTGTAATTGTCCGCTGTACTTAGGGCCACAGTGGCCTACTCTTTTCTGAACTCTACAAGGTGTCCTTTAGCATGCACTGAGACATGGAACCTTTTTTTGAGTCTCATTCAAAGACTACTGAGTAACAAGCTTTTTTACAGCTCTATTATGGACAGGATATGAAATAATCTCAGAAATTTCCAAGTCTGACTTTGAAAGCCAGTGACAGTACCCTTCAGCCATGTCTAACCACTCAATAGAACTAGAGGTGTCCAAGATTTGGGACCCCATTTAGCTGCTGCATTTTCCCTTGTCCTGTAATATTTAGGGGTTTTATCAACCCAAAGCAAACATTTTATACCAACAGGCTGGACAATTGGTACAAGAAAGAAGAATCAGAAAAAGAAGGATGTGGTAGACAGAGCCTGCTGGACCCAAACAGAGTCCACCTATTACACATATATGCATGTAAACAATGAGAACATTTGATAATCCATCTAAATTTATTGCCTGTTTCAGTCTCAGAGTCAGAGAGAATGCCATTGTCATGAAATTGTGTGCAATTACATGAAGAGGATTAAAAATGATGCGCTGTTGTGTAATTTTACAGAGAAATGGGTACAGTATAATATGTGCATCACGATTTTGTGATTTTTCGAACACTAACGGAACAAAATTAATCCCGATGAGACCCTTAGTCCACCTATGTAATAACTCGGGTACACTGCGATTGCATGTGTATTCAAGTGAATACTGCAAGTCCTCAAACTGCCATTGCTGAATTGCGGGTCAACCACTTCTTGGTGGATCAGCAGTAATTCGTGTGTAAATGCGGGATGGATCTGCAGGTTGCGGGTCAGATGGCAGCTCTGGACTTGTACCATGTGATCAACACCCCTTAATATTTGTGCAGGGTGTTTTGGAAAACTTTCATGTTGTGAATTCCTGAAATAATGTTGTTTTCAACAGAAAACATGGACCGATTTGATTCCATATCCAATGGAAATAACTGTTGCGTACAAACGTTACAGGGCACCACATATGGTACAGCAATGAACCCCATTATTAAGCTTTAAATTGTCCGCCATAGGCAATGCATGCAATAACATAAAAAGAAATTTAACAAAAAATGCAATTTGTCAAATTTTAACATTTAAATATAATAAGGTTAAACATCATGAGTCATTCGCTGAAAATTACACCTCAGTACAGGTGTAACATTTCAAAATAGCATGGAATCCATGGGTGGTGAAAACAATACTGTGACATCGACAATCATGGTATGAAATATCTAACAGGAATTAATTGTTTTGTCATTATGCCAATAATGTGAAACAAAAGCGCTGGGGTTGGGAGGATGCTTACATGGCATGTGAGGCTGCATTGCTTTTTAGAGCAGACGAATTTTTTCTGGGCCAAACGGCTGGGACTTAAATTTCAATGTCAAATGCAAAACAAACAGGTTATTCTTACCAGAGGCATATCGCATGGACTTTGTAAACTAACAGTCAATTTACAAGAGCGTTAATTGCCGTTGTACACATTAGTTAACTGTCTTTACAGAATTATTTTACAGTTCACAACCACCGACCACTACTGTCACTTGCCCGGAAATACTTGCTATCGATCAGAGGTGATAGAACTTTGCGGAATTTCATTGGACAAAAATGAGGTACGCAGACGCACTGAGTTACTAGTGATCAATAATGTAAACTTCCGGTGTCTAAATCATGAAGTGAAATTACTATCAACCAACTTTTTAGTCATGTATGCATACACAGATGAAGGATATTCGGCTGATAATTACCAGAAATCAATCAGAGGTTAATATTTCAAACATCACATCTGAAATATTTTTGTAACTGTTCTTTAGAGCACTAGAATGCACACAGAGTTAAAAATTTGTCACAGGACCGGTGTACACTACTGATGTAGACACCTTCATTTGATCTTTTCTGCAGGATAATGTCTGTTTTTTGTGCGGGAGTTTAACAACTATTGTTGAGAAACATTTTTATTCCCAAGCCATAGAAATTTTAATAGAAAACTTGGTTTTGTCTGGAATACATACTTTTTTATTTCTTGTTTTTGAATCTGAAATCATGTCAAAACTTGAATCTGTGAATGAGTGTGATGTATTTAAGAGCATTACAGTCATTGCAATATGGTACTGTAGGAACCACTCTGTTTGTGACAGTGAAATACTCTTCATATCCATAGAAAATAAAATAAATTTCAATAAAGATTGATATTTTTCCCTTACTTGTACTTAGTCGTAACAGGAAATCTGTATGTGCATCCGCGATTAGCCCAGAATATATCTGCACATGGTAAAACGTTGGCACTATGGGGATTTAACATTTGAAAAACCAGGCAAATGGCGGACTCTGTTGCGCATATGACATAAAACGTCACCTAGGACATTACTTTCGGTGTAAACACAGCCATTTTCGCCATGTAAAATCTCCATAACGCCAACATTTTCCTTTCGATAGATATACTTTATCACAACCATGGATGCGCATACAGATTTCCTGTTACGACTAGGTACAAGTAAGTGAAAATTACCGATTACAGTAATTCTTATATTCCACTAAACAGTCAAAAATGAAATTTTGAAATCAGACTTTTTATGTTTTCTAAAAACAAGGATGTATTTGTACAAAACCCAAAAATGAATTATTACACACACCAAATGGGGTTATACACTGTACCACATGACCACTACCTCTTAACGTTTGTATAGAACGTTTTGGAAAACATTAACATTGTAAATTCCCAGAATAACATCATTTTTACGGGAAAACATCATCTTATGCAATGCCCTATCTACTGGAAATAAGTGTTCTGCTCAAACATTAGAGGGTATCACATGGTACAGTGGCAAACTCCATTAGAAATAAAAAAATGATTCATAGTATCAATAAAGTCATAAAACTGTTTTATCTGATTATTATTTTGCTGGTGTTAGTATAGCATTAATTTAAGAAAAAGTCTAATGTTGTTTGTTAGTGATAATATATCCATTGAAAATGCTTATATATGCAATTTGAAATTGTGGTACTTGACCCATGTTACATAGGTTAGGCGTTATGGAGGTTAGAAATAAACAATTGTGTGCTCTTTACACAGAATAAATTTGAAGAGAATTTTACATAACTACTGAGAAGACATATGCCACTTCTTTTTGTTTTGTAAAATGTAATACCACTTAATCATTTTAACTTAATTTTTCAGAAAATGTTGTATCGGAGGTTATGTCCTTATATGTGACATTAAAAAATTCCATATCGATATCAGACTTAAAGACATAACATAAAAATTACAATCTAATGTACAGTTTTTCCCTGTTATCTTAGGCCCAAGTTTCATGTCTATATTGTTTTCTTGTTATGCATTCTGCACGTAACAAAATATTTCTCACAGAGGTTAGGCAATTTGATGTTAAGAAATAAATATGACAGAATTTGTTAAAATATTCTGTTTAAAAACTAAACTATCAGCTCAGGAAATTTACGTATTGCTATTGCAACAGGGTCAAACATCACAAATTCCCTCCACAGTCTGTTTCCATGGATAAGAAAATCCATTGACAACATTAATTAAGTGTATCTCTTTGTGGCAGATTGAAAGAACGTGGGATACTGTGACAAAAAGCATCTCTGCTCTAAAATGACCACTGTGACATATAATTGAAGAAAGCGTAACGATTATTTTGGAATGACTGATTAAATTTCCTTGCAAAAGAACAATATTCAACTCATTTAGTATCTGTGAACACTTTAACAATGTTTTGATCATGTTAGATCAACAGGAGTCATTCAGATCTACCAGTATATTGTAAAACAGAAAGTTTGCAATTTGCATACCATTTATATTGAAGTAATTATAATGTAGTAGTTGTATGAAGCTGAAAATTATATTTGTATTCACATCTTTTTGTTATGTTTGTAGAAAGAGCAAATGCCAGCCTGCATGACTTAGATGACATTCTAACTGGAGTCAGTCCCCAGAATACACTGAAATCCAGTAGTAAAGTAAAGGATCAGTTAGCATCAGCTGTACATCCCAGAACATTACAGTGGTTTGAGGATAAACCAAGACCTCAAAAATATAAAGATGCAGCCAGTCAGCTTACTGCTTTACTTGGTCACCAGGTATTGTACTTACTCGTACTCTCTCTCCATTACAATGGATATGATTGGTTGATCTCTCTCTCTCTCTCTCTCTCTCTCTCTCTCTCTCTCTCTCTCTCTCCATCACTGGATATGATTGGTTGAGATATATCATATATGTCTTTCTCTCTCTCTCTTCTTAAAGTGGGGATAAACAGTTGATTGGTTTAGACACAGACTAATGATTGAAACCCTGGTCTTCTTTGACCTGTGGTTTCTTATTTTATCAATCCATCCAGTTGATAAAATAATTGTACTAGCAGAAGTAATGGTTCACCTTGTATAAAAGATAATGTACTATCCAAGGGAAAGTTCTTTTTCTGGCTGAAATTTTAAAAAAAGCTGCTGAGATGGCAAGCCTATAAGCTCATGACTACGATATCAGACCAAATTGCAAGAGTTATAATTCCTGTCTTTTAGAACCTTTTTGCCTATATATTTAACCCTTTTTGACATTGCAATACTGTAATATCTTTCTTTGCAAATCAGTTGATACATGTATATAAAAAAAAACTTTGTTACCTGTTACTGGAATGTTGTGACATGGCTCAAGAGTTGTAGTCAGAAATTGGTATATGCAATGTATTTGCACTTTTATATGGTTGTGACAATTTTCTAAAAAATAATTTTGTCACTAATATCTAGTCATTATATAAACCAGAATCAGATGTTTTATATTGTTACCATGCATCTGTTATGTTTTACGGCATTTCTTCATTCATGTCATATTTCTAGTCTTATGTTTCCATTCCAGATTACTGGAATCGCCATTGATACTAATTTATGAGAAATTCTTTCAAAAAGTAGCATATAGTAAGAAATAGTTAAAAACGACTACATTTTTACAAATTCAAATAATTGGCTGCCAATTATCTCAAATTTGTTGAAATCCAACTAGTAACTCTTTCTATTGACAATATTATTGGTAAAGTACTACAACTAATGAATATTTTATATTTTATTTATTTCAGCAGCCTCCAGCAGGTGGACCCAGACCCGTGCCACAGAGTACACTGCCCTCACCAGAGGAAGCATTCAATCTTCTACAGTCACATGCATCATATACACAACAATTAGAAACAGAAAATAGATATATAAAAGTAGGTTGTTGATTTTATCTTGTATAAATGCCTAGTAAACTGTACATCAGTAAATTTCCCCTATCATTTAATTTTTGTTAGAATTGTCATTTCATGATTTATTCAAGCTCTTCATGCTATCCATGTGATTGTTAACAAATATTTGCATCAAATGTTCAGCTTTCATGCCACCATCTGTGCCTTCTGAAAATGACGTCATCAAATTCTGTTAACATTCCTGTGTAAAATAATAATTATGATGTCATCAAATTAGTGTCCATATGTGATTGTTTCCCATCTGTAATGCCCTCTTTTTTTCATAGAATCCAATTAAAAAGTCGGAGAAATCCAATTAATGCTGGTGATGGTTTGTGTGATCTGTCTCAACCAGGGCGAGACAGGGAAATCTAGCACCGATGAAATAGCTGGATTCCTTTGTCACGTGTGAGCAGGGCCCCACAAATCGCCAAAATCGGCTAAAAATCACCGAATTGGCAAATAAAACGCCGAATTGAAATTCGGTCATTCGGTTTTTTTTTACCCCTATAAACCTTCTAAATTTTGTCTTGTCAATTAAGATTAGTTCACAATCGAGAAATCACACAAGACTTAAAGATGAAGCCACGTGTCCCACAGGTGTACAATCGGTGTGATAATTAATTAATCATTGACTGTGTATATTAATACCAGAGTTAATCCTCTAATCACTTAATTATTACCGAGACCACATGTGTTCAACAACCCGTGTAAACAAAATACCTTATGAGGCCTCAGTTTTATTTATGCCTTGTTTCATGATTTAAGGAGATGATTCAAACAGCGAGGTGAAACAAAAGAGCTGAAAAGAATACCAAATTAAGCATTTGAATATTAGTTGGCTGTTATTCGAATCCTATTTGAATATTTGGCACAAAAAAGAAAATCTCCATCTGTTCTGGAACAGAGCTACTGTAGGCAAACGATGTGTATTGCACAAGGCAGATGAACAAAATTACCTTATTATATATTCCTTATTCATAGGAATGCTGTATGACGATAATAAAATCACGATCTCTTTAATATTCTTCTAAATAAACCCAGATTTTAATGTAAGCAGTAAAACATGTGACAGCCATATTTTTAGCTCACCTGAGCCAAAGGCTCAGATGAGCTATTGCAATCTATCACCGTCCGTCGTCCGTCGTCCGTCGTGCGTAAACTTTACATTTTAATCTTCTCCTCCAAAACTACTGGGCCATATTTGATGAAACTTGGTGATTATCATGCCTGGGTAACAGCCTTTCAAAATTGTGTTCGGGGTTTGGCCCACGCCAACAGATGGCCGCTGTTTACTAAAAATAGCAAAAATAAAAAAATCTTCTTCTCTGAAACCAAAAGGTGCAGGCAAATTTTGATTGGATATTTGGATTCAGCATACCTGGGAACATTAAAATTGTGTTTTTCATGAAAATTAGACGAAAAATAAGTTACGCGTTTTTTGCGTAAAATTACATAATTTTTAAAATGAGACATTTATTGTTATAAATTCATAACAGCTGAAGATAATTGTATGGAGTTTTCACTGTTGATCTTGTCTTGCAATTTTCTTCCAATTGATGTCAAGGTCGAAGGTCAAGGTCATGTCCCAGTTTTTGACCTTTGATAAAAAATGCTATTTTTTTAACATTTCTTGTGATAATGGCATAGGATTTTCAGTTATTTGTAGGTATTGACATGACGATCATTTTGATACATAGATCAGAGTCATGGGTTCAAAGGTCAAGGTCACAGATGTCCAAGTATACCAAAATAGTTAATTATCTGCAAAACTATGAATTTTTTGTATAGGCATGTATATCAGAATATTGTAGGTAATGGCACAATGGTCATTTTGATATATGAATAAAGGTCATGGGTTCAAAGGTCAAGGTCACAGATGTAAACAAGTACTGAAATGGTTAATTATCTCAAAAACTATAAACTTTTTGTATAGGCATGTATATTGGAATATTGTAGGTATTGGCTAACGATCATTTTGATATATGAATGAAGGTCATAGGTTCAAAGGTCAAGGTCATAGACGCAAACAAATACTTAAATGGTTAATTATCTCAAAAACTATAAACATTTTGTATAGGCATGTATATTGGAATATTGTAGGTATTGGCCTAATGATCATTTTGATATATGAATGAAGGTCATAGGTTCAAAGGTCAAGGTCATAGAATTGAACGAATACTTAAATGGTTAATTATCTCAAAAACTATAAACTTTTTGTATAGGCATGTATATTGGAATATTGTTGGTATTGGCCTAACGGTCATTTTGGTATATGAATGAAGGTCATAGGTTCAAAGGTCAAGGTCATAGCTGCGAACGAATACTTAAATGGTTAATTATCTCAAAAACTATAAACTTTTTGTAAAGGCATGTATATTAGAATATTGTAGGCATTTGCACAACGATCATTTTGATATATGACTGAAGGTCATAGGTTCAAAGGTCAAGGTCATAGACGCGAACGAATACCTAAATGGTTAATTATCTCAAAAACTATAAACTTTTTGTATAGGCATGTATATTGGAATATTGTTGGTATTGGCCTAACGGTCATTTTGGTATATGAATGAAGGTCATAGGTTCAAAGGTCAAGGTCATTGAATTGAACAAATACTTAAATGGTTAATTATCTCAAAAACTATAAACTTTTTGTATAGGGATGTATATTGGTATATTGTAGGTATTGGCCTAAATTCATTTTGATATATGAATGAAGGTCATAGGTTCAAAGGTCAAGGTCATAGCTGCAAACGAATATTTGAATGGTTAATTATCTCAGAAACTATCAACTTTTTGTATAGGCATGTATATTAGAATATTGTAGGTATTGGCCTATCGATCATTTTGATATATGAATGAAGGTCATAGGTTCAAAGGTCAAGGTCATAGATGCGAACGAATACTTAAATAGTTAATTATCTCAAAAACTATAAACTCTTTGTATAGGCATGTTTATTGGAATATTGTAGGCATTTGCCTAATGCACATTTGAATATACAGATGTTTTAGCTGTTTATAAATAATATATTGTAGCTAGACTTTAAATATGTTATATATAGCATACTTATATAATAATTATTATAATTAATTTGCAAAAATACTTGCATATTATTGGCCCTTACTGCTGAAAATTTTGATATTCTCTTTTATTAATGTCATTGACCATTGAACCTCTGCATAAGATATGTACTCTTCCTCAGGTGAGCGTTAAGGCCCATGGGCCTCTTGTTTTTTACTTTAACCCGACAAATAGTCGTTACCCACTCTGCTTTGAATAACATGTATTAAAGGGATAGTCAAAGCACATGGCTGTAGTCTTTCCCGACTTTGTGGTGACTGTTTGGATGAATAAAGTTTTTCATGAATTAAATGAAGAAAGAAAGGAAGCATCTGACCGTAGATTTTTGCTGTGTAACATTCCAGACGAAATGTAAGCTCCACCAAAAAGCTCTATAAACCAATGAAGAAAGGGGGGGGTATGAATGAGGTTTGTTTGTTTTTTTTTTTTTGTTTTTTTTAGCGTTGATTTTTACTGCCGAATGACCTTATTGGCGTTTGTGGGGCCCTGCGTGTGAGAGACATATATCTCTCTCCTACATATTTAACGAAGCTGCACTATTGTTCTTTGATGAAATTAAAATAGCTGTACACATGTATATGGATAATAAAAAAATATGAAATTTATTTCATTTTAGGAAGAGTTATCTACCTTTAGATCTAGAATAACAATACTCCTAGAAGAAAACAAGCGACTACATGAAGAACTAAAGACCAGCATTCTACAGGAAGTACTAGGTGAAAGCGGAGATGTCACAGGGGTAATTTTAATATATTTTTGGCTATCTACTTAGTTCTGAGAATTTCTTTCAAAAAGTAACACTTTAGCAAGTTTGTTAAAAAATACTTTTAAAAGGACTTTATTATACCCCACACAACTTAAGTCTCAGAGGTATAATGTTTTGACACATCTGTCCGTCAGTCCATCACGTTTTTTTCGGTGTTTTTTTTACCTACACACTTGCAGATATTGAACTAAATTTTGGTATGCGAGTCTAACACAATGGGTTACAAATCAGGTTTATGTTTTGTACTGCTCAGTTGATTTTTACGAAAATTATGGGCCTTTGTCATTGATGCTTTCATTGAAATAGTTTTCTGTAATTTTCTTAAATGGTAACAGCTATTTGGTATGCAAGACTATCACAAATAGTTACAGATGTTATCATATCTCTTTCTGCTTTGCTGATTTTAGTGGAGTTTTTTATGTTCAAATATGTTGGAGTATGGAGTATTTGAGCTTGTTCCCTAAGGTTCTTTTATTTTCACAAATTTTGGAAATTTGGCTACTAATAATTTTGATTGGTGGAAACCTAAATTAACCATATGATATTTGGTCAAAACTACTGTTACATTTCTCACCCAAAAATAACTTAAAATAATGTAATCAAAAACAAAGTTGTGGACTTTTAGGACATCAGGCTTGATATTTATGTTTACAATATCTGAACCATTTATATTGGCATGTATCTTTTTAATGTCATGATGCATGATGTATGTTTCTATATTACAGTTAGAAGAAGTATTTGGTGCAGAGATAGCATCTCGTCCATTCCTTAAGAGAGACATCAGACAACTTCAAATAGAAATGGTAAATAAACTTGTTGAATTTTCTAAAAAAAAATCTTTATTAGTAATCTGAAGATTTTGAATAAATTTTGTCGGTTTGATACTATATGCCGGTTGTTTTGTTTATGATTTCAAAATAGTAGCTTTTTTGTAGCTAGTATATGTAACTTACTAATTTCTTTTTGTTGAAGATATTAATATGTTAAGCTTTCATTTTAACTCTGTTTTTTTAAATGAGTTACATCATGGACAAAAATCCATATCCAGTGTTGCTCTATCATTGATTAAAAAATTGTTTATAGAATTACACCTAAATGTGCTTTTTCAAGTACTTTTTCATCTGAAGAAACCACAAATATGATTTTATTAACAAAAACTTTTTCTATCTTAAAATTTTGTAATCAAATTGACCATTATTATTTCTTTTCTACTTAGGAAAAGTTGAATCAGTTACATGGTGCAAAATCAGAACGACTTGAAGCTCAGCTTGAACACACAAGGTAAGTTAAATATTAATAGAAATTATCACTTATTGTAGTGTCAGATAGGGCAAGCTCAATGGGAGTTCTAATATATTTTGTCCACAACGAAGCTTGCCAAGTAATTTTTGCTAGAATTGTCTTTTCAAGATATTTGCATACTTTTATTTGTGTGTTCAGTGCATATCTACATGAATTATATCACATTAAAATATCCATTAAAGTTTTGTCATGTTACTTTTACCTATTTATGGAAAAATGAAATGACTGTTTAAATTTTCCTTTAACAGTAATCAGAACAAAGTAGTATTCTGTTGTAAATGTGTACTCCAATGTTAAAAATTCCAGACTAAATATTTTAATTATTATCCACATCCACCCCTTCCTAAAGAGACATATAGTGTTTAATCCATTTCTTCTGCCAACATTTGTCTGCAGTTTTCTGAGAAAACTGTTTCTGATAGACAGATCTTTATGAAACTTCACAGGAACAATCTTTGGGTGGAGTAGATGTGCCATTGTGTACTCGTATTTTGATCATACACACGGTTGGGTAAATATGGATTTTCCAGTTGGGGTTTTTATGTGATACTCTTTTGAAATGGCATCCCATTTTAGTTATAACTTGTCATTATATATAGAATTTTGTTACCAGTAATTGAATTCATTTAATGAAAATTATTTTTGTTTTCTTACAGATCAGAAGTAGTGAAATATGAACAGTTAGTTGAAGATCTTAGATCACAACTACGCATGCAAGATACAATCCCGACACGGGAAGATGGAATGGGTGTTTTTATGGGAGGCAGTAACCGTAGCTATCTACAACAAAAAATTGACAGACTTTCAAAGTAAGAACTTTTAACAAGCAGTTGACAGACTTTCAAAATAAGAAATTTTAAAATAAATATCTCCATCAGCAACCTAAGAAAAATGTGGCCATGAATGAATTAAAAATTGAAATTAAAATTTTCTATCCACTTTTAGATTAAGTGTGAAAATGTTTTTGTATCAAGATTGTCCATATGTGTTTGTAATCTTTGTTTTAAAAGGACTTTTTTGTTACTAGTTAACTCTTTAAAAGAAAGTTTGGTATTGTGTTATATTATTGGTGGGCAGGACTCAATAATTGCCTTAGTAGCTTAGTTAGTTAGCAGAACCTTTTTCTGTTATTGAGAAGTATAGGATTTGAATTTCAGGTAAGCTACCCCTCTTTTACCACATTATAATGTATACTTTATATAATTATAGAGAGAGGGATGACTTACTGGACGAGGTCAGTAGTACAAAACGTAAAGTACAGGATATGATACACAGAGAAGAAGAAGCTTACCAACAAATGAAGAAAGGAATTCAGTTAGTAGAAGAAGCTCAGTTAGAACAGACACAGGTACATGTAACTTGTACAGTCAAACCTCTTTATAATGACCAAGTTTGTCACCAACTCATTTTGTTGTTATAAAGAAAATGCTGTTATATATAATGAAATACTGTCAGTTTTTACCCCTGAAAGTTCAGTTGCTTCAAAACATTCTTCTTTACTCGTAAGACTGAATAAATACACTCAAATAGAATGTCATTTCTTAATTAAGACTACAAGTAATTGTCACAGGTGTTATGTGACAGGTTTTTGTCATAGATAAGTAAACTATCTGAGTTTTTTTTTTTTAATTATTTTAAATGTACATTTTTCTTAAAATTTACTGTCAGTGCTGGAAGCTGTAAATGTTGTTATAAAGAGGGCAAACTGCACTGTGTGCATTCATTTTCTTAAACATTTTGTCGGTAGGTATAATTGCCATTGTAAAAAAAAAATTTACAAAGAAGGTTCTCTGTATACCATATAACCTATTATAGTGACTAACTCTATTGACCACCTGCCCATTTGAACTTCTGTGTTAATGTCCCTTTGCTTCATATTTCAATTAAAAAGAACCTCTATATGAAGACCACCTTTCTATAAAGTCCATATTTCTAAGAGTGGTGGTCTTTATATAAAGATTTTACTGTATAGTATGATAGACTCAGAAACACTGTTCTTTATTACTGCTCTTACTAAAAAGGTAGTGTCACCAGCAAAAGGGAAGCCTTGTGAGTGAACAATGAAAGTATAACAGAACTCTAGAAGGTGCTGCCTGATAGGCTTTCTCATCAGCAAAAGTATTTTAGGAAGAGGTAGAAAAAAGGCGCATAGGAAGTCTAGCAGTAAATCACTTTCTATCTTCTATGTACAAAACTACTACACTTTGACTAGCTCAGTTCCTTTACATGGTAAAGTCTTAAAATTGAATTGTTACAGATTATTGATCATTTGAAATATTTGATTTTGACAGGCTTTAGTCCAGAAAGATCAAGTTGTAGAAGAATTGAATGGCGTGAAACAAAGATTTGATAACTATATAAGAGACACCCAGAATAAAATGCAGGAAGACAGAGATACAGTGAGGAAAGAAACAAAACATGCAATGGATGAATTAAATAAAAAAGTAAGGACAAAATAGAGATTATTTTATACGAAGCTTGTTGTATTCTTTAAATCTGCAGATCATATAACTGAAAAACCAAAATTGGTGTTGTCTTTGTAAATTACATACCAGTTTTAATTTTACAGCACTAGACGGCCATTTCAGAATACAGTTCCTCATCAGTAGTGCTTGGACTAAAATTATGAAACCAAAATTATTTTCAAGATATCCCAAAATATATTTTTAAAAAGTTAGCCAAGGAAATACTTTGCTTGAGGGAGTATGCTTTAGTTTTTAAGGAATTTCAAATTTTAACTAGCAGCAAATGTAGACAATACATGTAGTATGTTTCTGACAATAATACACAATTATTGCCTACTAAGTTTGTCATATCTTTCGGGCAACAGTAAAATGTGTTACTAAAGGATTGTGTACAATATTTACAGCATAGAATAGGGATTATGAGAGAAATATATATACAAAATCATTTTAATGTTGAAAGAATCTATGGGCAACTATTATAGCAAATAGAGAAACAAGTCTAATATTTTTGAGTCTAAAACTTATGTGGTTTTAACCCTTAGTTAATCGGCAAATTCTGGACTAAAACATATCAAACACAGGATTAAGATTTCTCTATTTAATGATTTATTCTTTTTCTCACATACTAAATATGTAAAATTCAGGAGTTTTACAATATTTGTTATTATAGAATTTTAAATTTTATGAATTTACTTTTATTCAATGCTAAGTCTAAAATAATAGCCCACTGGCAGCTCTTGTCAAACAATTTCTTTAAAATTTTTCCTTGTAAACCTTGTCCAAGGAAAATGGTCAGTGTTTTAAGCAAAGATTCCAGCCAAGAGTGGAGTGGAGTAATGGTGGTTAACACCCAAGGCTAGATTCTATTGCTTACATCTAGGTGTTCAGTTCTAGGATTGTGGATGAAACTAGAGTGATCAGACAAACCATCAACCTACAGCAAATGAACTGGTATCTAGACAAGAGTTGACAGATGAGTTACTTGTTTGAAAGGCGGGGGATATTAAATTTGAGTTTCCGTCCGTCATTCCTTCTTTCTGTCCCTCTGAAATTCTTTTCTGCACTATTTCTCCAAAACTATGTAGCACTATTTTATGAAACTTTGCGCAAAGTATCAATATAGATAGGAATATGCATGTCATTAATCTGAGTCAGTTTGCTCATTTTCCTTATCGCCCTTTGAACATAGGGCAGTTACAAGTCATATTATATTCAAATTTCAGTATGCTTTTATGATAGTTGTATAATTTTCTATTTTTTTTATATCAAGATGAAAGACATAGTACATCAGAATGCAGCATTAACAGCACAGCTAGAAAAATTAGCTCATGAAAAAGTAGGACTAATAGGTGAATTAGATGAAACTAAGTTACAGCTGAGGAAATATGACAAAGAAGTCTCAATTGTAAGTACTATCAATATCACTATGTTTGTAACAGTGAAATATGACATGGAGGTCTCAATTGTAAGTACTGTCAATATCACTATATTTGTAACAATGATTGTAAGTACTGTCAATATCACTATGTTTGTGACAGTGAAATATGACAAGAAGTCTCAATTGTAAGTACTGTCAATATCACTATGTTTGTGACAGTGAAATATGACAAAAAAGTCTCAATTGTAAGTACTGTCAATATCACTATGTTTGTGACAGTGAAATATGACAAAGAAGTGTCAATTGTAAGTACTATCAAGATCACTATGTTTGTGACAGTGAAATATGACAAAGAAGTCTCAATTGTAAGTACTGTCAATATCACTATGTTTGTGACAGTGAAATATGACACTGAATTATCTCACTTGTAAGTACTGTCAATATCACTGTGTTTATGACAGTGAAATATGACAAAGAAGTCTCAATTGTAAGTACTATCAATATCACTATATTTGTGACAGTGAAATATGACACTGAATTATCTCACTTGTAAGTACTGTCAATATCACTATGTTTGTGACAGTGAAATATGACAAAGAAGTCTCAATTGTAAGTACAGTTGACTCTCGTTATCTCGAACTCGACGGGGAAATGCAAAAAGTTCGACTTATCCGGAGTTCGAGATAACCGATGTTAAAAACGACAACAAAAGGGAAGTAACTCGTACACGCCTACCGGAAGTCGCTACCGGAAGTCGCTTCCGGTTTTATCTTGTCAAACTGTATATTGCCGTTTTCTCCTATATCGTATGTATTCAAACATGATATATAAAAACTGCATTATTTATTATTTGTATTTATAATTGAGAATGTAGTATATAAAAAATCGGGAGATTACCTGTTACTTGTTATTAGCCAACAAATAGTGGAGTCCGCTTCGGTCTCCATACCTGTTTCGCTTTGTTTACTTTAATCACCCCAAGCTTCCGGTTGTATTGAGTAATGTTCACATCACACGCTTTCGGAAACCATGTTCAGCTTGGCAGTAATTATAACACCTGCTAATCTCCTTGATGGTTTAATTGCTTATGCAAGGGATAATAATTAAGGGCTTAAGGAAATTGGGAGGTCAGTGCAATGTTGTAAGTTTAAAATCAACATGAGGCCGACAGTCAAATATTTTATTTGTGTCGGAATGTGTTTTTTCTACCAAAAAATCTGTAGGAGCTGACAAATTTGATTTCTCAAAATTTTTTGTTCGAGTTAACAAATTAATTTTCCTAAAATTTTTGTTCGAGTTAACAAATTTAATTTTCCTAAAATTTTTTGTTCGAGTTAACGAGTGTAATTTTCCTAGGATTTTCATTCAAGGGGACGAACATATTGTTCGACATATCCAATAATTCGAGATATCCGAGTTCGAGATAACCGGAGTGATTTTGGTTTAATAAAGAACAACTCTGTTCGGACTTTTTAAAAAAGTTCGAGATATCCGGTAGTTCGAAATATCCGAGTTCGAGATAACGAGATTCAACTGTACTATCAAGATCACTATGTTTGTGACAGTGAAATATGACACTGAATTATCTCACTTGTAAGTACTGTCAATATCACTATGTTTATGACAGTGAAATATGACAAAGAAGTCTCAATTGTAAGTACTATCAATATCACTATATTTGTGACAGTGAAATATGACACTGAATTATCTCACTTGTAAGTACTGTCAAGATCACTATGTTTGTGATAGTGAATTATCTCAATTGTAAGTACTGCCAAGATCACTATATTTGTGACAGTGAAATATGACACTGAATTATCTCACTTGTTAGTACTGTCAAGATCACTATGTTTGTGATAAATTAAATAAATAAAGTATGGCTCTCAACACTTAGAATAACTGATGATAATATGATTTATTGTCGACATGTTTCGGCAGCTAGGCTGCCGTCATCAGGACTGATATAATACAATTTCAATTTCCCTGAAGTGCAAAAATTGGCTACATAAATGGCTCAAAAATGGCTAAGTATAATCACGTGATATTGATTGTTTTGATTGTGTTGTTAGTAACTGTACTGTTTGTTTACACTTGTAAGTATTATTGTAATTTAACAGTTTGTAATATTGTTCACTTATTAAAATCATTAAAATTCAATCGAAAATTAACCTGATTGTTTGTTGTTATTTATATTGTCCGCTGAATATTCCATAAACACTGTAAACATATACTTCCCTCGTTGTTAGCGTAGGAGGAAGTTCATCTAAGCATACTGTATTTTCTTCCGTTGATAGGAGCATCGTAGATTTAACTGTACTGTAGGATTCAATTTCTTGGTTGACATAGTCTAAATTTAATTCCTTTATGATTTCATTAAATTTATTATTCAAGGATGTGTTAGAATTAGATTGATATCCTAAGGTTTTGTAGTTTATAGACGTTGGATCCTCGATTAAATGTGGAGGTATTTCCAATTCTTCTTGATTTTTTATTGGTATGGCTGTAGTTCCGTTCTTTCCTGGTGTAAGTTTCATGATTGGCGTGGCGGTGGTGATTTCCCTTTTTGCTGCTACTATCCGGAATTTTGGGTTGACTGGAATTTTTGGCGTAACTTCTGGTGGTACTTTCCATTTGTTAGGTTTGATTGCGTTTTCAACAGGTTTGTAGGTTTCTTTAGATTAGATTTTCCGTGAAGGTTATATCTTTGTGGTTCTGCACAATGTGTTTCTTGGTTAGTTCTCTTCTACAATACGATTTTCTGCAAATCTCACAGTAGTGTCTGAAAATTATGGCTGTGTGTTTTACATTCATGTGCCGGCGTAAATTTGAAGTGGACTTATACGATTTTCCACAAACGTTGCACGATAGTTGTAGATTTTGTTTTCTGGGTGTTATCTTCGTTTTAGCCATCATTGTTTCATGTTAAGTCCCAGTGGTTCTTTTGTTTTGAGTGTTGTAATCCAGGCCTCTTCAGTACGTAATCTGATGTTGATGTTTTTTGTTGTTATGGCTATTCCGATGATGGAAACGTCATGGATAGTGTGGCTGTTTTCCGTGAAATGGCGGGAGACTGATTTGTATTTGTTGGCGTTTTTTATGTCAAAAAAATGACCTCTCATGCGTTCTTGTAGAGTGTTGGATGTCTGACCGACATACTGAATTTTACATTTTTTACATTCTATGACATATATTACACTAATTGATTTACAGTTTATCTCTGATTTGATCGGGTAGGATTTTCCTGTTGTGTGACTTTTGATTTGGTTTCTTGTCATCATATGAGGACAGATGTAACAATTTTGAAAGCAAGGAGAACTCCCCTTGTTTGTTGGTCTGGACATGATATCTGTGCGAACTAAAATGTTTCTGAGATTTTGTGGTTTTTTATGTGCTACTACGAATTTGTAATTTAACATCCCTTCTGTTTCAGTTGAGGTTTTGAGTATGTTACGATGTTGGTTGAGGATCGATTGGAAAGGGGGGTTATGTGGATGGTATTGTGTAACTAGTGGTATAATCGGTGTTTTTTCCCGGTTGTTGGTAGAAAGTAGTGTACTTCTGTCTAGTTTCAGTGCTTTCTCTGAACTTTGTTTTATTAACTGTTTTGGGTATTTCCTGGCCAGAAATATTCTTCTAGTTTTGTTGCATGTTTGGTGTATTCCTCGTCGGTGCTGCAGATTTTTCTGATTCTTGTAAACTGGCTATAAGGTATGCTTTTCTTTTGCTGGTTTGGGTGACACGATGAATAATGTAAATAGAGATGAGCATCTGTTGGCTTGGTGTACAATGTTGTGCTAAGTTGTCCATCTTGGTCTTTTTTTACTGTGCAGTCCAGAAAATGGATTTCTTGCTGACTAATTTCATGTGTGAATTTTATGGTGTGATGAAAGTTATTTAGACCATTAATGAAGGAATTCAGATCCTTGCTGGAGTGTGGCCATATGAAGAATATATCATCGATATACCTCCACCATATTAGCGGTTTAAGTTTTTGTGTTTGTAGATATTTTCTCTCTAGTTCACCCATAAAAATGATCGCATAATTTGGTGCACATTTGGTTCCCATGCTTGTACCTTGTATTTGTAAGTAGAAATTTTCTCCAAATCTAAAGCAATTCTTTGTGAGTACAAAATGTAGTAATCTGATCAAGATCCATGTAGGTGGAATTTTTACCTCTCTAGTTTCCAAGGCTTGTTTACATGCTATAAGTCCATCTCTGTGTGGGATGTTGGTGTAAAGGGATGATACATCTGCTGTAACTAAAAATGATTGCGGCGGAATTCTTTTTAATTTATTTATTCTTGTTAAAAAATCATTCGTGTCTTGTATGTATGAATCTACGTTTTGTGCTAGTGGTTTTAGGAATTGGTCTATTGTGGCTGAAATTTTCTCAGTTGGTCCTCCAATGGCTGAAATAATCGGTCTCCCTGGGTTGTTCTTTTTGTGGATTTTTGGTAATAAGTAAAATATGGGTGTTCGGCAATATTTGAGTGTATTGTATTTCAATATTTCCGTTGGTATCAGATGTTTGTGATCTTGTAAAAATTTTTTAATTAGTTTTATAATATCTGTTGTTAGATCTGCTTCGAGTGGTTTGTAGTGTTCTTCATTGTTGAGTTGGCGATTAGCTTCATTTATGTAGTCATTTCGATTCATGACCACTACTGCTCCACCTTTGTCGGCTGGCTTGATGATAATATTCTCATTTTGTTTTAATTGTTTTAAGGCTGTTTGTTCTTTGCTTGTGAGGTTGGAAAATGATTTTTTGGTTTTATGTTGTTCCATGATCTCATATGTTGTTAAATTGATGTATGTATCTAAAGCTTGATTCTTTCCATTATTTGGTGTCCATCCATTTTGTGGTTTGAAAATGTTATGTTCCTGTTTATATACTTCTGTTTCTCTGAAATGGTGTTGTAATCTCAGGCGGCGATGGAATATAAGTAGATCTCTCGTGGTTTCTAGTTGGCTTACTTCTGATCGAGGATCCAACGTCTATAAACTACAAAACCTTAGGATATCAATCTAATTCTAACACATCCTTGAATAATAAATTTAATGAAATCATAAAGGAATTAAATTTAGACTATGTCAACCAAGAAATTGAATCCTACAGTACAGTTAAATCTACGATGCTCCTATCAACGGAAGAAAATACAGTATGCTTAGATGAACTTCCTCCTACGCTAACAACGAGGGAAGTATATGTTTACAGTGTTTATGGAATATTCAGCGGACAATATAAATAACAACAAACAATCAGGTTAATTTTCGATTGAATTTTAATGATTTTAATAAGTGAACAATATTACAAACTGTTAAATTACAATAATACTTACAAGTGTAAACAAACAGTACAGTTACTAACAACACAATCAAAACAATCAATATCACGTGATTATACTTAGCCATTTTTGAGCCATTTATGTAGCCAATTTTTGCACTTCAGGGAAATTGAAATTGTATTATATCAGTCCTGATGACGGCAGCCTAGCTGCCGAAACATGTCGACAATAAATCATATTATCATCAGTTATTCTAAGTGTTGAGAGCCATACTTTATTTATTTAATTAATTACACTGACTTATGGAACTCTACTGAATACCATAGGTATCCACTAAGAATAATAATAGCCATAATTAGTACCTTAGGGGTGTTGGTTTCCTTTCCATATTACTATTTATTATGTTTGTGATAGTGAATTATCTCAATTGTAAGTACTGTCTATATCACTATGTTTGTGACACTGAATTATCTCAGTTGTAAGTACTGTCAAGATCACTATGTTTGTGGCACTGAATTATGATAGGTTTTTTTTTAAAATTCAATAAATTTGGATTGGGTTTAGTATTTTTCACTAACTTAAGCCTAGACATAATGGCATATCGCTATGAACATCCACATAAGACATAAACTTTGCTATAGGGATTTTACATGTTGAAAATTCAGGCAAATAACAAATCAGTTGCATGTATTACATACGTGACACATGGTATCAGGTTTTTCGAAATATTTAATGATTTAGAATGTGTGTGTACAGCTCAGTACTAATTAATCCAGTTATACAGTACATATAATTCATTGAATATTACATAAATGTTGTGGGCTAGGAACATACGATTCTATGAAAAGACAGATAATTCAAGAAATAAATCATAAATAAATAAAATGACACCAATGTCAATATTTATCAAATGTAAATACAGGTAAAATAAATAATTTCGATAATGCAGGGAAAATACCAACTTACCAAAAATGAAATTAATTTATCCAAAATTCCTGTAGCACATTGTTCATGTCCAACAACACTAAATGAAATTTTTACAGGCTACAGAGAATTACAGAACAGAATCGGCTAGTGCTAGTTTACAGAAATCTCAAGCTCATCACGAGGTTAGCAGACTAAGACAGGAAATAGCAGCATTAAAGTCAGATAAAGATAAGGTTGGTTTTATTTTGTTCTCTCTCTCTTCTCTCTCTCTCTTTCTCTCTCTCTCTCTCTCTCTCTCTCTCTCTCTCTCTCTCTCTCTCCATGGGCCATACATGTGAATAAAAAGAGGATCTTACATGAGTGTTTATGTAATATTGATTTGTTAAACAAGTTGAAAAAATTTTTATACAAAAAGCCTTGTTGAGTTGCATAAATAAATTAGTCAAAGAGTTTAATAAATTCAATATAACATAAACATTCATGTTAGATTCCATTAGGTAATCCAGGAAAAAAGATGTTTTTTTCCTAAAAATACAATCTGTCTTATCTATAAGAAAAAACAAATTGACCACAATATACAGAATTCATGTACAAATGTTTGCATGCACTTAAATTTTTATGGGTATAATTATGTAAAAGATACAATGTCGACTTTTCCACAGAACAGATACAAATGATATGAAATAAAATAACTAAATGAAGTGTGTGATTGAAACAATTAGCAGTCGACTTTATAGCGTGTGCATTGGAATGTGGCATACTGGCTACCAAGGTCACAAAAACAATATTAGACATGTTTAATATGATTTTTTTTACATGGTTTTATTGTGTGGAATATTGAGAAGATTATACGATTAAATGATTTATTGCTCCATAGCCTGACTGGGTCTTATTTTTAAAATCTACCATTAGATGCACTATTTTCTAGGGTCTGGTGTACACTTGAAACCTGATCTTGCAATGTTTTCTGGAGCTAAGAATTTTGTAATTGATGTAGCCAATGGTATAAGGTTATGCCCTGTTTTGTATAGGTACTGTGAGTGCTTTGTTTAGTATTTACTTCTTTGACTTGTCATGTAGCTGTTTGCATCTTGAGGTAAGTGAAATAACCCTTGCTTGTAAAATCTTTCAATCACACACATACATTTTGTGTTACTTATTTCAATGTATCAGGATGGTACATTTTATTTTACAGGAACGAAGTAGGATTCAGTCAGAGAATGATGACCTCAGACGACGACTTACTAAGGCAGAGAGAGATTTAGTCAATAGTAAAGAGGAATGTATACATCTTACCACAAATAACCAAGCCTTTGAAAGAGAGGTAATTTATAACATATAGTGTGTAACCATTTAGAAACCCATTGTGATATTAATCTGACACCAATTTAACATCAATCTGACATCAGGGAAACTCATTGTGACATTCACCTGACACTAATTTAACACCAATCTGGCATCACTTAAACTGATTTAACACTAATATGACACAAATGAAACTATTTAAACCAATAAAACCAATTGACACCGATGGAACAATTTTGACATAAGACTGACACCAATAAAACCAGTTTGAAACTAATCTGACATCAGTGAATTGGTTGAAACCAATGACACCAATTTGGCATCAGTCTTTTGCCCTTGAAACCTAATCTGACATCAATGAAACTAATTTGATGCTATTGAAATCATTTTGACATAAGACTTACATCAACTTTTACACAATTTGACAACAGTGAAACAAAAATTACATTAATCTGACACCAGTGATACCAAAATGAAACCAATTTGAAATCACTAAAACCAATTTGTCACTTATATGACAAATGTCATGATTGAAGTCATGCTATGTGTAAAAGAATTCATGACTCAATGTTTTAAAAGTTTTACTCTAGTTTAGAAACAACTTATGATGAGCTCATATAATTATAAATATTAAGTAAATATTAAGTGTTGCCTTTTGATAACCAAGGTTATGCTGTAGTAACTGTTGTAGTTTGCAGTGTTCAATCATGAGTTTTCAGGGGTAGGGGATGGAGGGGGCATTTTTTAAAACATTTCTCTAAAACACCATAAATCAATATTTTTGCATTCATGTTATGTTAAATAAGGGTAACTAATCCATGGCCCCTTAAAAAATGAACACTTTGATTTTTGTTACGTGATAAAACAGCCTTATGAAATAATAGTGAACATAAATCTGTAAGACATAAAATGTTTGTAAAATGTTTATATTTTCTTTTTTCAGCTTCATCTTGCAAAATTAGCTCGTGATGGTATAGAAAGAGGTAGAGTGGACGACTTGAAAGCTCTGGCAAAGAGATCCAAAATGAGGGAAGAAGAAATGACTAGTTTTGTAAATGATATTGAAGAACAACATGGTAAATTTATGAGAAATGTAACACACACACACACACACACACACACACACACACACACACACACACACACACACACTATAATAAACAGTAACTACACATCACAATACTGTATGTATATTATTAAGTAGACATATACATGTATATACCGAAATAAACTTCAGTTTTTGGTAATATGAATTTAAATTAAGCAGATTTGCTAGTAAAAGCATTTGTGATTTTAAAATATAAATATTTAGTTATGCAGTAGATTAATTTGAGGCCAAGTGGTCTAAACATGCACTTACAGCACTGCTTCTGGCCTAGGATGGATTCCAAGTTTAGTATATCCTAGTGTGTTGTCACTTTGCGTGCCAAAGCTCAGTGGTTTTCTTTGGATACTCAGGTTTTCTCTGATATTTCTTCTCAGCAGTAAGTATAAAAGATCTTCTCTCCATTCTTATTGATTTGAAAACTCCTCAGAACACATTTTGCAGTTTAAAGAATCCTTTTTTGTCGATGAAAAATTTTATAGCCAATACAGTCCAACCTGTCTTAAAGGCCACCTCTATACAAAGGTCACCTGCTTATAAAAGCCAGTAGAATTGTATCCTAATTGTTCTTTTTCATATTATTTGAACCTGTATATAAAGGCCACCTGTCCATAAAGGCCAATTTTACTGGTTCTCTTGAGTGGCCTTTATAGACAGGTTTGACTGTATTGTGAAAAATGTTCATTGTTGCAAATTTATAAAGAATCACTCACTATTACACATCACCAGTTTAAGAAGAATTAAATTGAAATAACTTTATTTTAAATTCCATTCTTTTTTCAGAGAGAACTACCTCAGAAATGGACACTATGTTAAAGAAACAAAACCGTTTGATTGGTAAACTTAGAGATGAATGTAAAAAACAGGCAGTGCAGATAGATAAAATGACAAAGAAAAATAGGTATGTTATTAAATTGATTATTTTATGGTAAGAATTTGTAAACTAAAATAAAGGTATTGTTAAATCATTCATTTACATGATGTCCTAAGTTTCTTTTTTGTTAGAAACTCTGACCTATGAATTTAAAAACTTAGACGAAACTCACTCAGCACAAGTTTACCACCCCACAAAATGTTATTAGGTCACCTGAACCAGAGGCTCAAGGTTACCTATAGTGATCATTGTTTGTCCCTGTGCCTTGTGCGTTGTAAACAATTACACATTTTCAAGTAAGCCAGTGATGGTAAAACTTGACATTGATGTTACCGGTACTTGGTAAAACTTGACATTGATGTTACCGGTACTTGGTAAAACTTGACATTGATGTTACTTGGTAAAACTTGACATTGATGTTACTTGGGCTAAGCTCTTTCAAGTATGCAAATTTGCACAGTGTCCTAAAGCAGTAAAACCTATAAATGTTTTGTGATGAACTAACATACCTGGATGCTTAAAACTTACTTTTCATTTATTTATTTTAAATTTTGTCATCCAGAAATGAAAGTGGAAAATTAAGGAAACAAAATGAAGAACTAAGACTGCGTTTAGAGAGAGCTGTTAACAGATTGGCAGAATTAGAGAATCAAACTGACCAGCATGCTCGTGTACATGAGAAAATGAAAGACAGATTAAAACAGATGGATGATCATGGTCAGAACCAGTCACATCAGGTCTGTAACATTATAGTTTATATTTGAAGTATTAAGTTAGATATTGACCATGTTGATATCTGTATACAGTTGTTCAAAGCTCCATAACTTAACCAAATGGTTAGTGAAAATTCAAAATGTTGTTAAAGATATATATTACATATAAAGTTTAGACTTAATTCACTTCTATTTGTCAATAGTTATTGATAGCATTTACTTTTAAACATAAAAAATATTGCCCAATGCAAAAGGTACATATTTATGCTATCTTACTAGAGATAATAAAGCTTTAAACACAGCAAAATATTTTGGATAATTTGTAAACAAGCTCTTGTTAGACCCGTTTACAAGCTTGAGCGCATGGCTGCAAAAGATTTGGTATCATACTGCTCACACCAATTTCTATTGGCATCAGAAATCAAGTTTGAATTTGTGATGTTATTTACTCATCAGTAGACCATCAGGTGCACAATTGTGTAACGTCAAAATAATATCAAATTTTATCATTTGACATTTCAGTGGAATGAATTTAAGGAGTGACTTTCCTTAAATAACATAAATCATACAAGATGTATGCTATAGATATAGCTGCTTTATATACTATCTTTTCCAAACATGATACTATTTATTCAATTATGCACCTAATCATGCTACTAACAACTATAAAGTAAGGATAGGCAACTTAGGCAGTCAGTCCTGGATTTTTGGAATAAACTAGTCAGTGCTCAGAGAAAACCACTGACCTTTTGCAAGTAAATTGTCAAATTTTCTCAGACAAGGATCCAAACCAAATGGTAAGAGGTACTACGATTCATTAGCTTGTGCTGTAGACTGCTCTCACCGAGGCCTCCTTGTAAAATTTATGATTGATGGATAACATCAACCTCATCCTTGTGAATAGTGATTTACTGATACAACTGTGTTCAAGTACCAGGGAAAGTGAAAACAACCAACTTTATTGAAATTTGTTCAATTTTGTATAAAAGTCAAGACTATTAAAAATATCAGGCCTACTATAACCAAAAACTGACCGAGTAACTTTTTTCTATTTTTTTTTTTTCAGATCTTGGATGCTCTATCTAAATGTAGCAGTTTGATGAGAGATCGGCAGTTATTGGCAAGGGAGGTTGAGTTTTTACGTAGACAGATATCTTATGCACAAGAAGAAGACATTCAGAAATATATCTCATCTAATAAACCTCTTGTTGACGAGGTGTTAAGTACTATTACTGCTGAGGAATGGCAGAAAAAAGAAAGTTATATGACCTCAAATAAAGAGAAAAATGTAATAATGGATGACAATTCCTGATAGGAGGTGTACATGTCTTGTTTAACAGAATGAAGTTTAGTTAAGTAGTGTTCACTAACAGTGCATATCTGTTTAATGTGACCATGAAAACCTGCCTCTGATGTGGGTGTTGGTAGTCAATACTGAAAAACACCTGCTTATTTTAGTGTAGGGGTTGGTGTTTAGTACTGAGAATATTATTGTATACATTGTGTATCTGTATGAAGGCTTCCAAGGTGTAATGTTCTGATCTGTAAGTAATGGGATACTAGTGGCTGTTAGAGTGAGCTACCCGTATTTTAGTTGGGAGATTACTGATCTATAAGTAATGGGATACTAGTGGCTGCTAGAGTGAGCTACCCGTATTTTAGTTGGGAGATTACTGATCTATAAGTAATGGGATACTAGTGGCTGTTAGAGTGAGCTACCCGTATTTTAGTTGGGAGATTACTGATCTATAAGTAATGGAATACTAGTGGCTGCTAGAGTGAGCTACCCGTATTTTAGTTGGGAGATTACTGATCTATAAGTAATGGGATACTAGTGGCTGCTAGAGTGAGCTACCCGTATTTTAGTTGGGAGATTACTGATCTATAAGTAATGGGATACTAGTGGCTGTTAGAGTGAGCTACCCGTATTTTAGTTGGGAGATTACTGATCTATAAGTAATGGGATACTAGTGGCTGCTAGAGTGAGCTACCTGTACTTAAGTTGACAGATTCAAAGTGAGCCGGTATTGAGAAATGTACTAGATGATGGTAATGTTTGAATTGATGAAGCATCCAACTTATAGTGCTGGAAATTGTCTCTGTATTCAGAGGCCTGTTCAACAGTGACCGTCTTTACATATGCAGTTGGTTGGCAACATGCATCTTTGTTTATATATAAGTGCATTTGCAATTCGTAATTCTGAACTTGATATGAATGATAAAATTTATTAAAAATTTGTGTGCAGATGATCAATATGATATTATTTATTTGGCATTTGTAATCCAGTCATTGGCCATTTCCAAATCTAAGGGAGACAACTATAATGCATTTGGATAATTTTGATGACCTAGATGTAGTGTTATTATTTTTCACTGATATTCATTAGACACAGAAATTGCTCCCAAGGTCACTTTGAATTTCCTTGTGTTTTTTATAGAGATCACGGTGTAAGCATTCCAAAAGAAGCCAGTAGTGAGTAATAAATGTAATACATGTAATACTAAAACTGTGATATTTTTCTAAATCTTTGTATTTTACATCAATATATTATTTATAATTAAATGAATATAAATAAAAGTCTACTTGTATTTGATTTTTATTATACGCCCGTGTAATGGGATGTATTATGGTATGGAATTGACCGTACGTCCTTACGGCAACATTTTTTTGTCCAATCCTTATCTTTTGATTCGATGAGGATATGAAACATGTATGATGGGAAGGTGGTGTGTCGGGTATAAAATTTAGGTCAGTTTTGAAGGTCAAGGTCACAGGTTCCGTTGTCCAGTCCATCTTTTGACTCGATGAGGATATGAAGATGAAATTTTTACCAAACATGTATGATGGGAAGGTGGTGTGTCGCATATAAAATTTAGGTCCAAGCATTGAAGGTCAAGGTGTATTATTTTACATCTAATTAATAGTTAATGTGCTGCAGTAGAGTTTGTTCCCAATACTGGAACATTATGAAACAAAGCAAGCTGCTTACAAATAAATTGACTCAAGGATATTGCATTCCAAGGATAAAGGCCCTCAAAAAGTTTTATGGCTGTCATCACAATATTGGTGATAAGTGTGTCCGTATCCAAAATTAACCTGGATATATGTATTTGACCTTTCTTCTCAATTTTATTTCACTTATGGCAGGTGTAGCTAGCTAGTTATGAAGATTTTCCCTTTGAGAGCACTATGCTTCACAAGTCCATTATTCCAGACTGGTTACCACTACAACAACTTAACAAAAACAAAGTAACATGCTTATAGACCATCAGCGATATTGTGGCAGTGTTTATAAATATAGCCCAAGATAGGGATATAATTATAAAGGTGGCATTGACAAATGAATGCAGGAAGGTGTGAATATACGTATACGATAACACAGTATTAATACCTATTGGTGTATAATAAACTCGCCTGTGTTTACAATATCACTGACAGACTGTACAAATAAATTCTTCCATGTGGAAGGTTATTTGTTTATTTTTTGCCAGTTTTCAAAGTGTTTGCTTTAATTTCAAGATTGTAATTTGTACATGGAATGGTATGTTTGTTTAATTTGGTTAAAGCAACAACAGAGATGATAACAGCCATTTTCTACTGATTTTGGAATGTAGAATCAAGTTATATGAAATTTTGATGAAACTTGGCATCTATGTACAACTCAAGAAGCTCTACATGTTTGGAAATACAATACTGTCAAACCTTTTTCACATGCACAAGGTTGCCATCATTAGAGGTGACTTACTTGTGCCCTGCTCAAATGCAATATGTCCTGTCATTATCATTGCTCTTAGAAAATCTAGCTATTGCCAAATAAAATTGATTTCCAAGTCCACTTTACACTGCAATCCATAAATAAGTATACAAATTTATATTTAACATTTGCTTGAATAACATGACAAATATCATTCATACAATTGAAGTTTTTGAAAGAGATACCAATACCTGAGCTTGCAATCAAATACAAACATACTAATCCATGTCCAAATCACAGAGTTGTTTTTCTTAATTTTTTTTTTAATTTTAAAGAGTTGGGTCGAGTTAAGCAATGGTGTTTGACATCCCAGTTAAGAATATTTCACTTATATTGAGATGTTGGCAGCTATAGGCAAAGGTCCAGAAATGTTTGCTTTTGCGTTGCGCTGATGGCATGTTACATCAAAGTTCTTTATCGTGCCAAGCCCACCGTGACATGGGACCTTGTTTATTTTAAGATCCCATCCGAATTAAACGTGACTCATATCATGATGCCGAGTGCTTGGTGAAAGAACAGTCACTACCCATTTTCAAGTCTTTGGTCAGACCCGGTCGGGGTTCGAACCCACTTTTTTTCATTTTTTTCCCCTTCAATTTTAAAGAAAAGATGTGGTAATAATATCGTTTTTAAGATAAAAACACAAGTTTAGTTGAAAAACACTGTGTTAGCAGAATAATTAAAACAATTGAATTTTATGAATAGTTTCAGTCTGTAATGGTGCGACTAGATATAAACATAATATCGGTAATTATGATAACTCGTGGATGGCAGTGTATGTATCTGTTGATCAGCATAGATTATAGATAATGAGGAGTAATAGTGTTTAACGTCCCAGTCAAGAATATTTCACTTATATCGAGACATTGCCAGCTATAGGCGAAAGTGCAGAAATTTTGCCTGTGTGTTGCGCTGATGGCATTATACAGCAGGGTTCTTTATTGTGCCAAGCCTACTGTGACATGCAACCTCTTTTATTTTAATTTCCCATCCGAAGGAACATCTTGTTTTGTTATGCTGAGTACTTGGCTAAAGAACAGTCACTGACCATATGCAAGTCTTGTGTCGGACCTGGTCTGGGTTAGAACCCACAACAACCCACTTCTGGAGAGAAACTACCAACTGAGCTACCACAGTGGTTAGCAAAGTTTATAGACAAAACAAGTAAACAAACAACAAGACAGCTGTGTATAAAATTTAAGTTATTTTACTGTGTGTTTTATCCATATAACAATTATGTCCAATGTTATGTACAACAATAAGATGAGCAAACGATACATTAATATTGCATGTAGATAAGTGCTGTCCATCTAGTTCTCATTTAAACCAAAAATATATATAATCTAAAACTCCTCCTTCCTAGTAGTGGATATTTACACTGCAAGTTAAACTTTGGAATGACTATATAAATTGTTGATACAATCTGGACGGTTTGCTGAAAATAAACAAACACCAATAACAAAAATGAATTCTTATAATATATAATGTATGATTTGTACATAAAACATACTAGTAACTTGACTACTAATGAAAGTAGGATTTTATCCAAAAACCTGAGTGGATAAAAAAATAAAACCAAAGATTTCAAAAATTAAATTAAATAAAGGCCATTTAGAGACAATTCAGTATGACTAAATGAAACAATTTATGGACATAAACATTTCCTCTGCTCCATAAAGTTATGAAGATGTATCATTGTTTGTAAGAATCAATAAATAATGTTGTAACAAGAAAATACTGAAATTGAAATATTTCAAATATATTGCTTTTAAATATTAAAAGTTTTAATTTTACAAGCATAACAAATTATGGTAATACCATTTCAAAATATATTATTTTTTGCAATTTATAAAATGGATACAGATGTTGCTTGCAAAAACGATGAAATCTTAAAAAATATTTCCAGGTGTATACAAACCAGAATTTTTAAATTGCATTATTTTTCTGTTTGGTATTGCAAATTCATTCTTTTCATTTTTCATTAAAATGATGTATTTTCACTTGAAAATATTGAATTTGAACAGATTTTTATATGGTAAAATTTCTCTATTTTGAAAAATATGAGTAATGGCAGTTGTAAAAATAAAATTATGAATAGATGGTACATTATGTATTATAAATTTCAGAAGTCTAAAAGTTTTGGTATAAATTGCTTTCACATATCATACTTTCACAACCCTAGGTGAAAATAGGATCTTCTATATGAAACCTAAATGCATCCATATGAAACATCCAAAGAGGGTGAATCTCTGGATAATACTACCCTGTCATGTATGGACAAGTTATTGAATAGTTTAATGTAGCTGATGTAAAAAATATTACAAGACATGGAATTATCAGTGTATGTAGCAGAGCATATGATACATACTAACTATAACACTGATGTTAATACTACAACTCAGCAGCACCAGGGGACTAGAGGAGACAAAAATAATACCACACAATATATCAGGATGGATTATGATGGAACATTCAACATAGTTATCTTTGAAGGACAACAAGACAAATTTGATATGAAACAATATCAGTCTTTAGGTTCATGTGGAACAGCTGATCAAATTAAAAACACACAAATTTCCTTATTCCCCCAAAAAAGCCCAAGATAGCTAAAGACATTATAATTTTCAAGAAGTATTTCAATAACAAAATTTTTTCAAATACCTGGTACCATAGACAACTCTGTCATAATTTTGTCAAATTAGGGTTTTAGATTTTGTTTGGAGTTTCTACACACTTGTTGACAAAGTTTCACGATAAAATATACAACATCAATTCATCTCCCGCAAATTAAGAAAGTTGTGAAATTTTAGCACAAAAATATTTCATTTCAAATTTAGTGGATAGGATTTAAAAAGGTAAATGATCTGTAATATATGTACTTGAAAATTAAAGACTTGTTTGAAATTTGTAAAATAATGACAAAATAAAAAATAAATATATTAATAAAATAAAAAGAGGACTTTTATTTTTATCCACAAGTAATTTGTGAAACAATACTTGTAGATTTCTTGTAGATGTTAAATTAGTTTCAACAGATAAATTTACTTGTAAAATTTATCAATATTTATAAATTCTAATACTTTCTAATACTTGTAGAATTTATTGATATAATATTTATATAACTTACATGGCAAACAAATGAGAATATGGAATTTCTTTTTAAAAAATAAATACTAGTATTAGAAAAAAATAGCATAAGGTAAAATAGTTGTAAAATTTGCAATAATTGTAGACATGGTACACAAATGAAAAAATAAATATTCGTATATTTTTAAAATTATAGTTAGGCACATGATTTTGTAAGTGGCATCAAAAACGCAATTTATCTCATCAATATTGCAGTTATACGACATCTATTATTTTGAGTTCTGAATTTGTAAGAAACCAATGCTCTCTCAAGACAGCCTACCTTAAAATGAAGTAAATCCCTTATAAATATTTTGATAATGTAAATTAAAGATTTTCTTGCCTGTTGTGGGCAACATTTGTGAAAAGATTTCTCTCAAACTGTATAAAGAAATTAAACACAGGAAACAAATGCAATAAGCTCCTAATATACATGTGTAGTGTCATGTAAGCTTATATAAAGACAGCATATCTGTATTTTTTAACTGACAAAATTGAAATATTTACCATTGACATTACATGTTCATTGTGCCTCCTTATTTTATTGCCATCATTTACATGATAAATTGTGCAATGTACAGATATATATGAATTGGTTTCTGAATTTTCTAATTCATATATTGCTTTCCTTTTAAATGAATTTGAGGAAATTTTAAGGAATTTCCTAATTCCACAGGCAAGATAACATCTATTGCTATTTGTAGCAATAGCAAGCTTAACAAGATACTGGGTCACAGATTATTATATAAGGACAGCAAGTCTCTTGAAATCTCAGACATGAAAATGATCCCCTCAAAATGGGCATTCACTCAACACTTACATCATATGAGCAATTGTTTAGTGAATCATTTGTCTTTCCTGTTGTTTTTTACCCAGAAATTACAAATTCACGCTGGTTACATGAAAAGACTTGCTTTCCCTTTTAGCACATTTGTGACTTTTCTGTTGTTTTTTACCCAGAAATCACAAATTCATGCTGGTTACATGAAAAGACTTGCTGTCCCTTTTAGCACATTTGTATACAAGTGTGCTTGTTTATATGTTATAGGTATCACTACATGTGCTGCTTGTAATGGTATAAACAATAAATTATACACATAAAAGGCACACATTGTTTGTTCAATATGCTAAGATGATATTACTAGTATTTACAATAATGATGGAATGATTCATCAATATATATTATATATATATAAATATAAACAAATATTTAAATAACATTACAAAATGATACATGTATATGTATATGTATAATATTGAAGAAATCAACAACAATATATATAAACTTTATCACAATAAACCTTGTTCTTATTTAATTAAATATTTAATCCTTAGCTTAATCAACACCAAGCATATTATCACTCTAATTTTTAACAAAAATAACTCTCTTCAAACTACACACACACAGTGGATGTAATAGTTATCTTCACGATTTACCGTACTTCTAGTAAGTCAGCCATTTTTAATGTAAGTGGATAGTAATGTCAGCCATTTTTTATTCAAGTGGCTAAAGTTTTGAATGCCACTAGATACTACCTATTAATGGTCTTACAAGTTAACAATTACCATTATGCTGTAGTTTTATGTCTTACATGTTTATTGATAGTGGTAAAAGATTTCTGATAAAATTCCTGCCGTTTTATGAAAACAGGCAGGACCAGTATCCTTCCCTTGGTTCATGAGTTTACAGTCAAATGGAAGAGGCTCCTTTTTACAGACATTTTAAAAACTGGGTCAATGGCCAAATGATCCTAGATAAGTCTATTTTTACAAGACATTTCAAGAGGGTACATGGCTAAATGCCACTGGAAGCGACTGTTTTTTCCAGGCATTTCAAAAGTTCTACAAAGACATAGTACTATACACAGAAATAAGTGTACTGTTGAAAATGGGAAAAATACCCTATTGGGGGATTTGCCAAATTGATAATTCTGATAATTCTAGAAAACTGCAACATCAAATATACCCAAATTCAAGCTTAACCTGTAACTTATCAATATTCTTCATTTCATGGTTATAGATAATTTAAATCAATTGCTTTGAAAACAAAATGTGTTGTATCTATGACAGATGGACAAACACCGAGATTGGAAGATGGAAAAAAACCATAATCCTTTATCATATCTGACAGGGTATAACAATAGTACAGTATTTCTACGACATATACAGTGCAATGTAAAACATACACAACACAATCTGTGCAGCTTTATAAACTTTGGATGCTATGCCTTAAATCATGCAACATGCATCAAAGAATAAGACCTATTTTCAAGTTATCACTTATACTGTCATCATTATAACTGCATCATACACTTTGGTATCTATAATCTTTTTTAAAATATACAAGGCAATACAGTTAAACCTTGCTATAATGCCACTCGTTAAGTTTGCCACCTCACTTTATTGCTATCATATTTTGGAGTCCCAAAAGTCATTTCTTCTTTTTTCTTTTCTTTATGCCAAAACCCCCTTCATATGCCAAAATTAAACAATTGGTGGTGATGAATCAACGATTTACCTTAGTATTAAAATTCACAACATATCTGAAATATCCAGGCATAAATTTCTGATTTTTGTACAGCGTGAACAAAGTGAACCTGTACTTTGTCATCGCTTTCTTCCAAGATATCGAGCTTCTTTGCTATGAAATTATAAGATATGAGTACACCTGGAAATAGTGCGCCTGATAAATGAGCGTGAAAGAAGTATATCTGTTTTATCGTGAGATATGTATTCTGAGACGGGTAATGCATTTGGTTACATATGCACATTTGGAATAAATTTTCGGAATACATTTCAGAATCTAGTAAAATATTGCGACGGGATGCATCTAATAATTTCTGCAATTTGGCGAACTGATCTCATGTTTACAATAAAAAGTAGTTCGAGAAGTTTGCGTCCTACGATGTAAAATCATAACTTTTTAAGAAATGAACAGCAACGGCAGGTTGTTTAATTAATTCTTCGTGAAATCTACGGAAATTTAAATTTATTTTGAAGGTTATGATAACGTATTTTAATGTTGAGGCAATTGTGTCTATTTTAAAATGTTTCGATTAGATTTTACTTTCGTGAAAGGGAGATAATTCGTACAGTGTTGTATGCAAATTTTATATACAGTCGTTTTACCAGTTCCGAACAGGGTTTCATATAAGCGCTGCTGCAGACGTCATCCACAAGCAGAGGAAATAAAATTTATGTGGTGTAATAATACAAATGTTTACTGATTCCAAAATATCGACACCTGTCCTCAAAAACACGTGGTAGTATGTTTTCTTGAAAAAAGCATTTCCGTGATCACGATTTGTTTACATCGTTAAACTAGGTCACCAACAATCTCGTACATTTAGGAAGCGGTTGAAGAAACAGCAAATTGAGAAAGTTATTTTGCGATTCCTTTAATTGAACGGGATTGAAATTTTAGATTATTCGGTAGTAAAAATTCGGAACTGGTAAAACAACTAAATGATTCAGTTATGCATACAACCGCTAGAATGTACCCCCTCATAGCGACGGTAGGATCTGCAAAACTCTACTTTCTCTCTATCCGAAATGACAAAACGATCGGGTACAACTTTTTTAAATTTTAATTACCGATTGTCTTTTTCATATATTTATGAAATTAATTTTTTCTACCATTTAATTCAGCAATACATGGTTTGGTACATAAAAATTTGTTTCTTTTTCCAAAAAAAAACCCCATCCGTCGGACTATATGCATAGATTAACGACACCCCCCCCCCCCCCCCCCCCCCCCCCCCCCCCCCCCCCGAATTTTCGGTTATATTCTGTCTTGCCACAACACAATTTTCCCAACTACGCTGTACAGCAGCACGGCAGTGCTATGTTTACATTAGAAACACCTCTGTAAACTGGAAGACCCAAAAATATTCTATTATGAACAAAGTGGGTTAGCATTCTGAAGAAAAATGAATATGTTAACAAACATTAAGATTATCCACATAACCATAAATTATTATGTGTGGCTGAAATTCCATTTTTAAACTAGATATGCTTTAAAAAAAATTAATCTGCTGATGAAAAATAATCAAAGTGCATGAATTATATTTAAAGTGTAATATCAGTGATAGTGTCCATACACTGACATGTGATTTGTGAATCGATGTATTCTCATGATAAAATGAGTTTATTTGCTAATGTAACAAAAATTCTCACAAACACTTAAAAGTCTAATCTTTTCTATGATGGATGACCAGACATGTACATTACTGATAATAAAATCCTCTCAAATCAAAACTTGTCTTTTTCAATTGAAATATATCACATAAATTCCGCTGTAGTAAACCAAGACACAAATAGGTCTCTTGTCGTAAACCAAACCACGCACACACATAGTTCCGATATCCAGTCCGATTTCAACATAATCAAGTGTTCATGTTCAAAGATGAAAATAATGTTAACATAGATTTCATTAACTCAGGTGTGCTCCTTAGGTGATAAGAGCCGTGTCGACATGCATGATCCTCCCCAAGAGGAGATGTAACATTTCATAGAGTGTATATACATGTGTATATATACACCATTCTCCTAAGGGGAGATAACTAATGGAGACACATGCATGTTAAGAGTTTAAAATTGTTGACTTTCACCACATAGCATTCCTGTTGAAAGAAAAAAATGTAAAATGTAAAACTACATAAAAATAATAAATTATAGATATATATTAATATTGTGAAAGAAAAGTAAAATTAAAAAAAAATTAAAAATAAAATTTGATTTATAAATTATCCCATTCCCACTGAAAAATACAATGTGTTAACATCAAGCATTACTTATAAGCATGCAGATTTTGATTAAACATGCAGTGTTAGGCTGCGAACATTTGACATCGTCTGTTATTTTCGTTTATTAATGAATTTTTCAATCATTGTTCACCAATTAATTAATAAAACTACAAGAAGATACATTAGTAAGGAGAGGAGTTTGCATGCAGAAAAGACCCATTCCATTCAGAGAAGGTTATATTCCAGCTAATTCAATTTCCCAAATTTAAATTTAGATCATTCCAATTTTGCAAAAGGGTTAAAGGATTATATTCCAACTTTAAAGTTAAGGATAACCAGAAATAGTCTTCAAATTGGTAAATATTATATGTACCAAAGTTCACTGTCAACCATCAACAGGATAGGATAAATATATATATATATTTTTAATTTTTTTTTTTTTTTTGAGGGGGTACTACTCAAGAGTTTATAGGTCAATTGTGATCAGTCTAAAAGTGTTTAAATGCTTGAATAACAAAACTATCAGCTTCTGTGAGTGAAATTGTCATGTTTCTTAAAAAAAACTTCTACAAGTTTGTCTAAAAAATAGTGCTTTTGATTGGCATATTTCTCTGATAATCTTGAAGGAGTACTTTTTTGAGACACTTTTGTTTAGATTTTAGGAATCCCATTCGACATTTTTTAGCATTTTGTTGTAAAACAGTGAACTTTGGTACAGAAAAAAGACCTTCCACCTTTAATGTTAATAGTTAAGGGGTAATCCCCTTGCTACATTTAAACTTCTTCTTTGTAACATGAATCACACTTGTATGATGAAATTAAACCAAGGAAGCATGTGGTGGTGCATTACATGTAAATATGTGATTATGATGATGATGATGGAATGTTTATAAAATCATATCACCATGGTAACCCAAAAAGAATTGCAAACCTGTCTAAAAATAATTTCTTTATAGCAAAAATACATTTATACTTCTGAGTACCAAAATAAATAGATTCAAAAAAAAAATTTAAACACAACCATATTCATACCAAACAGAATTATCTTTGGGATCTTTTGGTTCCTCATTCATTGGTTTAGGAGCAGGTGGCGTATTTTGAACCGGTTTGACAGGAGCACCTATTCTGCCAGTGGGAGTCTGAGAACGAGTTAATCCTCCTTGTGGTAACTGTCTACCACCACCACCACCACTACCACCAGTAGAATGATAATTTCCTTGAGGGCTGCCAGAAGTCATTGGACGGTTTGCTGGGGTTTGTTGTTGTTGTTGTCCTGGCTGACGAATCAAACTAATCCTGTTTGTAACAGGTGCATCACGCATTCTCCTAGGTGGCGCCACTGGCGGATTCGCTCCGCCATGGTGATAAGGTTGTGAATAATTACTGTTTGTTTGTTGTTCCTGATGTTCAGGTGGTGGGTTAAACATATTAGGAGGTACTGACTTGGGTCTTTCTATGCGTTGAACCCTAGCTGAATGCCCACCATCATTTCTAACTGGCCCATTATGCTGAACATTATTTGGCGACTGTCTTACTCTCTCCATAGAATTTCTATTATCACTACTTGAATATCCCTGTTGTGGTGAACTATTTGAGTCATAGGCAGCACTAACAGGCCTTGTCGTATTATTAACACTTGAATATGGTCTAGGTCCTAGTCTGGCACCTGTAAATGAACGTTCGTTTGATCCACTTGGTGGAAGGCCACTAGGTCCATTCTGAGATGGTGATGACGGTTGAACTTTTGGATGTCCTAATGATGAATGTGGCCTTCCATAAATAGGATAACCAGTTCTTTGTTGTTCTGATGGTGATTCAGAATTCATGTTTCGTAATGGATGTTGCTGATTTGATCGGATGGCAGGATCGTAATTTTGGGATGTAGGACCTGACCTCACAGACATGTCATAATTAGCACTGTCTCTATCAGATGAGTTCATAGAACTGTCATATTTGAATCACACGTGGACTAGATGAATTTGAATTATTATGAGGAGAATTTGAAAATCCCAATTAATCTGTCTAATCTCTCAGCTGGATTTAAATTTGGGTTGTCTCTCTCCTTGTCTACAGGAGTTGGTGGTAACTCCCGGTTTTGCGGCGATTTTGGGCCAATAGAATGAGACGTGTCATTATGTGGTGAGGTAGCATATGAATATTGTAATGTCCTTGAAGCTGATGATGGGGTTGAGCTGAGAGTATTTTTACGAAAGTCATGTGGTTGTCATTTTGGTATTTATAAATGGAGAAAATGAATTGAGATCCTCATATGATCGCTTTTTAAACTGAGAATTATTTGATGGCTGAGCTGGTGTTGATGTTTTCTGGATGTTCACGTTTTGGGGGTGTGGCTTGTTCATAACTGCCACTCCCACTACTTCCTGTTGATATACGAGACATCCTCGATACATTTAAATCTGAATGTAGACCAGATACTGCGGCTACATCTGGTATTGATGATGTGGTCTCTATTTGGTGATGTGTAAAACTATTATGAGATCCAGCAGGGGCGGAGCATGGCGTTTCTGTTGTTGTAATCTCGGTTAGCACTATTGTCTGAGTTTTCACTACTCTTAGATTCAGTATCTTCCTGTTTTCTGATGTTTTATTCTGAAAATACATTTAAAGAAAGATTTTTACATGATTAAAATACTGTTGTTGTGTGTTAATTCCTTAAAAAAAAGAGTTTAATCTGTACAATCACTATCATTACATATGATTATTACATATAAGAGTTCTTTGTCCACAATGAACATTTACACCTCGTTTTTCAGTCAAAGCAAAGCATTTCATATGATAACTTGATAAGTTAACCTCATATATCAATCCAAAAGGTAGAAACGGTAATAGTATTCTTTTTTACTTCTTTGCATCTTGTAAAAAGAAGTATAATAAAACCTGTGCCCCTTGATTAACTGCCACACTTCCTAAATTAAGCGTCACACTACCTCGATTACTGCCACAATATTTTGAGGTCCCAAAATCCATTTGCTCTAGTTTTTTTAATAAGTCCCCCTCAATTTATTGTAAAACCCCTAATAATGCTCAAATTTGACTGAACACATGGTGGCAATGAATCAAAGTTTTAGTGTGTGTGTGGTGTGTGTATCTCATTAAGAACCAAAGACCTGTCACTTACCCCAGGAGATTTATCAACCTCCATTAAGAACTGTTCTAATGTAACATTTCATCTCCAGGAGAATTTATTCCGTGACTTTTGTTTCCGCAAAACCCTCCATCATCATCATCAAATGTAGCTCTATTCAACCTATAAGAACAAAATATAACTATAGTTAACAGGTATGTGTGGCGCTATTTCTAATTCAAACTTGCTAATCAAAGACCTGCTGTATTTCCCTAGTTTTAAACATGCACCTTCAACTTTTGTAAGGTAATTTTTTTTTTTTTTTTTTTTTTTTTTTTTTTTTTTTTTTCTTTCTTTTTTTTTTTTTTTGTAAATTACTTGTATCTGTCAATAAGTCACATCCTAATGACTGTCTTTATTTGCAAAAATGGATAGGTTTATTTCTAAAACTTAATAGAATATATAAATTCTGATTTGATGCTTGTTACCGTAATTCAAATTTTGATCACTGAACAATTTTAATGTACTGGACAAAAATACTGCAATTTTTTAAGGTTGTATTTCAGCAGCAGATCACAATGTAACTAAGATACAAAACTTAGCAGCAATTACAGTACAAATCATATCCCATAACTCTAGATCTTGTCATACACTTCATTACTCTTTATTTTTTTTAATAATGAAGGTCTAGCTATTTTCACAGGACTTTAATTTTGCTGATTTGATAATAAAGAATTATTCATAAAATTTTCAATTCACATATTAGTCATTTTTAAATTTGGTGCCTGGATAGCATGAAAATTACAGTATATTCTCAAAAAATATGGTAGTTATAGTATTTGGCAATCAAAAAGACACCAAATACAATCAAGCTATACCAACATATACAGTAATATGATGAATACCATCATCACTTAATAAACTATAACCTCCAGAACTTAAAAAGACTCTCCACTTTCTAGATAAAACTTGTGTATTTTCTAGGACTCAAATGTGGAAAAAAACTATTTAGAAACAACACCATTGTAGAATTTTTAAAATTTAAATGTGCATGTGCTTAAAGATATGTGATAATTGCAATAAATTTGTTGTTTGGTGCAAACTGCTGTAAAATGTGCAACAACATTGAAAAATATATTTCTACTGCAGCCTTAATTATCTGCAATAATTAAAACAATAAATACAAAAACTAGCAATTAAGCAAAGAATGTATACTGGTCATGAATCATTCAAGCTGAAATTGCAATTCAGAAATCAGACCCCACCTCTATTACAGAAATGTATTACTATATACATTAACTGTTAAAAATTATGTGATTTAGGCCAAGTTGAATATTTGAATACAAATCACTGATAATTTTTTTTTTAATTCCTCCAATGAAAATGTAGATGCTTTATAAAAATGTGTGTTTTTCCCCTTTCTTTATTTGATGAAAAGTTTGTATATCTTATATTTTATCCATTGAAAAATGAATGTTTATAAAACTAAAATGTCTTTAATGGATCTGCAATTTAAATAATATAATAACAGCAATTTTTAAATAAAATAAATAGTTAAAATATATGTGAGGTTTTAAAGATTTCATAGATAATATTTGTATTTTGTGTGATTTTTATGGTAAATACTTAATAACTAACTGATTGCAGTGTTTATGAAATATGTATACACAAGCCTAGAATCATGAGATTAAAATTGACTCTGCCACTACATAAGTTCTGATTTCAAAATCAGGCAAAATGACTTCTGAGAATAACATAGGTGATATTGCATTTCTTGATAATATTTACAATTTATTCCCTAAAAGATTTATCAGATTGTTTAGATTTGCAGTGGATATAAAGTTCATGTTACAAATATCCAAGATGTATCATAAAATAAAATGATTATCATTATCCTAACATGTGCTTCATCCATGGAAAGAACATCTGAAATTTTCTGACATCATTTTCTCAAAATGTCTAAAAAACAAACATTAATGATTTTTGCTTGATGCACCATATGATTTACACATAATCAAAATATGTAACAAACCAAGGTCCAGTTGCATAAATCACGATTAAAATTAATTACAATCCCTAATTATCACAACACTTAACACTTTTAATTAGATTGGGCAACTAGGCCCTGGTTACAACATTCAATTCTCCACATCTCCCAAACCCACTTAACTCTCAACCCTGGCAAATTAAGTCTGATACATACAAATAATTCTTAAATAATAAAAAAAAACCATCTTCATATTTAGTATATGTAAAATTATGCATTTTTTACCTAATAAAAATTAATAAAATGTGAATAATGAATAATGACTAGAGTTATAAATGATACAAGCTAGATAAAGATAGTAGGTAGCCCTGTCACCAAAAATTAAGCTGAACAGTTACGAGGTTGAGTCAATAAGTAACCAGCCTATCCCATTTCTGATTGTCCGACACCGTCATGATTTTCATGCCTTGTTCCAATACATGTTTTATACCTGGATACAAAATTCCATGCATATTGGGTTTCTTTCATAAGATATTGAATGTCAAACATGGCTAATGATGCAAAGGCATACTCTAAATCTGAAGTTGAGTACTGTGCTGTAATTCAATACTTGTATTTAAAAGGTAAATCACGCAAGGAAATACAAGATGAGTTAGCCAATGTTTATGTGTTTTCTATACTATCTTATGCTCAAGTGTAATTCTGGGTAGGGGAATTCAAATGTGGTGGATAAAGCCAGGTCTGGATGCCCACTGGATGCCACCAACAAAGAATTGTGTAAAAAAAGTTCAGGATCTGGTAAACTATGATAGGAGATTCAGGTGGAAGAAATATGGGTGGGCATTAAGCATTTCACATTGTAGCGTTTTAACAATGTATGCACAGCTTACAGCAATTGTGCAAACTTGCTAGAGAACAACCATCCATTTAAAACCCCTAAGGTAAAGTCTCTCAAGGTGTTTTTGTTGCAACAGGATAACGCGAGAGGTCCACACTTACAAAGTTGCAATGGATGATGAAGAGTAAAATAGATATGAATTAACACCATATCCTGCCTATTTGCCCGACATAGCTCTTCTTCCTATTCCCAAAATTCTGTGGACATCATTTTGGTCTGACGAAGAAGTTGTGAAGACAGTTGAGGGTGGGTCAATGAAAAAGATCCTAAATTTTCAGTTCTAGGCTCTTGGCACTTGAACATCGTTGGTCTAAGAGCATAACACTATAAGGCAATTACATAAAAAAGAAGAGGTGGATTTCAATCGGAAATAAGTTAGGCTGGTTACTTATAGACTTGCCCTGGTACAACAGTTAAAGCATCTATTAGGTTTTACCTGGTAAGAAATAAGTTGAATTGTTAGATGAGAATGATTCTTTCTCCCCTGCAGTGTAACTTGTCTGGCCTGCAGTGTCACCAAGCAGGTCCTCACTGGATTTGGCCCCTACATAGGGAGTAACAAACACAATTGAAGCAGGTGGACTTTGTACACCAAGCACACATATAACAAAACATAATGGCTAAAAACATTCAGCAAATCAGGTGGTGGTAAACTATAAGCTTTACACACAATGTCAATAGGTACAAATGGTCTTTTAACGCGCCCTGGAGGAGGACCTTATATGGGAAACAATAGGTAAGTATCATGGTTATTACCGGAAATCTCGAACACGAATTTTTCTACATAAGGTACATGTCTATTCTTGTCTGTTAAACTTGTTGATTTTGGGAGGATTTTGTATATGCAATTACCTTGCAGCTCAAACAATACCCTAACCCAACCCTATACCAATAGTCTCATACACTAAAGTGCATACCATATATATTTGCAATATTATTTAAGGAGCTAAACTAAAGTAATTCAGTCTTTGTTTTAACAAAAAAAGTTTCTTTTACATTCTTAACACTACACAAATTTCGTAAATCCATAACATTCATTTCATAAAACATAAGAATCAAAATTCAATTCCATCAGACCCGCTGTTGAAAGGGTAGGTCACCATCAAGAATCATAGAAATTGTTTTAATAGTTAAAGGCTAATAAATAAAGATTATTGAAGGAAAATGATAATCAGCAAATGTGAATAAAATATGAAAAATAGAAATAATAAAAACAAACTAACAAAACCTCTACACAGAATATCACAATAAATATATATTGAATGAAACATGGAAAATTGATAAAGAGATTAAAAATAAAATGGTAGAGTTATGTCAAGAAATGGGTAAAAAAAAACTACCAATAAATTAGACTCAACTGAAACAACAACAACAACAGTGTTATAATCCAAACTAAAGATGAATAGAAAAAAGAACAACAATAATAACTAGAATTGTGGCAAGCACAATGACCAAAGTCTTCCGCTACCCCAACATTTTATTACCAGAAGTAGATAAATCAACCTATAACAAGAGGCCAAAAAGGGCACATATCGTAATGCTCATTTGCATAATATGCTAAAATTGGGTAAATGAAAAATTTCTCAGAAAAACCTGTTGCATATGTTAAATGACTAGGTATCTACTATCTAAATTTCAAATTTGAACAAAATAAGTACACACTGGCCATTTTAGTCATTTTGCTATTTATAGTAACAGCTACCATCTTGAATATCATCTGAGAAACAATGACATCAATAGAAGCTTTGATCTATTCCACTTAGGGTACTTTCACACCAAATTTGGTTTCAATTGGCCAGTGGCTTCTGAGGAAAAGATTTCAAAGAATTGGCTAAATATTTAACCTTGTTTGCATAATTTGCTAAAATAGGATCAAAGTTTGTTTTATATTACAAAACAAATTATCAATGACAAATTGGTGATCATTATTTTTAAGACCCCATCCTGGCAGTACAACCATAAAAAAGTGATGAAGTGATGATAATATGTTAGAACCAAAAATGGAAGAAAAGCAATAAGTCTTCAAACTAGTATACTAAATGGATGACTTAAAAAGAAGACAAAGTCACATAGATGATTTCAACAGGAAAAACTACATTAAAATAAATTAAAAAAAGTGTGTTAAAATCCATCTAACAAAGAGATAATCAGAACTTATAAGATTAAAGAAATAAAATGCAAGAAACTAAACTCAGAACATCAACAACAAAATCAACGATAAAAGTTACCTCTGAAAGATGACCCCGGCACTGTACTGCCGTTAGTATCCTTGTAATAGTTGAGGGCACTTGTAGATTTAGCTAAACTTTTATTTTGTTTAGCAATTGCTGGTTCAAGTAAGTCTCCATCACTACCTCGACGACCATCATATCGTTTTTCTAGAGTTAACAAAAGATGGTGAACTGAAAACATGGTCCATGACAGAACCCAGAAAAAACCATTCATGCAGTATGGTACAATGTATGGTAACAATGGTTAAAGTGTTTACAACATGAACAAGGGTTTATACATTTTATGTAATCAGAAGGTATTTATGTTGAGTTGAGTTGAGTAATGGGTTTATGTGCATTCATGCATATTTGTTGACATAGCTTTTAGAGGTTTTAAATGTCAATTTGATGGTTACGTAAATATCTCTTTAGTCAAGTGAAATGTTTACATGCAAGCATTCAGGAAAAAGTGAGAGAAAAAAGAATGAAATTTGTCTTCCATATTCAAAAGGAAATAAAACAGAAAGTCCTAGGGCAACATGTAAAAATCTTGAAAATCTAAAACATATATCTCCAATTTCTTGAAAATCTAAAACAGATATATTTCCAAGTTCTTGTTAAAGTTTTAACTTACACTATATACAATTCATCCCCATCATAAACTTTGATATGAAATACAAAACACCAAATAGGAAGTTTAAATAACTAGCACATGCCCAACAAAGGTCAAACACAGAGGCAGGGGAAATTCAAAACTCCAAACAAGAAGTTCAAATTTCTAGCACATGGCCAACAAAGGTCAACACACAGGCAGGGATTTTTCAAACTATTTTAGGAAAAGCAGTATATGGGAGTTTCTTTATGTAGATTTCCTAGAAGTCCCTAATAGCCAAGAAATTAAAATCCTTACAGCACTTGTAATCCCTGACTGCACATAGTGTGTAAACATTTGATAGACAATGGTACTTCTTGATGATGGTGGCATTAACACTTAAGTTAAGAGTTTCAATTTCATGAAAGTCATTTCAACTACACCATGGTATATAGAAATTTGTAGTCGATTTAAATGTACGGCAAGGCAATTAACACAAATCAATCAATAATTTGAAAAGATTCAAACACAATGAGATCTCTGTTTACAAATTACAATATAGCATGAATTCATCAAACAACATTAAAAAACTAGCAAACTTGATCATGAAATTGCAATACTTTTTTGAACAAGATATTTTTAATTTCAGACAAGTGACTTTTCCATTTGTTGAAAGGAAAAAATAATGTAAATAGATAACATAGAGCCCTGACATACACATACTGGAAAAGACAATACGGGGATCAATACAAGATGCCAGATTTCAATAAAATATATATAATGAGACATGCTTGTAGAGTATGTAGGCTTGACAAACAATATTTACAAAAAATAAATGAAAATAAATAAATAAAATAAAATAATTTAATTAAAATTTGGTTATACAACAGAACACAATACAAAACAATGGAGACCACGTGACCAATTTTTTTTTCTTTATACCTCAATAAAAAAATTTAGATTAGCTCCGCCCACTTGCCCCGTTTTGGCGGATTTAACCGGAACTTCTTCATTGTTTACATCTGCAATACTCATCACTATGAATGAGACCACGATTATAAAAAAAAAATTGGGTCATATTCATCCGCCTTATGATGACTATCGATGTAGATATAATTAAACTTGATTTAAATGTTTCAGATTTTTTTGGGTTTTCTTTTAATTTCTTGAATAATTAAAGAATGTCTAAATTAAATTATAAGGAATAACTGTGATATTATTTTTTTTATTGGTGTATAAAAGAAAAAACGATTTGCACACTTTTGAATAATGCGCTACGCGCATTATCCAGTGTGCAAATCGTTTTTTCTTTTATACACCAATAAAAAAAATAATATCACAGTTATTCCTTAAATGAAAATTTTACCCATAATATTATTGAAATAATTATGATATAATCAAAACAATAAAAACTAAACCAATTTATAATTGATAAAACAGAAACAGTAATAAAAGTCTTGTACTGTTTAATTTGACTTTTAATGAAAAAATATTCTGAATTTATGCCAAGATTCCAAGTTAAGATTTTAAAGAAATTGTCAGCTAGACATAGAATATATAGATAATGATAAAAAAGATTATTTAAAAAATCTATATCTGGTAAATAAATGAATTTGCATTTCCTTATCCCTGCAGACATGGATGAATTGTCAGTAACCTTATACCATATACGATTTTACATGCAATGTTACCCTGCTTTCATGCATTTAGTTATTTTACCTTTTCACCCTCATATATTTAATAAACCATCCCATTACATTAATGCTGGACCATGCCACAGACAGAAGCAGGGAAGGGTGATGGGAATGAAGGAAGTATACATATTCATGCATTACAAAGAGCTTTAATAACATTATTTCAGGTAAACAATCATATAATCTTGTTTTTTAAAGTATTCTGGTCTGAACTGAATGAATCCCAAGACATCAAAAATAATCATATAAATATTAAATTATTTCAAAATCAAAAAGTTAACTGTGAATTCATTTTTATTACCTTTTAATATTCAAATTTGAAAATGTCTTGTATATTTTTTATAATAAAAAATATGCTGAACACCCTAATGACAATATGCATAAACAATATCCCTTATGAGAGTATGATACCAAATTCTATCTAAAACATGTTGTCTTCAACCACACCACCACACAACAGCAAACAATAAACTGACACCCTGCATTATTTAATTCATGTACCATTAAGATATTGAGGTCCATTATCCAATCACCACAAACAAACAATGGTTGACCAAAATACTGTTAGAATTTAATTTCAAAGAAAAAAATAAATTATAAAACATTTTTCAAATAGACAATTTTGCTAAATAGCATCCTCATCAAAAATAAAGTTCAAATTTTCTCAGAGAATACCTAGCTAGATAGAAATTTCAAATCACAATGTAACCAAAAAACAAATGATTCTATTTGTGCCAAATGTTAAAGTCTAAATGAATCAATAACAACCAACACTTGCATTTATATTCCATTAAAATTTCAAAAGTCTTTAAAAATAAATCCCAAAATACCAAAAAAAATTAAATTCATATTAAATTATCCATGGTCAACAATTGTATGTACACACAAGACTCCAGGCGTTTAATGAAATTAGCCATCATCATGAACCTGGGTCATAAAATTGTTTTAAAACCACTGCAGTTCCAATTAGCATCAGAGTTTGTATTGGTCATGTGACTGTCACATGATCAAAAGAAATCCATACATACCAGATTTTTTAGAAGTATCATGATCATCTGATCCTTGTGAGGTATTATCTAAACTGTTTTCTGCCAAGTTAGTTTTGCTTTTACTTCTTTGATTCTGTAATTATAATTCAAAAATATGTATGAAATGAACAGTTCTGATATTCACTGCATATTACCAAATCAGTCACTCAACCAGGATGGTCCACCATTATGTTTGACATCTGTATCATCCAGGGACTAACAAAGTTTATAACAATGAATTCATAGCTCTTGTTAAGAGTTTGTGAGTTGAGAACAGTGAACATTTCAACTTATACAATGTAACAATGCCTTAATTAGACTTAAATGAAAACAAGAATAATAATTACAGTCCCATCATAATCTTGATGCAAAGGTACACCGCATATGAATTAAAAAAGTCAGTGGCAAATTCTATCATAAACTTTTGTTCCAACTACAGCATTGGAAAACTAACTTGTGCATTGACATTGAAATACTGGATATTGGAAAACTAACTTTAATGTCGACACTGGAACCCAAACTCTCATTTCTTGACAATGGAAAACTAACTTAAATGTCTAGATACTGGACTTTAAAATTTATGTAAGTACTGTCCCAAAATACAAGCCCCAACATTTATGTAATGCTTACCTTGGAAATAAATATTTTAGCAGCTTTCCTTGCAATACGAGCACCCAGTCCTTTATTTCTATAACAGAAAATTTCCAAAATCTAGTCATTAGGCAAAATTATGGTAGGTAGATGCGTAGAGAGTACAATGGGGTTATAGTGATTTACACGATTTTAGATTCTTTTAAATACTGTTTATCTAGATGGTCTAGTTCTGGAATGGTGAAAAACCAAAATCTTTAGAAAGCAAATAGACAAGCACTTTCAAGATAATAACCATCTTAGTGGTATCTGAACACGGATTCAATTTATACATACACATGTTTAAAATATTGGTTTCCATTTTTGTTTTAATTCTATATTATATAAGTGTACATACGATGTTTATAATTGTGAATACTTTTTGAGAAACTGTTGCAGTGATTTTTCATAAGATGTTTTTTTAAATTTCATGTAGAACATCATTTTTTGGGAAAATTTGTCAGCTGTATTTACATAACATTGAGAGAAAATGCTGTGTAGATAAAGGTTTTGGCTATTGATAAAGTTAAACTTGATGGCTTCAATCGAAACATTTTTTTAAAAAAGCAGTTTTTTTATTTATGCTTAAAATGACTTTCTGGGGATATATTTTTCAAAATGGATTACTGGGTAAATACTCAAGAATTACTTTTTCTGAACTTCTGATCTTTTATAATGCTCCATGATCTTCTCTTCCAATCTTTCTTTTTGTCTTCTCAGATCATTTAGTTTCTCTCTGTTAAAATGAAAATTATATGTGTATATAATACAATATACATTCTGTACATTAACATATATACAAGTCGATGTTTATCATGTGAGGTAAAATATGTTGTAGGCTATGAAGTATCAAGAATAATTCTGGGTATTCAGACCACTGATAACTCATTGGACTAGAACTGGATATATACCATAATAGGTATGATGTCAAATAACTATTTCTTGAAATACAGTTAACCATACTCAAATACACCATTTATTCAATCATTTTTGGCATTGTTGGAGATCAGGAGAGAGACAGGAACATAAAACAGAAAAACTTTAAAAAACTTCAATATACTGTAGAAATAAGAAAGGTGGAAAAATGATCAAGGGTATCTTATAAAAAGTTTTAATGTACTATAAATAACTGGTCTCAACAAGTTTGGGTGGTGACAAATGAGGTGGTAAAATTATTGATTGGCATTAAATTGAGGTTTTATATGTAATTCTAAAATACAAAGCTGTTAACACAATGGTTTTACTGTACAATTACATGTAAGCTGATAACACAACTCTACATGGAAATGTCAAACAGTCTATTACTATAACTTACAGATATGATTTTTCCTCCATGGAGTAGGTATCTTTACTCTCCAGTATCTGTGTCAGTAATTCCTGGTTAGTATTTAACAGTGTCTGTATCTGCATTAGTAAGTTCTTATTGTCCTCATCTAGTTTCTGATTCACCTGGTATAAAGCCTGGTTAAAAAAGACAAAAAAATAACATATTTAGCATTTGATATTTTAGACAAAGGGCTATCGATCTACTTTCTGAAATTTTAAATTTAACAAAACTCATCAATAATTAAAGCTTAATCCTGTCATTTATCCGGTACAACAATTTCAAATTAGTGTTACCATCTTGAATGCTGCATGGGGTTAATTGGAAAAATTTCAATATACTCCATCGAAAACCCTTCTACATAAAGTGGTTTTGGAGTGAAGCAGAATATTGGTGTTTTGTGCCCAAGTCCTGAGTATATCACTTATTTTGATGCAGTCAATTCAGGAACAGTGAAGGAATCCAGTGTCCAGAGAAAACCACCAACCCCCAGAAATAGAATTAACAAACTTTCTAACACCTGAATCTGTCCTAGTAAGATTCCAACATAGACACTTTGTTCCTCACTTAAGACCACTGGGCCACTAGCCGCAAATTGTTTCTGAGGAAAAGACTGATTTTAAAGAAAAACAAATGCATGACCAGCTGCTTAGCATGCCATATTCTCAATTAAGATAAAACTATAACACTTACATCATATTTTTGTCCTAGACTGACCAGCTCAATCTCCATACCATGAAGTTGATCCTTATTATCATTACACTCATTCAACAAGTCCTGATTTTTTTGCTGTAAATTATTAAGTTCCGTTTTAGTTCGTTTATGATCTGCTGACAAATCATGATGATCCTTTCGTAATTTTTCATGCTGGCCCAATGTTCTTTCGTGTTCTTCACGTAACCGGTTATAATCCATTTGTAAATTACCCAAGGATTTTTGTTCCGATAAAAACTGATCTTTTTCACGTTCCAGTCTATGACGCATGTGATTTATATCATCTCTTCCTTGTAGGAATAAATTAAGTCGATCTTGTAGGTCCTTATTTTCTTTCTGCACAGATTTGTAGTTGGATTTTAATGAACCATGTTCTGAGATTAAAGCTTCATAATCTGAGGCTAACTGTTCATGAAGTTTTTGTAGTTCTTCATGGTCGTTTACAAGTTGTTCATGTGACGAATGTAATTCTTCATTGGCATGTAACAACTGTTCACGCTCCGACTCCAAATTTTGAACTTGTCCTTGCAATGAAGCCGTTTGAGTTAACAACGATGAACACTTTGATTGCAATGTAGAATTGTCAACTTGTAACTTTGCATTCTGGGATTGTAAAGCACCACTTTGGCCTCGAAACTGTGAAGACTCTGACTGTAATTTTGAGTTCAAATTTTCCAGTTTTCTTATTTGTTCATTTAATGAATTTGTTTGTGATTTTAAATTATGATTCTCTGTCTGTAATGTTGCATTCTACAAGATAAAAGAAGTACACATAACACTAATTTGAATTCGTTATAATATCATGGTTACTAGAATAAAGATTTATTTATTTCACTTATACTGAGGTGGTCAGATAATGAATTGGTGGATGAAACTGGTGTACCCAGGGAAAACAACAGACCTTTGACTAGTGAATGAACAAACTTACTCCAGGTGGTCATACATGGGTTAGGAAAAACTGGTGTACCCAGGGAAAACAACAGACCTTTGACTAGTGAATGAACAAACTTACTCCAGGTGGTCATACATGGGTTAGGGAAAAACTGGTGTATCCGGAGGAAACATTTTTTTTATTATTTACATTTTTTAAACAGCACCTGTATCATTCTGTACCAAATACTGACAAACCACATAACTTATAATATTTGTACAGAACTATCACTACCACTGGATTCATAAACATAAATTCATGTTTAGTCATCAAAGTGATGTTGTCCACAATTAGTGTCATAACATTTTTATAACCAGCAGGAAGCCTAATCAACATGTTATGGGCATAAGGTGGAAAAATGAATAAGTGAGTGGAATGAAGTTATACATTATTTCATTTATGTCAATATGTCATCAGCTACAGGTGAAGCTGTAGATATTTATATCAATATGTCATCAGCTACAGGTGAAGCTGTAGATATTTATATCAATATGTCACCAGCTACAGGTGAAGCTGTAGATATTTATATCAATATGTCACCAGCTACAGGTGAAGCTGTAGATATTTATATCAATATGTCATCAGCTACAGGTGAAGCTGTAGATATTTATATCAATATGTCACCAGCTACAGGTGAAGCTGTAGATATTTATATCAATATGTCACCAGCTACAGGTGAAGCTGTAGATATTTATATCAATATGTCACCAGCTACAGGTGAAGCTGTAGATATTTATATCAATATGTCATCAGCTACAGGTGAAGCTGTAGATATTTATATCAATATGTCATCAGCTACAGGTGAAGCTGTAGATATTTATATCAATATGTCACCAGCTACAGGTGAAGCTGTAGATATTTATATCAATATGTCATCAGCTACAGGTGATTTATACCTCTTACATTTTCTTACAGGAACAGTGAGGGTTCTTTTCTTTGCTATATACACCATGACATAAGGAATCAGATTTCCAAGTTTTACCAGAGGGACCCAAGTACAAATGAATGGATGACACTGTCAGTTTATGTTAACTTACAGCTCTTTCTACTTGTATCAAATGATCCTTTAATGCAAATATGTCTTTTGTTGGGTTCTGGTTCTGATTCTGACGCTGATATAGAGGTGCTGTACTACTTTTCTGCATCCTGAAATTGTTAATTTATTCATATTTTTACTAAATATACACAGCTCATATTTAAATGATGATGATATATTTAAGTACAGAAGAATCTGGTTTATTTATTAAGATATAAAGCATATTAATTGAATAAGTATTGACTGCCAATCATAGATAGTTTTTTGTGATTGGCAAATATCTTCAACAATATGCACGTCTCCTTACACTGTTGATACTTTACAAGTTTTGTAAACCTTTGAAAAAATAGTTTGGACGATTTTCAAAATTTCAAAGGTGCCAAGAAAAAAATGCCAAACAAATCAAATCAGACTAATAATATGCATATCTTTCCTGTTGATGCTTTTCATCAAACTCTGTAAAACTATGCCTCATAGTTTTGGAGAACTTCTCTAGAATAGATGTGGAATGAAAAGAGGAAACTTTGGTTTTAATTCCCTCCCCAGATTCCAGCTAAAAAGAAGGCCATGTATTTTACATGTCAGGCTACTGTAGATTAGATTAATGACTTAATGGCAATTTAATGTCTCAGTCAAGATTCTTTTAAAGCAGTCAGTTCTGTGATGGTGGAAAAAACCCAAATGCCTGGGGAAAACCTTAAACCTTTTGCAAGCCAACTGACAAACTTTCCCACACTAGGATCTGCTTTAATTGGATTTGAACTTAGGTGGTATCTGTAAACTCATCTTTTAGTCCACTCGCCCAGAGATTGTAGACACTTTGCATACTTATATCTATGTTCCCATTACATTTACTCCACCTCATGATTCACTAACATGCTTTCATTTGGTTTATAAATTTTGTGCATTGAAGATTTCATAATGACTGATTACATGAACATTGCCAATAAAACCCAATTGGCAAGCAGTTATTATACCCCCCACAAACTAGTTTGAGGGGGGTATATAGGAATCAGTGAAAGCGCGTGGCCTAGTGTTTAAGGCGTTGGACTCATGATTCGAAGGTCGTGGGTTCGATCCCTGGACCGGGCGATGTGTTGTGTCCTTGAGCACGACACTTAATTTCACGTTGTTCCAGTTCACTCAGCTGAAAAATAAATGAGTACCAGCAAAATGCTGGGGGTTAACCCTGCGATGGACCGGCGTCCCATTCAGGGGAGAGTCTTGTACTCTCAGTCGCTTAACGCCACGGAAACCGGGATAAGCTCCGGCCTGATGGGCCTAATGGCTCGGGACAGACTTTAACTTTTTAACTAACATATAGGAATCACCATGTCTGTCCATCTGTCTGTGTAAAATCGTGTCTGTGCCATATCTCATAGCTGCTTTGGACGACTGTCATAAAACTTCACATGAGTAATCTCCATGGTCCGAAGGTGTGTCATGACCTTGAACCAAGGTTATATCATTAAGGTCAAGGTCGCAGGAAAACATTAAATATTGGGGGTGGGGGTATTTGACTCTCAAGAGACTGTTCTAGTTTGTAAGGTTATGACCCATCAAAACATATTTCAGAACAATTTCTATATGTATAGTGTAATAACATAAGTGTTTTGTCTTTACCTTTCATTTTCTCTACCACAAGACTCTTCCTCATATCTCTGTTTTAAAGATTCACATTCTCGCTTCAACATTCGTAGTTCTTCTTGTAATTTTATGTTTCTATTTTTGGATTCCTCAAGCCTGAATTTTAAATAAAAAATCATTTTTGTAACTCATAACATATTACTCGAAATTATTTTTTTTAGCAGCAATTTTATTTTAGCGACATTGGTAATTAGTGTCTGCACTAAAATAAAACTGCTGCTAACATGACAGAGAAAGATCTGTACTGTACAGCACTTCTGCGACTATGATGGATGGATGCACATTGAATGGTTATAGTCAGTTCTAAAATAATTCTATTTGCTTAATTTAAAGTACTTTCATGATAAATGGTATATTGGGTTTTAATATTCAATTTGAAATAAAAAAGAAATTTTACCAAAATACCTGTTTTGAACTTACCGGTACTTTTTTTCTTTTGTTTAGTATTTAACATTAATTTTACAATAAATTTACCTGCTCTCTAAGGCATGTATTTTCTCTTCTTTGATTTCCATACTTTTCTTCAAAGCTTCTTCCATCATGTTTTCCAAAGCTTTGTAACGACTAAAATACAGAAACAAAAACCCTTAATAAACATAAATAAATAGGCAAGCAAAAATACACAGACAAAACTTGTTCTTTCAAAAACTAAGTACTGGTGGGTACATTGTATATATACATGTATTTACATCATTAATATATACTGTAAAACTTGCTATAGCATCCACCTCTATATAGAGACCACCTGTCCACCAAGTGTTCTAAGATCCCTTTGCATATTGTATTTCAACAAAGAAGGATCTTAATACATGTATAAAGACCACCTGTTTATAAAGTCCCTATTTCTTAGGTCCCATGGATGGTCTTATATGTACAGGTTTATTGTAATACAACAAGTATATATATATATATATATGAAGAAACTTTTAAAAAATGATATGTTTGAAAGTATAACTACATAGATCTTATGTTTCATAAGTCCAATACAAAACTGAAGACAAAGATAACTGGTTAAGTTTGAAGACACAGCTAGATACAGATAATTATACATGTTATATACTTGGATACACAACATCTTATTACAAATTAATATATATTAATGTATTCACTATCTAATTGACAGTAATTAAAAACAAGTTTATCACCTGAGTACATAAATTTTATCTGGATAAAGGAAATGACTATAATACAAATTGTTAGAAAATAGGCAGGGTAAATCTCTCTCTTCCTCCTCTCTCTCAGCATACTTGTATTATATTGTAATAAGTTTATGATAGCTGTATGACTATAACAAATCACTAATTAGCTTCATTGACTAAGGCTGTTCAAAGAAAACATATATAACATTAATTGGATTAATCACTAATTGTGGTGCGAGATATGGAGATCTTGACCCAAGTTTCAGTGTAATTGGACCCAAACAAGGCTTGCCAATATCTGGACCAAATATATTAAAACGAGGGTTAAAATGAAGATATTAGCTTATACCACATTTAAAAATTATTGATTTTTTATCTCGGGTTAGAGAATACATGTACAAGTTTTAGGTTGAATTATAATTTTGGTAAATGCATGTGCACTCATTGATCACCTTGTGCACTATGACTATATTTAATTTGATGGTTGATTGAAATTAATGCTACTGTATCATTGTGAAAATAGCTTTAATGAACATTTTCAGTACCCGGGTAAATCTTCCCCTTTCTCTCTGTCCAACTCATTATCTGGTTGGTGTGTCCACTTGTCAACTATACATATATTAAAATTAAATCTTTTATTATGTAAACTTTGTACTTGTTTTATTGACAAACAGGTGTTAATTTCCCTCTTGAAATTTGAATTGAATGAAAAAGTAAACATCCTGTTTATCTAAGGTTTTGATATCTTCTCCATTACCTAGCCGTACAGGTAAAAATAAACTTTGTGTCAACAATGTCATTTCCTCTTCATAGTTAAAAGATTTGAAAACTAAACCTCTCATTTATAATTTAAAGAGCCTTATTTTCTTTACTTTCATTTACCAGTAGGGTCAAAATGGATTTGTTAAAAAAAGCTTGAGTTCTTAAAGCTGAAATAATAAAAAAGTAAGAGACTGCTGACTACTGCTAAAATTTACTCTTAATTTTAAAATTCTAAAATTGATTTTTATTGAAGGTTTTAACTACCGGTACTTCTTATTATTAATTGCTTGACATTTTAATGTTTTATTCTGCAGTTCATGTAGCATTATTTCATCAAATATGGAGTGACTTAATTTTCCATGTTCACAAGTTTTCATTTGGTTCTCAAAGACTAACCATAATGGTATATCAAATATTTTGAGTGCAAATGCACATTACTGTTACAGACTGCAAAATAAAGAGGCATGATTGAAGGCCATCTAATATGACCATATCACTGGACATTTACTCAAGTGCCCAATAAAAGTCAGACATTTTATAATCCATGTTCCAATATGTATCATCTCTTTGTCTTGTTTGGCTGTTTTTATGTTTTACATGTAGTGTGTCATGTTCTTGGTAATGTTGACTGTTGCCAAGTACATATTTTTAGTTTTAGTTAAAATATCAATCTTTTATTCAATATACATTTGGCATGTTTCACAAATGACCTTGACCTTTGACTTTTTGAATCACACAGACAGAGGAAATGTACATTAAACAAGACCAAGGACCTTTCACAAACTAGGTTAGTGTTTCTTTCTGAAATGAATGTGTTCTTTTAGATGACCAAACAGTAATAAATTTCTTTCATCATAAGATTTCATATTATTGATATTTTCAGAATAAAGCCAATTCAGACATTTATCAGGACATTTTATAAACAATAATGTAACATCTGTTTGTAGTTATTGCTCTTTTTATTCTTTCTGCACAGATTAAATTTCAATAACATCAATATTTTATAGACATATACTGTTTTGTTCAGATAATGGTGATATTGCATTGAAGCTGTCAATACAAATACTTGTCACAAGTCTAAAAGCTTGCCAGATCAGCACTTATGTCATTTTAAGGCACAGCTACTTTCCATTGAATTGGAAGAGCAGAGTGGAGAAATGGTGTTTTATGCACTAGTTAAGATTTTTTTCAGTCAGAATGTAGGAGAGAGGAAACCAGAGTAACCAAAGAAAACCACCCATTAACCTTCCACAAGCAAACTGGAATATTTTTTTATCAGGATAGGATCTGCTGAAGTAGCATTCAAACCTAGGTAGTGACAGGCACTGTGATCCCTAAACATGTGTTATAGATCACTCAGTCACTGAAGTCCCTTCTTGGATAGGAGGAATGCCAGTCCTAGTTAATTCTATTTCTTAAATCTTAAAAATTATCCCCCTAACCTCACAATAATGCCCTCCCCCAACTCACAATAATGCAATAAAAAATATCCCTACCCCACCTTACAATAATGCAATAAAAATAAAAAATATCCCTACCCCATCTCACTATAATGCAAATAAAAATATCTCTCTCCCACATCACAATAATGCCCTCCCCACCTCACAATAATGCAATAAAAATAAAAAAAAATATCCCTCCCCCACATCACAATAATGCAAATAAAAATAAAAAATATCCCTCCCCCACCTCACAATAATGCAAATAAAAAAATATCCCTCCCCCACATCACAATAATGCCCTCCCCACCTCACAATAATGCCATCCCCTACCTCACAATAATGTCCTCCCCACCTCACAATAATGCCCTCCCCCACCTCACAATAATGTCCTCCCCCATCTCACAATAATGCTCTCCCCCATTTCACAATAATCCCCTCTCGCACCTCACAATAATGCCCTCCCCTACCTCACAATAATGCTCTCCCCCACCTCACAATAATGTCCTCCCCCACCTCACAATAATGTCCTCCCCCAACTCAAAATAATGTCCTCCCCCAACTCAAAATAATGCACTAAAATAAAATGGTCATAATAAACTGGTTTCCTAAATGAAAACTGAATTTAAAACAAAAACTAAATCAGTAAATGTAATTTTTTGAAAATTATACTCAACTTACACAATTACTTTTTCCTTTAAATTTTCAAATTCTGCATCCTCTAAATTTTCCTCATAATCAAACACACAAAATCCAACGTGTGAATTATTTTTACTTTCTATTTCAACATCAGCCATTTTCAATAAATATGTAGGGGTTACACCAGATCAACAATATAACACAATTAAACTTTTAAAAAAATTCTTTAAAAGCAGGAAATATTCTTTAAAGATCACATGATGCAAGATAATAATCCCAATGTCAAATCGAAAAAAAGTCGCTAACTCGGGAAGTATTAATATTTTATAATCCCCTAGAATGTAAAATAGATGTCATTCTTCTTCAAGTTGAGTTTTCCATTTGACGAAACAGACCTGGTTTAAATAATCATATTATTGACCTTTTCTATATAAATGAAATTGATTTCTCTGTATAGAGTGGTTATCACAAACAGTGTGAGCTAACATTAGAATCATTGTGTATACAACTGTAGATACTTAAATAGGTACGGTAATCCTATAATGGGTGACGAAACACAACTACCATAGGGATAGGCCATACAACAAGAAATATTGTCAACTGTTAAAATGGTGCTGATGCAGAAAAACAAATTTCACAAGCTGATTCATTTTTTCTTAATTTTTTTTTACTGGTTGCACCTCTTGTAGAATATGGATAATCCTCAGGTGTGATTTTAAAATTTAAATATAAAAAAAAGTTTTGAAAAAAAATTAAATCTATAGAAAAAAAAAATTAAATACTATTCTAAAGAGGTCTTAAAATGTTTAATATTTTTAATGAATAAAAATTCAAATGTTCAAAATTTTTAATTTTAATTTTAATTTCAAATTTTAAAATGGTTATCCACGGAGGCCCTCCCTTAACAAAAAGTATCAAATAGAATTAATTGGATTCTAAAAATCAATTAGAGATGTTATAGGATATTATACGTTCCACTATAGCACATATGAAACGGTATTTGTTTGGGCTGGGAAACAGGGAGATATGAATGAAGTGCAAACTTAACAAGTTTTATACAAAGCCGTTCTTTATTCCATATTGATTTTGATATAAATGATCAAAGATACATTAATAAGGGATATTGGATTTCTGTAGATGAATGAACAAACATTTTTCTTATTAAATAAACAGTTTTTACCTAAAATTAGTTTTCAATAATGAAACACATAAGTGGATTGTCAATAACTTCCAAGTAAGAGGTCAAATGACAAGAAAATCCCAATATTTATATTTTACTAATTTTTGTCCTAAATATGACTTATATTTAATCTTTCTACAGAAGCCTGGAACAGCCTATTCTCCAATTTTTTCTTATCTTTTCTGATTTTTATAATATATTCAACAATGACCAAGATCTAAGCAAACATAACCATCACAATGAACCTGTGTGAAGTTTAAGTGTTGTCGATTTCCAATACACGTCTGTATAATTAGCTCGTTATTAGATGTGATCGTGATTCGTGTAAAAATCTGATGACGCATTCAGTTTTTTTATCATTCCCAGACTTGATATTTGTAAAAAAAATTGATTTTTTATTATACATTTAATATTTAAATAGCAAGCACAAACTAAATCTGTATTTGAATTGACTGATTATTTTATAAATACTTAAATCAATTAAAACACTGGGGCCACATTGAGGGGTAGGGTAGGATAGGATAGAATGGCATGGAATAATGGTGTTTAAAACTTTACCCCAAACTCAAGATACTTTCACCTAATTTGAGGTGGTCATACAGTTCTGGGGTAGTGGAGAAAACTGGAATACCTGGAGAAACTCACAGGCCTGAATAGCCCACCTATAAACTTGGAGACTTAAACTCCGGACTCTTTGGTTCTTGGCCTACAGTCTTAACCATGTATTTCCACTCTCTCATTTAAAGGTCACCGGTCACCAAATTTATCAATTTTGTATTTTGCATTCTAATGGGTAGAATAGTCAATATTGATGTGTCTGACGGTTTCCCACGCCTTAAATTTACCTGTAATACACTAAAACCTTACCTGAACGAACTGCTAATACTCGATAGTTTCCGACACCGCTCGTAACTTTCCGGCGACCTAATTGATGACGTACATGGTGTTAAGCTGCTGAGGAAAGACACATAACCTCTATATATATCCATATATTACACGTTGGTTTGTGTGGTGTTTTGAAGGCTTTTAAAGTTTGATTTCAAGTCAAAATGATATTTTTTTGTGAAGTTTGAATATAATAAAATCACAATGACCGATGAACAAAATTCAGAACAAATTGAAGCCAGATTTACACAGCTGTTCATGCAGCTTTTAATTGTTTTGAATGTATTCAAATTAAACACTTAAATTAAATTAAGTCAGGGAAATATGAGTGGTATAATCATTTAAGACAATCCAAATTATTATGAACGAATTCAGTCAAATATATAGATTTTAAACAATTTTAATTTTCAAAATTAATTTAATTCGGTTATTCAATCAGTTCACAAATTCACAAGTTGAAACAGAGACGTGTGCCTTGTTCAAATTAACAAATCTAATTTAACTTTAATTTATTCTATTTTCAGAATCCATAAAAAATGACAAATAACATTTACGGGGTATATCATAAAGATATACGCACGTGTCAATTAATGTTGCATATTGTAAGGTAAACTCTGTTAATTACAGGTTGTAGATGTCTACTTCTTAACAGGATGTTTCCCAATGTAGCATATTGATAATCTCTTAATTACTGGTATGTGATGGGGTGTAAATCACACTTTGAACGATATTAATTTATTGTGAATAAATGAAAGAAAGTTTCACTCGAGTTTTGAGTTCTTAGTTAGTCGAGCGTAATCCCACTGGTATCACATTTTCATGACGTTCTTTTCATCCCATTAAAATTAAGCGTAATAAAGTTATTATATGAATTTATTTTTTTATTTTATCATGGAAACATTAATGATGATGATGATGATTATTATTGCAAATAAGAAATAGGAAGCTATTGAACTGAAATAGTTTTCATATTTATGTAATACTGGGGTAAAATATTTTATTTAAGAGACAATAACAAATTATTTTTTAAGCCTTTATTTTGATAATTTAGTTGTGCAAAAAACTACAGGTCTTGAACCCAGTTCTACCCGAAAACGTGTTTTTTTATTCATTACAGAGGTAAATAATAATAATAATAATAATAATAAATCTTTGATTTTAGTCTAAAAAGGAATTAAAAATGGGACAATTTCTAAAACAAATATGAATCAAAATTATTATTCCTTATGATAAATAGATAAAAAATATAAATAAATAAATAAATAAATAAATAAATAAATAAATAAATAAATTATTTAATTAATTAATCAGAGATATGTAAAGATAATTAAAATGATATTAAATATTAATAAAAATTAATGTGAACAATATTTTAAATAAAAACGGAAATTTGTGTCTTTTATTATTTGTTGTGATAAATAGATATAAATAAATAAATAAATAAATAAATAAATTTCAAAAGAAATGTAAAATTATGTTTTGTAAAAATATTAGTAAATAGTATCATACTTAGAGCAAACACAAATATAGTTTCTTTTTTCTTGATTTATTTCCTATTATTATGTTTATTTTTTTATATATTTTTCTGCTGAAGGAAACGGAAATACCCAATGCTAAAAAAAATAAATATATATATTAAAACACTAGAAGTTATTTCCGATTAATCTGGGTAATAAATGCAGTTCACTATACAAGCTTCATTTCCTAAATAGCTTGGATAACACCTTCTGCGTCACTTCCGGTTTTGTGCCCTTTTACAACCAAAGGGAGATAATACAGATTTTTAACAGTTTCAGGGCTTTAATTTACGCCGTAGAAAAGGACAGAAATGATTAAAAAATGTTATTTGTGGCTAAACCGACTTTTTATGATGTAATCTTTCGGAAAATAGTACTAAAAAAAATTCGGTTTTTGGTGACCGGTGACCTTTAAGGGCAATGAAAAATACTATGCATAGTAACACAAGTGTGAAGTATTGTCTTATATAAGTTGATTTAAGTTATTTATATGTACACAGAATTCAAATTAAATTGTTTGAAGAAATAATAACAAATTTAGGTATCCATCACCATTTTTTCAAACCACCACCATCATATTTCAATACCAAAATCTCAAACATGCATTTTTAATTTAACAAAACAAAAAAAATGACCATTTAAACTTTCACTTTCCCAACCAGTTTAAAACTTCTCAAAAAATTTAAAAAATAAAATGGTCCAGTATTCCAGAAACAGTATGATGAAAAGAGGCCCATATTCCATGATAAATCTGAAATAAATAACTTTCACTTCCTTAACTAAAATGAACCATTTGAAAAATAAAATGGGATAAAATGATGAAAGAGAAAAAGAAAATAAAACATCTGCCATCCTCTGCTCAAATATTCAAACAAATTGTAAAAATTAAAATTAAATGTCCATCATCCATTGTTCAAATGTTCAAACATTTTGTAAAACACTAAAACGAAATGACCGCCATCCATTGCTCCAACATTCAAAATAAACCTATTCCAATTTTCACCTTTAATAAGGATAAAACTTACCTTTAAGTATCATTATAACAAAATAACTACAATTAATAATATGCTGACTAGGCAATTTTACATTAAGCATATCTACACATATATCTTTCCTTTATGTAAGTTTAATTTCAGCAAATTTCTCAATTCTAATATATTTAAATTCTTTAACTTGCATTACCATAAACTCCAATGTCTATTCATAATAACTAATCAGTTTTAAAAAAAAAAAATATCAGAAACCAAAGATACATCTTTGATATGGTGCACTTCATCCCGCCCAAAAAAAAAAAAAAAAAAAAAAAAAAACATCTCTGTGAGTAAAAATATTCATCTCTGTGAGTAGGTATATTTCAACCCCTGTGCAATTTTTACAGTTCACAAAAGTATCAAATCTGTTCCAGCAGAATATTTGAACCCAACAGCTTTCATGTATTGCTGACGTGAAATATCACCTCAAAGTATCTGTGAAACTATTCAAGAAGAAAGTCCATTTTTCTTAACCAAGTTTTTTGTTTTACCTGGTCAACAGGAAATTCCGGAGATGAAGTATGATTAATTTAAGTTTGTTCACAGAGATGAAGTATACATTTATCACGGAAATGAAGTATTAGTTTTTAAAAATTCATGGAGATAAAATGCAGCCCTTTGATATGCCAATGTTCTATAATCTTAGTTAATGAGTTTAATGTCATTTTGATGCACATTCAGAGATATTACTTTTCTTACATTAATAATACCTACTGTACACATGATAATGAAAAATGCTTCCAGCTTTCAGCAGTTTAGTTATCAAAATTTCATTTAGAAACATGACAAACTCAAAATTTGACTGTAAGTTAACAGTTTGGTAGTCATAAAACAAATAATAATCTGAAAGTTGTCATTTTTCTGCATGCTGGATCAAGTAAGCAAATGTAACAATAGCTATTGAAAAAAAAACAATGCAGATTACTTCCATCAAAATATGCTACCTCAACACTTAACATTTGACCATAAAAACCTTTGACATTGAATACAAACTGTATTGACACCAATGTTTATATGTTCCAATTTGTATGTTATTGCAATATGAGAAATAAAGGCAACCTAAACTTAATGCATTTTATACTATGATTTAAGTATGTCTGTTAGTTTTGCATTTGCTTCCATTTTCCTAGCTTTTGCATTTGCTTCCATTTTTCCTAGCTTTTACATTTGTTTCGATTTTTTCTAGCAGAAAAAATATACAAAAGTTGTATTTACCTTTCATCTTTGGTATTTGAGGCCATGACTAATTTTTCTTTGTTAATTCCAACACGTTGCAGTTCCTCTGTTAACTTATCCATTTCATTTTGTAGGTCCTGGCTTTTTATTTTCTCATTCAACAAATTCTACAATTACACAAAGACAAATTGTTGTTGTTATTGTTGATGATATATGAGGTATTTACTACAACAATTGCCATGATGTTCGTTAATCCATTTATTAATAATCCAGCATAATAAGGCCATAAAAATAAAATAAAGTTTTCGGGACCATCACCCAAAACTGGAAATTATAATAGGCATGGATATATATTTTTTTCTAATCTAATATTTTTACATCACTACCAAGAGGTAGTATATATAACTTTTACCACTTCTTGTCCAAAATTAATTAAAAACTTTAGTTAATACATGAACCAAAATTAGTGGGGCTATGAGAACCTTTTTTTTTCTCTTGGCCTAAACATCTTGACTGTTAATACAAATACTTCTTGTATCATATAACATCATATTGTTGTAGAAAGATATAATTTTGGTCTGGGATCAATTCATAATTCTGGAATTCCAAAATATAACAACACTTACAGACAAATATCTGATAACAAGTTGTTATATATCATTATCACTAATTACCTAACTCTTAATTAATCTATTGATGAACAGGGCATCTAAAATCCAGGTGATGGGTGTTAGTATACAGATAACTAGCAACCTAATGTTCAGATACATATCTAAAGAACTCAAAGGTGTCTATAATATATGCTATACCAATGTATATATACATAAGTCCAGCAGTATAAAATTGTTAACTTTTGGATCTCAATTTGCTGCAGAAACTTTATTCATGTGTTTGAGGACCAAACCTAACTTTGATGAGGTGATGAAAAAGTTTTTCAAAAAGAATTTGAAATTAGAAATTAGAAAATTAAAACTGGATTTACAGTAAAGAAAAACAAAGATTTAATATTCATTTTAAACTCAATGTAACATTACCTCTCTAAGATCAGCAACAGTTTTCTTATCCATACTGGAATGTTGTAACAATTCTCTATTTTCTTTCTCAAGTTCTCTAACTCTTCCACTAAAACCACGTTGATGTTCCAGTGTCTTTTTCAAATTTTTATGTTCACGATCTAAAGCACTATATTTTGAACTTAAATCATCATAAGATGACTCTTTCAGAGCTACTGACTGTTTTAATCGTTTGTTTTCCTTTTCAGCTATGGATTTGTCTTTTGTGAGTTTGGTGATTTCAGCTTCAAGGTCAGAAGAATCTTTCTCTAAAGTCTGCAGTCTCTTACTCGAAACTTTCATTTCTTCAATGACTTTCTGAAGTTTTTCGTTCTCATTTTCTAAATCAGAATTGTCTTTTTCTAATTGTTGCAATCTCTTGGTCGTGATATCTAGTGAACGTTGAATTTTTTGGTTTTCGTTATCCAAGTCTAGTAAATCTAATTCCATTTGTTCGTGTTTTGTTTTCTGAGATTTTTCAACATCTAAAGATCTCTTCAAATGCTGAATTTCTCTATTTAACAAATCTTTTTCACTTTCAAGTTCAGCCATTTTTGATGTCAAATTTTTGAAACTTTCCAGTGATCTCTGAAGTTTTTGATTTTCAACTTTAAGATTGATATGGTCCTCTTCCAGTTGTTCTTTCTTCTGTAACACTGATTGTAAACTATTGACTGTCCTCTGTAATTTCCTACTTTCAACTTTCATATCAGAATTTTCTTTTTCAAAATTTTCACAAGTTAATTGCAATGCTGACACAGTTTTACTGAGTTCAGAATTTTCCTTTTCCATACTGGCCGATTCTTTTTCTAATTCCATCACTCGGTCTTCATTTTGTTTTAATTCTTTATCACATTTCTTTAACTGTTTTACTTCAAACTCTAACTTTGACAAAAGTTGGTTTTTTGCTGAAACTGTCTCATGCATTTGTTTATTTTCTTTTTCAAGGTCTTTAAGACGAACATCATTTGTTTTTTCATTCCTTTCTCTAATAACTTCAACTGTCTGTGTTAGATGCTCATTTTCACGTTCCAGTTCTTTCACTTGCCTTTCAGCATTTTCTTTGATTGTGTCAAGAGCATGAGCAAGTTTGCCCCGTTCATGCATGAGTTCCTGAAGCTTTTGTTCAGCTTCAATGGACCTTTGTGAGTCCTCGCGACTAGTCACCTGTAATTTTTCTACCTTTTTGGCAAGACGTTGGTTTTCCTTTTTTAGTTCTAAGTTAAGAGCTGTGTTTTCTATCAATGAGTTTTCTTTCATTTCATCTACTTTTTGACGAAGTCTCTGATTTTCTAACTCAAGTCTTAAAATTTTTCCGTTTGTTGTTTCAGTCAGCTGGTCTGATAATGTTCCTCCAATACCTAAGAGATATATTATGACAACATCATTAACCCTTTCACCACGAAGTAACTAGGCCCCGAACCATGTACATGGCTACGGAAACCGTAGAAACCAGATGGCTAGGGAGGATCGACCCTATATAAATTTTGTAGAAGCCGGGATCCAAACCTGCGACTTCTGAATCAATCGGTTATGTAGCTTCCCGGCAAACTACCTAACTGATTGCGCCACCGAGATCTCCATTAGATACATACATTTTTAATTAATTTATACAGGTTTCGGGACCAGAGTTAAGTATGTAAGTATGTAAATTACTCAGTTGAGGCTTTGCTGACCTGATACTGACAGTTACCATAGAAACACTGCCAAAATTACTCAAATTTAAACATAGCCTTATTTTATCAATGACAATGTACATGTATATTGGTATTCCAAACATGGCTAAAACTGGTTGTAGAAAATAAAAGTTATTGTTGGAAACCATAGTATGATGAAAGTACAAAAACAAGTAGATAGACAAACAAAACAAAAACACAATACATCTGTCATAAATCACTAATGTCAGAGTATAACAAGCAAATTCAGTGAATCAAGATCCCCTGCCAGCAGGTTCTTTTTTCAGTGAAAGGGCCATTATTACCAGAATAATAAGCAAACCCACTTGGGTTAACAATATGCACATATTCTATCAATGTTGATACTTTGCAGCAAGTTTCGTGAAATATTTTTGGAGAATTTGCGCAGGCAAAAATTTCTGACAAACAGAAGGACGGAAGGAAGGACAAAAACTCAAATTTAATATCCCCCTCTTTCGGGATAATAAAAATATAATTCCAATCATTACCTGATATTCTTAGTCTGGCTGATTCCAACTCTTGTTCTAAATTTGTACTCTCATTCATGCTTGACTTCTTTTCAAACTGTAGCTGAGCATTTTCTTCTGTTAAAATTTGAATCTTCTCCCTGTCTGAATCACGCTCCTGTTAGCATAAAATAACACAATTGTTGATAAATTTATGGTCCTTGTCAAAAAATATTTTCCATATATATTTATTGTAATTTGATATTAAGAGACCAACTAATTGACAGATATGGATTTTAAATAGTTTTCTATTTGGATGCTTTAATTTTGAAACAATTTATTAGATAACACTGATCTTTTGTATTCATAGGTTGCACAAGACTGATATTTCATCATCTATGGCCAGGTGGGCTAAAACTGTTGTTTTCCATAAATATTAAGAGAAAACATACCTGTGACATTTCTTCCACCTGTTTTCTGTATCTAACCAGTTCTTTTTCTAACTCAATGACAGTCTCAACTCTTTTATGACTGTTACCAAGTTGTTCTTCTAACATGTTTTTATTCTCAATAAGTATTGCATTGTCTTCCCGAAGCTCCTACAATAAAATAAAATTCCAATCAAATTATAATAGTGACAGTTATCTCCCCTGAGCCAAGACTATGACCAATGTTAGTGATCATACAAAGTGTATTCCAGTGAAAAGTTTTAATTAAATGTGCTGTTTTATTTCTCTATATGGATGTGTTATGTAATTGCAAAATTTGAACTTAACAAACAATAATATAAAATTTTTCATATTTGTCATAACATCCAAGATTTAAAATATGTGAAAACTAAAATGAAATGCAGTAGTTAACAGGTTGCATGTTCATGAAAGCCTCTAAAAAGTTTTCATATTGTTTCTTAACAAACACTTTAAGCCTGATGTTCCCAAGGGAATATATTAACTTTTACTTATAACAGGGACTTATATATAACATTGATGTAAATGTGCATGTTTTACAATTTTAAAATAAAAAGTGAAGGGAGATCTAAAAACACCTAGACTTAAGAGATAAATTTCTGGTCAACATCCCTGAAGTCTATTCTAAGAGATAAATTTCTGGTTAACATCCCTGAAGTCTATTCTAAGAGATAAATTTCTGGTTAACATTTCTGAAGCCTATTCTAACTTTAATTATTAGTAATCAACTACATGTACAATGAACTTACATCTACTCTGGCTTTGTAAAACTCTAATTCGTTTAATTTTTCTTTATATTTGGTAATCTCACTCTGAAATGTATCAGCTCTTCCAACCTGGAAATAAAGAAAATAATAATTTATCGCAAAATATTTCATTAGCCTTGCTTATTTCCTATATTTGAGACTTTTAAATGTGGAAATGGCATTTGCTGGAAAATATTTGTTTAGCTTTTGACATTGGGATACACACATGCATTAGCTACTGTACTTAAACAAAAAGAGTGGTGTAGAGTCAGAACAATGGTGTTTTACAGACCGGTTGATGGTTCTTTTCTATTGAAGCAGTCAGTTCTGGGATAGTAGAGGAAACTGGAATGCCCAGAAAGATTGGCAAGCAAACTGACAAACTTTCTAATGTTAAGATTTGCTAGAGTGATATTCCAATCAAGGTGGTGATAGGGGCTTTGATCCATAAGCCAATGTAGACCACTAGGCCACAACAGGTGACATACAGGTAACCAAAATGGGTTTTTTCTCTCTTTTTTTCAAACAAATATGTAAAATCAAGGCCATTAAAAGTAGTCATGACAACTATATACCCCTTTTCACAATATGATAAATGAAAAATATAATACCTTTTCCCTAAGAACATCTAGTTCATCTCGGAGAGATCTGGCTGATCTGGCATCTTGTATTAACTCCAAATTCTAAAATATATATATATTTCATTTTTATGAATTGTCAAAAGAAAATTCACTTTAAAACAAGGAAGCATTACTACAGTGGAACTTCGATAACTCGAAGTGCACGGGACTTCGATGATGACTTCGAGTTATCGGAGTGTTTGAGTTTTCGAAGTTGAAGGATGACGTCACAATGTAGACTTTCATTCTATGAGAGAAATGTTGGATGGCGGTAAACTGTTTACTGATACACTAGTGTAATATGTATTACATAAAATAATAAATAAATTTAAATCAATTTCTTAATTATGATTTTATAAGGACTGATGAGGACAACAAACACATACATTAAATACACAAAATGTGTATTATCAATACCCGATCATAATACAGTCGAAGAACTGAATGAGATCAACATATTCATGTACAGTGTATGTAATAATCAAAATAATATATACGCAAGACAAGACACATTTTATAGAAGTTATAAAATTAGTGTGTACACCACGTGTCAGTCACTAAAATTCAGTTTGGATAAATCACTTAAAAATATGCTGTTATCACTAGTGGCACAAAACTCGGCTTCTACTAAGGGAGTAAACGGTTCCATCGCTTATTACGGCAGGGGTTACTAATCCTTTAATTGATACTAATTAAGATCGTAGCGGAACGGAACCATTGATCTCTCATCAATTGGACTATACAGAAGTCGAAAGCGAATGGCTGGTTTCACTGATTGTTCTATTTATCACTCAAGTGTTAAAATATTTCGAGTTTTAGAAGGTTGTTTGTCATACAATTTTTAATTCTGCACCTTAACATTACTTCGAGTTATCGAGAGTATTTGAATTATAGAAGTTTGAGTTATCGAAGTTAAATTTATATAGTTTATAGAAAACTGGTCGGGACAAAAAAATGACTTCGAGTTATCCGTGGTATTCCAGATATCGAAGTTCGAGTTATCGATGGATTAATCTATGAAGAAGTTTGTGTATGCATGTGAAGTGCGAGTGTGTTTTATGGTCTGCCTTGTACTAGCACACATTCAGGGCAACTTTAACGTGCTAGCTCACTGAGTCAGTACATGGCAGACAAGCATACCACTCCCCCAGTCATATTATACTGATACCAGGTGAACCAGTAAAGGCCAACAGCAAGGAAATTTCTAACGTGGTCTGAACAAGGCTCGAACTAACAGCTATGAGACCCTGGATTTGTAGACTGATATCTTATTCATTAAGCCACGGCAGCCTCTATATTTTATTTATTTTATTTCATTTAATTTTAATTATCTAATTTAAAGTTAAAAGATGTATTAGACTAAAGAAATGTTTAACTAATTCGGAAGTAAACCCTATATTTACCTCATTCCTTAACTTTGCTACCAGAGCCTTTTGTTCTTCCATTTCATCTCGTAAATCTGATAATACTTCCTGTTTATCTTCTCTGGATAATTAAAATAAATAAATATAATAATTAATATGTAATAATAAATATCACAATCTAAATGTAGTAATATTTTAAATATAATAATTATTATATACATGTAATTATAAATATTTTAAAAATGAATATGTACTATCATTTACAAAACATGGACTCAGTGTTCATTCTAGAAGGAACCATGTGGCCACTGATCTATTATTTTGCCAAATCACACCATCACTAAGGCCTTAGTGTCCATATTTAACATTATATGAGTGCAATAATATTGATGTAATGGTGTTTTAGAGGAAAGTTTTTTAAATTGCCCCTGTCAGAGGAACATCAAAAACCTGCAGTAAAAATTTTAACAATGAACCTCAACAATGACTAGGGCTACGACATATACTCTTCTGCATTTCATATTAAAAGCCTGTTAAAATCACAATGACATTCAAAGACTTTTTCATGACTTTTCAAGTTGAGTTGTCCAAAAATTAATTTTAGCTTTTCTTATTACTAGGGTTTTTAGAACATTCAAGTTGTATAAAAACATTTTAAGAGCATCTTTATGACTAACTTATGACATTGCTTTCTTTATTATAAGGGTCCTTAAATAAAAAACATTATGGGGTCATCTAAATATTTTCCATTCACAATTAATTATATTTAGATGAGTTGAGTTGAGTTGAGTAATGGTTTTTAACATCCCAGTCAAGAATATTTCACTTATATCAAGAGGTCGCCATCTACAGGCGAATATTCTTCTGAGATACGATGATGCAGTTGAACTGTTTATTTCTACAGTTCATTATTCATGCTCTGCATTACATGCCAAATTCAAGACCTGTTCAAAGTAATTGTAATTCAAAAATTGACTCTTACAATTCTTGTCTTAGTTTTCTAACCCTTGCTTTACTGTCAGCTAATTCTACCACCATATGATGTTTATCTGGTGTAGTAGAAGGTGGCGTGACTGGTACTTCTTTACCCTGAGACTGGGCCTGATAATAATCTTTTTCTTGTGATAAATCTGACACAACCTGAATAAATAAACAAAAATACATTATGAAGTAAGATTATTGTAACCAAACTGACCATGAAAATCCATTGTTTTCAGGTCAAATAGGGTAGGAGAATGGATCTCTGAATTCTGTTAAGGATTTGGTTAACTGGGTCAGTTATTTTTATGGGTCAAGGTCTTAACATGCACAGTTGTCAATCTTGACAGTTGGCGTCATTGTAAACAAAAACACCATAAGCCATTATCAAATTGAAAACCAAATCATCTCTTTTTCATTTAGCTAGTCTTTGTTTCAAGTTTTTAAAGGTAAACAGTTGTGTCATCTGAGTTATCTCCCTTACAACTTACTAATAAGAAAAACAAATATCATTTGAAAATGTTACTATTTTGATCAAAACTGAAATTACTCTAGACATTCTTACTTCTGTGCAAAATGCTCTTTACCAAAACAGACCAAGAAAGATGAAAAACAAATGGAGTTTGCCATTGTTCAACATGATTAATACCCCTTAACATTTGTGCAAAATGTTTTGGAAAAAGTTTACACCCCAAATTCTCTGAATAACATCCTTTTTATGGAAAAACATGAACTGATACGATTCCATATCCATAGGAAATAATAGTTCCACACAGATCTTTGGAAGTATTATGTGGTACAGTGGCTAACACCACTGAGGTCTCAGTGCACAGTAAGAATCAACTGAAATAGACTTGTTGCCTAAAAAGAAGCTCTATAGCCCTTAATGCTCACCTGGGATTAAGGTCAATAAGCTTTGCAAACTTGGTAGAACTTCATGTTGGAACTGATGCTATATATGAGGTTTCAAGCTCATATGCCTTTGGTTCATGACAAAAAGACATTTTAAGGTTTTCATACTTTAGGTCATTGTCAACCTTGAATGTAGGTCACGGTCAACAAGCTTTGCAAACTTTGTAGACCTTTTTATCTTGATGCTATATATGGTTTCAAGAGCCTAGACATTATGGTTCATGACAAAATGTTTAAAGGTTTCACTACTTTAGGATACTTTGACCTTGAATATAGGTCACAGTCAACAAGCTTTGCCAACTTTGTAGACCTATTGTTCCTGATGTCACACATGAAGTTTCAAGCTCAAAGGTTTTTTAGTTCATGACAAGCAGATATTTTAAGGTTTTACAGCTTTAGGTCACTGTGACCTTGAATATAGATCAAGGTCAACAAGTTTCACAAACTTGGTAGGACTGTTGGCCCTTATACCCAGGTTCAGGACAACAAGATGTTTTTTTTAAGTTTTAATACTTTATGTCACTTTGACCTTGAATGAAAGTCATGTTTAACCAGCTTAATAAACTGAAGTTTCAAGCTCCAAGGCCTTTTGGTTCATGACAAGATGTTTGAAGGTCAACCAATTTCACATAAATGTTGGGGATTCCATTTATAGCAGGGTTTCATCATTACCTCAGCATAATCATCTCTTTCTCTGATAAGCCTTGTAAGATGATTAAACATTTTCTCTGTATACGTCTCTAGCTGTTCTGATGGTTCTATTGGTAATATACACTCTGTATCATCTGTCACCTACAAGTATATTACAAAATATGTATTAAATACAAAAATACTGTAAACATATTTAATTTCGCGTGTATTATTTTTGCGGTATAGGAAATTTAGACATATATGCATAGTTGAATTTTCACGTTTTGAAATATTTTTGAAATATGCATCATAACAGTTTAAGCATTATATAACTTTCGCTGTGTATTAATTTTCGCACAAAACAAACGGTCACGAAACAAGCAAAAATGGGTACACTGCGAAAATAAATATGTTTACAGTATATAGTGAAAAAGCAGATACAGTGGCTATTAGGTGGACCTCTCTAGTGGATAGTCAAGCGTTTTTTATCAGAAGCTTAGAGATGTAACCTGACTGTGACAATGAAATTTCCTGATGTGTTTTTTTCACTTTTGTCTACACGAGACCTATATATAAGGATTGTTAATGTATTTACTTGTAATTATACTAGTTTTAATCTCAACCCAATCACTCAGGATTAATTACAAAGATTTAAACCCCATTGTCAACTCCACATAACTTTTCAGCTTTCAACTTAAAATAATATTTCAACTTGCTCTGTCATAATTTTATATTTTAGATCATTTATACTCTTCTCTATGACCACTACTAACCACTGCGATAGCTCAGTTGACAGAGTGTTCCCTCAGTAAGTGGGAGGTCGTGGGTTCAGACACAAACCCGGTCTAACACAAGACTTGAAAGAAGGTAGTGACTGTTCTATTGCCTAGTACTCGGCATTATGAAATGGATGTCATGGTTCTTTTGGATGGATACTTAAAATGAACGAGGTTCTGTGTCATGGTAGGTAGGCTTGGCACAATAAAAAACACTGCTGTATAAAACCATCAGTGCAACACACAGGCAAAAATTCTGCACTGACCTCCTACAAATGGCAGTGAAGTATTCTTGATTGAGACGTTAAACATCATTACACAACTCTTCTCTATAACCATAGATTCTTGGTGGTTGTGTACCAAAGTAGTCTAAAGTACGAGCTATTCATTAACAACTTAGTTTGAATCCTGTTCAAGCAGACACTAATGAGAAATTTTGTCAGTTTGCTTGTTGAAAAGTGATGGCTTTCTCTGGACATTCCAGTTTCCAACTGAATGTCTCTATATAAGTCAAAGAATCCTGACTGGACCTTAAAACTTTTTTTAAATTACTTTATTTCTGATATTTTCTCAATTATAAGACTTATACAACATTCAGGGGGTATAAAACATTAGAACTCCACCCGATTCTTCTTTATTACCGCTACATAAGTTATTCCAATACCATACCGTCAGGGAATATCAATGTCTTCATTTTTGTTATGGTACACTTTGATTGTTATGTTACAGGACTATTTATTGGTATTGTAAAGGTCTATATTATACTTCATACCCTTACTAAGTCAATATATAAATTGTAACCCTGCCATAAACGGTCTCTGTGTTAATTTATTCTAAATTACTCGGTATTTGATGTGTATAACCCTGTAGTAATATTGCAGTTTTATGTGCGGCTATCAATATTTCAATATTTACATTCTTTGTATTGATTGGCGGTACATTGTTTGTATTATTATCTGTGATGTTTCTAACAGTTTATGTTTTATTGGGATTGATTTTTCAAGTCAGAAAGTGAGTTTAGGTATTTACAAGGTGAGGTTTTCACTTAAGTGGTTTTTCATTATAAAACAAACAAAAGAAAAACAGACTACAAAACTATTGTCGGAAACTTTAGCTACTTAAGCCAGTAGTTTTTAAAACTACATGTATATAAAAATGTATAAGAGGTTGGTGGTTTTTTTAAAAGATAGTGGTTGGGGTAATTGCCTGCACACTACATAATTGAAAAAAAAACTTTGACTAATTTGTATAAGCTAAAATGATCTAGCATGGCTGATGCAGAGTAAAATATATCCCTTGTAGGTGCAAAGTCAACACAATCCAACAAAATGTGTTGGATAGATTGTTAACACGGACTAGGGACACATTAGGGAGATTGTTCTCCCTTTAAAATAAAAGAATGACTGAAAGGGCTTGGGAGGGGGGTATAGGAATCATGTTAGTCAGGTGCTTTACCTTCCAAACATTGAGAGATAAATGACTGGTCTAGAAGATGATAAGATAAAATCAGTATTGAACCAATGTCCAGATTTACAGGAACGTGATATCAATTTTTAACCATGGTCTGGATATAGACATGTATTCAATTAATTGTCTGTCAAAATGACATACATTAGTGAATATTGCTGTGGAGAGATATTTTTCAAAATATGTTTAAATCATTAAATAGACATACAGCTGCCTATATTACAGATCATTAATCATAAAGCAGGATGATTAATTTTCAGGAAACAAATGCTACATTCTTATCAAGGCAATGGTCAAAAACAAAATTCATTCCAAAGACTGGTGAAAACATGCCATTATTTTGGTAAAAAATACATGTACTATCATAGTTTATTATTTGTATTGAAGCTGTGAGAATGTTTGTCTATTTGCTTGCCAAAGAGCACTCCAGTTTCCTCCACCACTCCTGAACTGACCACTTCTATATAAATGAAAAAATCTTGACTGGGGCATATCTAAACTGGGGGGCAAAAAACGTGATTAAAAAAATTCCAATGAGAATCCCAATAAAAGCATTGTGTTTTGTAAAAGGGAGGTCCACTAATGTCAAAATTGTTATAAATAACTCACATCATTTCAGAAAAATTTCATTAACTATTATAAACTGATAAATATTTTATAATACCAGCTGAATGAAAATTGATTATACTATGGTCAATTATGTTTTTAATAGCACAGATAGGAACTGCCAGACTGACCATCCCATAAATGTTAATGTACCTATGAGAATTACATATCCAACAGATTAAACCTAAACTCATTAGTATAACCTGCTGGTTTCCTGACACCTTTTAATGAAGGTATGAGAGATATTTATAATGGCATGCTGGTTGGCGGTAAATTGATACTGTGAATAAGTAATAATTTATCTATATTGATTATAAATAAATACTCTCCTCAGAATCAGGGCACTAAGTGTGACAAAAATTGACTAGTCATGCCATACTAAATCAATATTTGTGAACAAATTTCAATTTCAATATTTATCATTATGTTGCATGTAATTAAAATAACTTTATGGATGTTTAGGCAACATTTGGGTATCTACGTTTTGTACACTTTGTTGCTCATGTATTCATAATTATTGAAAATTTTTCCAAAATGATATTTTTACAATTATTCAATTCCTAATTCAACAATCAAAGGGGGATTGATCTATAACTAAATGACCATATTTCAATACTGAGTAACTCCCCTTTGTTCTAGGACTTTTGGTCATCTGCTAGCTATTTCAGTCAAAAGAATCCCATTTTTAAAACTGATAAAAGGAAATACTTAAACTGTATGTCAAAGCTTAACAACTGAATACTTGTATACTTGGTGTTTATGCACGACATATGAGGCATGATGGACAGGGAGTGATTGCAATAGTTCATCTGAGCTCAGATGAGCTAAAAAAAATCTTTAATGCTCAGTAAAAGTTTAGCAGAAAAATTGTCAATTTTTAAGTCACACTCAGCTGGGTAACAGACCCACAACATCACTTTCAAAACCACCACATAAATCTCTCATCTGAAGGGATATCAGTAATAACACAGAAAAGAAATGTTGATTGAATTAATGAATGAAAATGATGGGCCATTCACAAATATTGCCAACTTCATGATATCTTTATTTCTGTTAATTTTTAATCAAGTACACTTGTCCTTGTCTTCACATATCTGGTAAACTTGATTATGATTGAATTATACAAAGATGGATTTAATAAAGTCAGATACTGAAAATTCCACCTCATTAACACTTTATCTTAGATTACAAGACACATATTAACAAGTAAATTACTACGGTCTGTGGGGAGACATGCTATATATCAGTAACATTTGCTAGCTACACTAACTTCTGTAATATCACATTCTCATCATCACAGCTTATCAACACACATTAAACATTATTCTGAAACAGTCAACTACTTTTACCAAGACCAAAGACCAGCGAGTGGGTGAAACAGGATATCTTCACAGTCAAGATTTTACATACATAATTCTACTTGTATCCAAACATCAACAGATATCATCCCAGTCAAGATTTAGCTTATATCTACACATCACTAGTTACATGTAGAGTTTATGAAAAGTTTATATTTGCAATGCACTTATTTCAATAAGGTCTATGGGTCAAGTTGTAAATCTTTGATTTTGTACCTGGATATGAAAGTGTTTCCAACATTTTGAAGCTGTACAACAGACGTTGCCATCAGACACAACAAATGATCATTTGATGCCATGTCTAATAATGTCTATTGTTTTTGTACCTGGATATTGTAAATTCATACTGGCCACTTGGAGACAGTACAAATATTATTTGAGACCATGAAAAATTAGATACCAAATATTCTACCACCATATCTGCAATTCATGAATCTCACAGGTCAAGACATTTAGATGCAACAACAAATGGGGTTTGCCACAAACTAGATGTAATTCATAGATCTCAAGTCAAGGAATAAATATGACATTGTAGCTGCAACAAAAAAAATTGAAAGCTATACTTACTCAATTACTAATTTTCAGCCAAGTTTGATTAAAACCACATAAACAAGCCCCCACCCCCCCCCCCCCCACCCCCAAAAGTGACAATTTTTTTTCATATTTACCTCTTTGATATGGTCAACAATGGCATGTTGTACATCTACTTCAAGTTGTTTTATGGTCTATAAAATATTCCTTCCTTTCACATTGGACAGCACAACCAAGCACAAGCAATAAAGCCTTCTTCAATTCTGTATGACATATATCTGAAATATATTAATAATTAAACAATACAATGGCATACTATTAATATCCGTATTATCTCTAACAAATTATCCCAATATATTCAATATCATCTAAGTAAATATTTCACGATTAGAGAAACATCAACATTGAGTTAAAATAAAATATTTTATCAAGAAACAGTGTAAAATAAATTTTCAAAAATTTCCTAAAATTTAATATCTTTCAAAATTACCAGATTGCCTTTTATGTTGTTTTTCAAAATTTAATTATCAAACGGATATCATATTTCAAACACATAAATATTTTGTAAAGCAAATAAATGCATGCAGACCTTTTGAGATTTGTATCTGTTCATGCATATACAGATTTTATTGTTTAATATGGTAAACTTTTTATCTCACTATTTTTGGTGATGTGGTATATTTATGTAATGCATCTGTTAAAACCAATGTGAATAAAAATGTGAAAACAGATATTTTTTATAACTCAATAATAGAGGTAACCGGATAAGCCAGTTCTGTTCTTTGTACAACAGGCAGGTGATCATTAAGTAAATGTTCTAATTAAAATACCAGGTTATTACAGAATATGTATAGTACAGACCTGTCAAAAGTTTAACACTCAGCTAATAAAAAAGCAGTCCAAGTTTGGCTGCCAAGTGTCTGAGATATAGCTAGCAAACTAAGTTAGAAAGTATCCAAGAGATAGACAGCAGTTGTCCAGATATAGCTAACAAAGGGCCCCAGATGAGCTGCCAGTTCAGCACTAATTGGTTAGCTGAGTGTTAATTTTTTGACAGGCCTGTATGGTATATCAAGTAATGTATCATCTCCTTACAAAACATAAAACCGCTAAATTAGGCCTTTTAATAATGATCTAAGAAAAAACACAAAGGAAATTTGATGCTTGACCCCTTTTGCAAAGCTTTCAACAAACATAATCCTGTGCTAATCGTTTATAAATACATTAGATAACATTTTGATCAACATCATGATAATCATTTGAAAGGTAGTTATCTTTAGTTTGAAGTAAGATGAACAGCCCAGAGAAAACCACCAACCTTCAGCAAGCTAACTGACAAACATTATCACATAACGGACCTGCTGGGTAGGGACTGGAACAAGGGCACAAGAGGTTCTATGATCAGTTAGCTGGCACTTTGGGCCACTCAGCCACAGAGGGGAGACTAATGCCAAAATGTTTTCAATGTTTCCAGTCAACTTCATAATATAAATAAGTAATACGAAATACAGAACAATTCTTTGTCCATCTAGAGACCAGAACAATTTTTTGTCCATTTAGAGACCAGGACAAATTTTGTCTTTCTACAGATCAGGACAAATTTTTTGTCCATCTAGAGACCAGGAAAAAATATTGTCCGTCTAGAGACCAGGACAATTTTTTTGTCCATCAAGAGACCAGAACAATTTTTTGTCGGTGTAGAGACCAGGATAAATTTTTGTCTGTCTAGCAACATAAACTTTGCTGACCTATCCGTAACCTCATTGCTGCATGTATACATGTATTAACTTCCAATACAAATGTATATACAAGGCTATTAAATTAGAATCAGAATTCAAAACTACTTGTGCTTGAATCAACACTCTTATAAAAATCTCTATAAAAATATTTCTGTTCTGGTTACAAAGCACATTATACTACCAAAAAATAGGGAGGGCAGGAAAAAAACACACACCAAGGAGTTTTACAAAAAGTCTTTATGGAGGGGTTTAAACTTTGCCAAATGTGGCGTTTGAGAATATTGTGTATTCAAATAGATAAATATCAAGATTTTGTATAGAAATTTGTGTTACAGTGTGTAAACATGGGCAGTTCTGTAAGTAATATCATAATCTTTGACTTACAATAAAACCTGTACTATAACAGAGCTATCAATAATATCAGGTGACAATACAATCTATCCTAACTTCTTTGACATATGTTCTTTTACAAATTGTTCACAACTTTACTGAGATAATACACTATTTTATATTCTGTAAATGGTATAAACATACAATGTAGGTAGAATAAACTGTACATATATTCACACTTGCTTATCTCAGCATTTTTTTTTTTTTTTTTGAAATGTGTATGCAAAGAACTCTGAAGAATGTAAGACAAACATTTCTGGTATTTGAAATTTTTTTTTTTTAAATTAATAAAATTTTATTGTTATTCTAATATTTTAGTAAAAATAAAAATGAAAAAAAAATTACCAACTCTATTCTTACTTGGTACATTTTGTTGCAAAACTAAAACTTAGAAAAAAGAATTGACTATTTATAGCCATTTACAGGTTAATATTCAGTTAAATTTTACAGAGTTTACTATAGTTATTGTTGAAAATTATGGTTTTCATTCATTCTCAATATCTTGTTTTCGTATATAAATACCATATTCTTCCTTTTCTATTTTTATGACAAAATATCAGTTTAATATAAAAATTTAATGCAAAGATATGGACCATGTTTATCAAAACCACATCACTCATATTTAATAAAAATAAAATTCAGACACACAATTCAGTAATCTATTTATCAGAATTATTTTTCAATTTCACCAATACATTAAAGTATTATTGTAATCCTGCTATATATCTAAGTGATATATGAAAACTTAGTACAATTTTATCATTTTTTTATTATTATCTTTTCAAATACATATGTATCTCAAGCATCTGTATGAGGAAAATCACAATTTTCTCACAAGAATTCTTAAATATCAAATAGATATGGTGGTCATTTTATGAAGAATATAAAAAATGAAATGATCACTATGGTAGCTCAATTGGTAGAGTGCTCGCTCCGTATGTGGGAGGTCATGGGATCAAACCGCAAACTGGTCTGACCAAAGACTTGAAAGTGGATAGTGACTTTTGCCAAGCACCCTGCTGCATAATGTCATGAGCTCAATGAACAGGTAAAATTTCTGTACCTTCGCTTATAGCTTGCAATATCTCGATATAAGTGAAATATTCTTGACTGGGACATTAAACACCATTACTCACTCAAATCACTGGTAGGGGATTTCATATGATATACTAGTAAAACCCATGGTAACAGAATTGAAACTACCAATAAGGTTTAGAATAATCAATGAATGTAAACATTGTTTTAAACCAAATTTATAGTAATAACTCATCAATGCAAAGGGTATGTGTCACATTTATAATCCTACAGATACACATGTCAGAATGGGAGGTGATATGTGCTTCAGTGTACCCACTGTCTTTATCTACCTCCCCCATCACAGAGCAGATCTACATTACAGATACACATGTCAGAATGGAAGGTGATATGTGCTTCAATGTACCTACTGTTAGTCTCTATCTACCTCTCCTATCAAAGAGATAACTCTAGAGTAGCAAATCTACATTACAGATACACATGTCAGAATGGGAGGTGATATGTATGGAATGCCTCAACGACATTAAATACATAATTCGCATTATGTATACATAATGCAATTTATGGGATTAAATGTGAACGAGGCGCACATTATCGCAACTAAATTATGTATTTTTTTAATTATCAATCGATAATTTTATTATGTTTTCATAATGTGAATTATGTACTCATAATGTAAATTATGTATTAAATGTGACCGAAGCGTGCCGTTATGGCAAGCTTTCGCCACTTTTATTCTCATAAATGCATTATGTACATAATTTATGTATTATGTACATAATTTACATAATTTATGCATTATGTACATAATGCATAAATTTGCCGGTTAATGAGGTACCGTTTAGCCAATCAGAAGCCTTGTAATAAAAGGGTCTTTGACATTGGGGTGTACTTTCGATATGTACCTTGACATATTTTAAAATATTTATGTGAAAAAAAAACCAGCACCGATTATCTTCTTCAATTTCAAATTTGCGTTAATTTTCTACTCGGATTATTTAGGGCCACTCGGAATCCGTGCCGACGACTAGTATTTTCCCAGAGGACGAACGGACATTATCAACTGCCATCACTGATCACTGAACCCATGTGCATATGCTTAGCTTAAATAATAATTGATATAGAGGCATGTGTTATTTTTAGCCGATAAACAGATAAAGTATATTTATTTTTCTTATGAGAACATACAGTTTTTATTTGGCGTATCTTGTATTACTGAAAGTGACCAAGTGAATCTCGCACCCCCCCCCCCCCACTATCTTAACCAGCTCTGTTTATTCATATCATAATATTGCACATACAGCATTGCAGGCTGATGAGGCATCTTTAGATCATTGTCTTTCCTAGAAAATTTCAGTGCCACAAAGGGTGTGAAGGACTGGAAGGCGAGACTTGCCACACAGCCTGCTGAAAGGAATTCCAGACAAGGTTGAAAAATTGGATAGACCTAGACAATGACAAATTGTTATTAGATCATGGCTGCTCTACCAAATATTTTAGACAAACCACTACACTTCTTCTGTTCTTCTCATTTCCCATAGTTAGCCCCACAAGGGTATAATTTTACCATTGCCAACACTGGTCATGAAATGGAGTACAGGCCTGTCAAAATTTAACACTAAGACAAGGAAATGGTGCCAACTAAACTGTTTGACAGCTTCTGTCGATATCCTTTTACCACCCTGCTTCTCCTTATCTTTTTCAGGTTCTTGACCCCTTGTTAGTACCACTATGGTAGCTCAGTTGGTAGAGTGTATGCTCCATAAGTGGAGGTCATGGGTTGGAACTTGGAACCCCAACAGGGTGTGACCCTAGACTTGAAAGTTGATAGTGACTGTTCTGACGCCAAGCACTCAGCATTACGAAATGAAAGTCACAGTTATTTTAGATGGTAACTTAAAATAAATTGGGTCCTATGTCGTGGTAGGTGTGGCTTGTTAAAGAACCATGCTGTATAATGCCATCAGCACAACACATAGGCAAAGTTTCTGTACCTTCGCTTCGATATAAGTGAAATAGTCTTACTGGGACTTTAAACACCATTACTCAATTGCAACTTGACCCCTTGTTAGCTTTTCAGCACCTTGACATCTATTGGCCACTGGTTTTTCAAGGACCAGTCCTGTTTCCTTCATCATCCCAGAGGACCTTATGACTAAGTGGTCTGTTTTCTCATGGAACTTGTTTTCCACAATTTCTAACATTCTTGGAAATGACTCTTGACAAGTTCTTTTGTGAAAAAGTCTTGACGGGTGTTAAAACACCATTACTATTACTCTACACCACCATCTAAGACTTGGCTAATTAGTGATATAAGTAAAATAATTTATTTTTGACTTAGTTGTAAAACACCATTACATTACATTACTCCCCCAACCCAGAAATGACAATCTCAATGCAAGTGAAATTTGACCAGATTGTAAAACACCATTACTCCACTAATGACCATGAATATAAGTTAAAGAAACTTGACTTGGAAGTAAAACACCATTACCCTACTATCCCAACCCAGAACTGACGATCTAGATACATTTGAAATAATTTGACTGAGGCATAAAACACCATTTCTTGACTCCACCATCCAAAACCAACCTTGTCAATATAAGTGATAGAATCATAGTTTAGGCATATACCAATATTACTCCACTCCATCATTCCATAACTGATTGTCTCGTAAGTAAAAAAAAAAGTTTGTTCTGGGGCTCAAAACACAATTTTTCTGTTCAATCATCCCAGAACTGAACTTCTAAATATAAATGAATAATTTCTTGACTGGGGTGTCAAACACCATTACTCCACTCCACCATCCCTGAACCTGATACAAGTGAAAGAGTTTTGAATTGGGCACAAATTGCCATTACTTTACTTCACCATCCAAGAGCTGACTGTCCAGAAATACATTAAAAATATGGGACTATTAAAATATTTTCTAAGGAGTGAAACACCACTATACCATACCAGAACTGATCATCTTGATATAAGTGAAAGAATCATGATTGTATTAAAACACCATTACCCCACTGTATCATCCAAGAGCTGACTGTCCAGATATAAATGAGAAAAGTGTTGACTATTAAATTATTTTCTGTGGAAACGCCATTACTGAACTAAACTACACCACATCTAACCATTTCAATATAAGTGAAAGAATCTTGACTGGACCATGAACCATATTTAAACACACTCAACCATTTCAAGACTGACTGCCTTTAATAAATAAATAAATAAATAAATAAATAAATAACTTGACTTTTAAATTGAAATATCAGATGTTCATGTAGGAGTTTTCTTTTATGACTTTAATGGACTTTTGTAAAATTCGAGATAAAAGCAGAAAAATAACAGAATAAAAGATGGCAGACAAACACACTATGACATCATTGTGTTCCCATCTATGTCATAGCACCTAATCATGCTAATGGTAGATACCAAATATACACAATATGGCATCATAGCACTACCCTCCATGACATCATACTTATTTATATATAACAGATTGACACTATGATATCATAGAATTCCCCTCTATGACATGATACCTATTTGTAGATAACAGATTGACACTATGATATCATAGAACTCCCCTCTATGACATGATACCTATTTGAGATGACAGATTGACACTATGATATCATAGAATTCCCCTCTATGGCATGATACCTATTTGTAGATGACAGATTGACACCATGATATTATAGAATTCCCCTCTATGACATGATACCTATTTGTAGATGACAGATTGACACTATGATATAATAGAATTCCCCTCTATGACATGATACCTACTTCACAGCATCGTTATAGCACTCCCTTGAATGAGAAAGATGCCAGATTAACAATATGACATTATAGCACTCCCCTCTTTCACATGTTAGCTGCTAAAAGATGACAATGGCACTATGTCATCATAACACTACCCTCTATGACATAAAACCTGCAATTATTTGACAGATTGACACTATTGCACTGCCCTCTGACATGATAGCTGCTGTTATGTGACAGATTAACACTATATCCTCTATGACATGATATCTGCTGTTATGTGACAGATTGAAACTATTGCATTACCTTCTATGACATGATACCTGGTGTTATGTGACAGATTGACACTATACCCTCTATGACATGATAGCTGCTGTTATGTGACAGATTGACACTATTGCACTACCCTCTATGACATGATACCTGCTGTTATCTGACAGATTGACACTATACCCTGTATGACATGATACCTGTTGTTATGTGACAGATTGACACCATTGCAATACCTTCTATGACAAAACCTGCTATATGACAGATTGACACTATTGTACTACCCTAAATGACATGATACCTACTGTTATGTGACATAGTGACACTATTTACTACCTTTATGACATGTGACCTGCTGTTATCTGACAGATTGACACTATATCCTGTATGACATGATACCTGTTGTTATGGACAGATTGACACTATTGCAATACCTTCTATGACATAACCTGCTATATGACAGATTGACACTATTGCATTACCCTCAATGACATGATACCTGTTGTTATGTGACAGATTGACACTATTGCATTACCTTCTATGACATGATACTTGCAGTTATGTGACAGATTGACAGTATTGCACTATCCTCTATGACATGATACTTGCAGTTATGTGACAGATTGACACTATACCCTCTATGACATGATAGCTGCTGTTATGTGACAGATTGACACTATTGCACTACCTCTATGACATGATACCTGCTGTTATCTGACAGATTGACACTATACCCTGTATGACATGATACCTGTTGTTATGTGACATAGTGACACTATTTACTACCTTTTGACATGTGACCTGCTGTTATCTAACAGATTGACAAAATACCCTGTATGACATGATACCTGTTGTTATGTGACAGATTGACACTATAGCCTGTATGACATGATACCTGTTGTTATGTGACAGATTGACACTATACCCTGTATGACATGATACCTGTTGTTATGTGACAGATTGACACTATAGCCTGTATGACATGATACCTGTTGTTATGTGACAGATTGACACTATTGCATTACTTTACATGACATGATACCTGCAGTTATGTGACATTGACATTATTGCACTACTCTCTATGACATGATAGCTGCTGAAAGATACAATGACACTATGTCATCATAGCACTTCCCTCTATGATATGATACCTGCTTGATGATGAAAGATTTACACTATGATATTATAGCACTCCCCTATTTGACATGATAACTGCTGGTAGATGACATAAGACTCCCCTCTATGACTTGATAACTCCTGGTAGATTACAGATGTTACTATGACATTATATCACTCCCCTCTATGACATGAAAACTACTTGTAGATCTATGAAAAAATGCTTAAAAAGGACTATAATATCAATAAGCTTTTAAAGTTGACTACTAGTAATTTGAAATCTTTGGAAACCTAGACAGTTTCTGTATGTATTTGACACATATAACTCTTTTGGAGTCATAAAGCAGTGTGAACTCTTGTTTCTTGTTTAAGTAAGAAAAATTGAGTAACTTGGATTGTATGGATGACAACAGAATGTAATTTTAAAAGTTTTGATAACATGACACTGAAATTTTAGGACATTTAAGTTTAGTGTGACTTGACTGGTCCACTTTCACAATCATTCCTTAACTAAGGTTTTCCTCAATTTAAATTTAGCAAATTTTGACAGTCTTTTATGGAACTCAAAATACCAGTTCTAATATTGGACAAAACTTGAGTACATGTTATGAGCTGCAAGTGATCTTCAAGCTGACATCTAAATTTTCTGAAATGTAACAAAATATTATTATTTTACTTTTACCAGATTTAAATTAAGGAAACTTTTAGTCAAGGAATATTTGTGAATCTGGAGCCTGGTACTAAAATGTGGGGATGATTGGTAGTACATCTCAACCAGACAGTTTCAATCATAACATGCACTAGCAACACAAACTAAGATTATACTCTGTATTAAGTCCTCCATTTCACCAAACGTGATACTGGAAGATGAAAACATGTAACTCAATCAATTACACTCTAGAACAAAGGATGATGGTTTGGAATATTGTTTGTACTACCATCACTATTAATTCTATAACCTTAATCCTTAAGCAAGCCTCTTTATTTGGGCTAGCACCTTAAAAACTAAACTGCCTTACAAGATTCAAAATGAATCGAACAATCATAGTGTGGGGTGCACTTGTATTTGCATTGGTCTATTTATAAGATTTTGTTAATATATACAGTCCAGCCTGGCAATAACAACACTGTCTATAGTGGTCAGCTTTTTCAAGTCCAGACCCCTTTTGCTGAATATTTCACCTCTCAATAGTTGTCACCTGTCTAATTTTAGTCCAAAAGTCATCACTTCCCTGTCTATATCAGCCAGTGTTTTATTTTGACAGAAGTTTTCACTTCAGTCAGGATTATTTTTATTTCAATTGAGGCAGTCCATTACTGAGTGGAATTGTTTTTTATGCCTATACTGTCAAATTTTCTGAATTTCAAGATTCAGGTGGTCAGTTCTGGGACGGTGGAGAAAACTGAAGTGCCCAGAGGGAACCACTGGCTTTCAGCAAGTAAACCGTCAAGATTCCCAAGTGAAATTGGAACTTAGCTAGACGGCGAGAGATACTGTGGTCAGTTATGGGATGGTAGAGGAAACCAGAGAGCGAACAGAAAATCTGCATTTAGGATTCTTTCACTTTTAACGAGGTGGTTAGTTCTAGGTTTAGAGGAAAACGTAGTGCTCGGAAGAAACCACTGACCTTCGGAAAGTGAGCTGACAGGGTTTATCACATTTTTGCTGAATATTTCACCTCTCTATAGTTGTCACTGTCTAATTTTAGTCCAAAAGTTGTCACTAACTGTCTATAACAGCCAGAGCTTTATTTTGACACAAGTTTACACTTCAGTCAAGATTTTTTTTATTTCAATTGAGGCAGGCTATTACGAAGTGGAGTCATTTTTTACGCTCACACTGTCAAATTTTCTGAATTTCAAAATTCATGTGGTCAGTTCTGGAATGGTGGAGAAAACAGAAGTGCCCAGAGGAAACCACTGGCTTTCAGCAAGTAAACCGACAAGATTCCCAAGTGAAATTGGAACTTAGCTAGGATGAGAGATACTGTGGTCAGTTATGGGATGGTAGAGGAAACCAGAGAGAGAACAGAAAATCTGCATTCAGGATTCTTTCACTTTTAACGAGGTGGTCAGTTCTGGAAAATGAAGGAAAACGTAGTGATATGAGGATACCATTGACCTTCTGCAAGAGAACTGACAGGGTTTCTTACATTCTGGTCTGTCCGAGTGGTTTTGAACCTAGGTGACAATGAACAGTGAAGTCAGCTAAAGGATGGTAAAGGAAACCAGAGTGCCAAGAGAAAACCTGCAGTCAATTAAAATTCTTTCACTTATATCAAGGCCGTCAGTTGTGGGATAATGGAAGAAACCAGTGTCCAAAGAAAACCACCAACCTTCCTTCGACAAGCAAACTTGCATTAACATCTGCCCTAGTAGGATTCAAATTTACTGACACTTTGGAAGTCAGTTAAGGGATGGTAGAAGAAACTAGTACCCAGAGAAAATTACAGACCATTGGTAAGCTGAGAAACTTTCTCACACTAAAACTTGTAGTGAGTTGGATTTGAACTTTGATGTCTAGAGGTCACGTGAGCTGTATCTGTAAACTACTTGGTCATCAAGTTCCCCCCCCCCTTTCACTGTACGCCACAGTTATTATTATTATATATGTTAATATGTAGCAACATATAAAGTCCGATTACTCCATTTAACTTTCAACAATCTCAATTATTTTTGTCACATTTATACATATATAGTCTTCTCGACAATATATCCAACTTTAAGCTTTGTAGCATGTATAAGAAATTCCTTGGCGCAAAAATATTCCTAAAAATTTGCTGGGCTTTAAATCTACTCCTGGGCGTTAAGTACTTGACCGCTGTCGCAGGCCCATGGATATCGGACATTGACTTACCAAAAGTAATAAATTCTAATACCGCTATTTTAATCCAGTAATATATGCACAATTTTGTAAACTTAATCGATGTTAATTCACAGACATTGACGTTTTACTGTCATTTTCAGATTCAAGGTGCCCCCGGGTATCGACAGAACCTATCCACAAGTACTCGTGTCCCTGCCCTGGTAGGTTACGGTAGGTCAATTTTGGCGTAGAATATATCTCGTATAAAACAACGATAAAAACGTACTTTTTGGGGTTCAATTAAAGTAATATGGCATGCATACAAGTACGTAAATACCGACTAGTACTATCGCCGGTTAAGTATTGACCCCTTTGTTACAAGGCTTCTGATTGGCTAAACGGTACCTCATTAACCGGCAAATTTATGCATTATGTACATAATACATAAATTATGTACATAATGCATAAATTATGTACATAATGCATTTATGAGAATAAAAGTGGCGAAAGCTTGCCATAACGGCACGCTTCGGTCACATTTAATACATAATTTACATTATGAGTACATAATTCACATTATGAAAACATAATAAAATTATCGATTGATAATTAAAACAAGAGGCCCATGGGCCTGATACGCTCACCTGATAACTAATGGCTAGCTGATAGATTTAAAGAAAACATAAATACTAAACCCCAATGACTTTTTTTTTTACATCATGATAACCGTTGTATTAATACCTACAACATTCTAGTATACATGCCTATACAAAAAGTTAATAGTTTTCAAGATAATTAACCATTTCAGTATTGTTTCACATCTGTGACCTTGACCTTTGAACCCAAGACCTTTTTCTATACATCAAAATGATCGTTGTATCGATACCTACAACATTCTAATATACATGCCTATACAAAATGTTTATAGTTTTCGAGATAATTAAACATTTCGGTATTGTTTCGCATATGTGACCTTGACCTTTAAACCCATAACCTTTTTCTATAAATTAAAATGATTGTTGTATCAATATCTACAACATTCTAATATACATGCCTATACAAAAAGTTTATAGTTTTGGAGATAATTAACCATTTCGGTATTGTTTTGCATCTGTGGCCTTGACCTTTGAACCCATGACCTTTTTCTATACATCAAAATGATCATTGTATCAATACCTACAAAATTCTAATATACAAGCCTATACAAAAAGTTTATAGATTTTGAGATAATTAACCATTTCGGTATCGTTTCACATCTGTGACCTTGACCTTTGAACCCATCACCTTTTTCTATACATCAGAATGATCGTTGTATCAATACCTACAACATTCTAATATACATGCCTATACAAAAAGTTTATAGTTTTCGAGATAATTAACCATTTCGGTATTGTTTCACATCTGTGACCTTGACCTTTAAACCCATGACCTTTTTCTATACATCAAAATGATCATTGTATTGATACCTACAACATTCTAATATACATGCCTATACAAAAAGTTTATAGTTTTCGAGATAATTAACCATTTCGGTATTGTTTCGCGTCTGTGACCTTGACCTTTGAACCCATGACATTTTTCTATACACCAAAATGATCGTTGTTTCAATACTTACAACATTCTAATATACATGCCTATACAAAAAGTTTATAGTTTTCGAGATAATTAACCATTTCAGTATTGTTTCACATCTGTGACCTTGACCTTTGAACCCATGACCTTTTTCTATACATCAAAATGATCGTTGTATCAATACCTACAACATTCTAATATACATGCCTATACAAAAAGTTTATAGTTTTCGAGATAATTAACCATTTCAGTATTGTTTCACATCTGTGACCTTGACCTTTGAACCCATGACCTTTTTCTATACATCAAAATGATCATTGTATTGATACCTACAACATTCTAATATACATGCCTATACAAAAAGTTTATAGTTTTCGAGATAATTAACAATTTCGGTATTGTTTCGCATCTGTGACCTTGACCTTTGAACCCATGACCTTTTTCTATACATCAAAATGATCGTTGTATCAATACCTACAACATTCTAATATACATGCCTATACAAAAAGTTTATAGTTTTCGAGATAATTAACCATTTCGGTATTGTTTCACATCTGTGACCTTGACCTTTGAACCCATGACCTTTTTCTATACATCAAAATGATCATTGTATCAATACCTACAAAATTCTAATATACAAGCCTATACAAAAAGTTTATAGATTTTGAGATAATTAACCATTTCGGTATCGTTTCACATCTGTGACCTTGACCTTTGAACCCATCACCTTTTTCTATACATCAGAATGATCGTTGTATCAATACCTACAACATTCTAATATACATGCCTATACAAAAAGTTTATAGTTTTCGAGATAATTAACCATTTCGGTATTGTTTCACATCTGTGACCTTGACCTTTAAACCCATGACCTTTTTCTATACATCAAAATGATCATTGTATCAATACCTACAACATTCTAATATACATGCCTATACAAAATGTTTATAGTTTTCGAGATAATTAACCATTTCGGTATTGTTTCGCGTCCGTGACCTTGACCTTTGAACCCATGACCTTTTTCTATACATCAAAATGATCGTTGTTTCAATACTTACAACATTCTAATATACATGCCTATACAAAAAGTTTATAGTTTTCGAGATAATTAACCATTTCAGTATTGTTTCACATCTGTGACCTTGACCTTTGAACCCATGACCTTTTTCTATACATCAAAATGATCGTTGTATCAATACCTACAACATTCTAATATACATGCCTATATAAAAGTTTATAGTTTTCGAGATAATTAACCATTTCAGTATTGTTTCACATCTGTGACCTTGACCTTTGAACCCATGACCTTTTTCTATACATCAAAATGATCATTGTATTGATACCTACAACATTCTAATATACATGCCTATACAAAAAGTTTATAGTTTTCGAGATAATTAACAATTTCGGTATTGTTTCGCATCTGTGACCTTGACCTTTGAACCCATGACCTTTTTCTATACATCAAAATGATCGTTGTATCAATACCTACAACATTCTAATATACATGCCTATACAAAAAGTTTATAGTTTTCGAGATAATTAACCATTTCGGTATTGTTTCACATCTGTGACCTTGACCTTTGAACCCATGACCTTTTTCTATACATCAAAATGATCGTTGTATCAATACCTACAACATTCTAATATACATGCCTATACAAAAAGTTTATAGTTTTCGAGATAATAATTATAATCAGAGGTAAAAAAAATTAGGTCACGACCTTCACAATTGACCTTGACCTCATTTTGAAGATACTAACAAGAAGATGTCAAAACTGAAAACCCCATGTCATTATCTGGTCAAATAGTCAAGTTATAACAATTTGAAGCTATTTTACGATTTTTTCAAAATTAAACGCAAAAACGCGTAACCTATTTTTTATCCGATTTTTACAAAATGAACAAACTATAGGCTTAAGACCCTAGAGAAGCTAAATATCACATCAGATTTTTTCTCCAATCAGTACTTTCGGAGAAGAAGATTTTTTAAGATTTTTGCACCCCTAGGTCACCTTGACCTAGTTATGGTAGCCATGGCAACGCCACGAACAAATCTGAATTGCACCGGCCCATATATACTTCTGACAAAGTTTCATTAAAAACTGTCCAGTAGTTTCAGAGGAGAAGTCGAAAATAGGTGTTAACGACGCACACACGCACACACGCACACACGCACATACACACGCTGCGCTATGCCATAAGCTCACATGACCTTCGGTCAGGTGAGCTAAAAATACATAATTTAGTTGCGATAATGTGCGCCTCGTTCACATTTAATCCCATAAATTGCATTATGTATACATAATGCGAATTATGTATTTAATGTCGTTGAGGCATTCCATAGATATGTGCTTCAGTGTACCCACTGTCAGTCTTTATCTACCTCCCCCCCATCAAAGAGCAGATAACTCTAGACTAGCAGATCTACATTAATTATTACCTTTCTCTGGCTCTCTACATATGGCCTGTATGTTTGGTAACTTCATAATTAATAGTTGCTGTAATACCTCCTGAAAGTAAATAAATAAGTACAGTATGAAAAAAACCTGTTATAGTGTTTGTCTCTATATAAAGACCACCTGTTTATTATGACCACTGGTTATGGTTCTTTTGCTTCATATTTCAAATAAAAAACTTCTATGTAAAGACCAATTGTTTGTGAAATCTATATTTCTTTTGTCCTATGGATGGTCTTTATATACAGGTTTTGCTGAATACAATTAATGGCCATCATTACTGGTAATCAATATGAATCTAGTATCATCAACTCTATTTAGAAAATTGTTTAATTGCTTCAATAGCAAAACATGAAAAGATGGATTTGAGAACTTTATCAAACAAATGCAGAAAGCAATGAGAAAAATTGCAGCAACTTACAAACTTATATTTTGATTTGCGAGTTTTAACTTTGGTTTTAAGATTGTGTTTTGAACATAGAACTGGTATGTTTGTGTTTAGTGACTACAACTAATTCAGAATCTACCAGAACCACTGTAAAACTAGCCTGGAATTCTGGAAACAACTCTGAAGTTGATCGCAAACTAAAGAGAAATGATTTGACACAAAACCAATGACTGATCAAGATGAAAAAGTTTCTATATAAGTCTAGGTTAATTCTTTTACTTTGAACCATGCATGAAATAACACTGATAATTACAACAAAGCCAAGACACATTTTTGTCAATGGAAGGAGGGAACAATGCTTAGTATATTTTGCTTCACCACAAGTCAGAATTCTTCTTATGCTTCTGCATACTACCGTAGTTTAAACACCTTTTAATTATGCCGGTGTTCATGCACTGGTCCTACTTTATATACAAAGAATCTTATCTCTATTTTAAATCACCAGATTTTGAAATAATTTAATTCATTAATATTTTGATTAAATTTGAGACAAATTTTATAATAATATCAAATCTTTTTTTATAATTGACTTGTCTAGATCGATCTACAGGATCATTAACAATATGTGGCAAATCTAGATGTAATATTATAAATAAATAAAGAGATTACCCATGTAATATATGCTTACATGATATATATCTGCTTATATATATATACAGAATAACTAGTAGGGCATATTAAAATCTTAAAATATTACAAAATTATATTTGATCAGTGTAACAAAAAGTCAAATGGAATTCACAATACATATGTAACTAGATTAACACCAAAGTTTTAAATACAATAAAATCAATGGATTATCCACTCAAAGCACTGAACAAATATTTTCAAACCGACCTGCCTGGAATATTTATTTTACACTAAAACCCAGGTAAAGAATGCCATTCTTTGTCACGGCTTTGCATTATATATATATTTAAAATGTTCCCATACTGGATATGTATGCATGTATAAATAAAGTCTATATGTATATTAAATCCAAAGTCTAGCTCATAAAAATTTGCAGATTATAATGTAATGAATTTTGTAATAAAATATTATCAAGACAATGTGGGTAATAAAAAGCTGTATAGGGGATCAATTTATAGGCAATTCAAGTTGTGAACTTTATATTTTGTATAGGTGGTAATGGACTTGTTCCTCGCCTTGTAAATTCTTGAACAAACAGATAAGATTTTATTCCATTTTTAACACCTTAAAACTTTTGTGATCCCTTGATTATGTCCCTTTAATCTAAGTAAATGTGTTTTTGTGTGATTTGAAATACAAGAGGGTAGGAATGTATATATATGAATGTGTCTTTTGGGTTTGTGCCAAAAAGTTGTTCAAGTCTCATTCAAATGATCTGGAAAAGGAAATATATTATAGAAAATATTTTTATTATAACACCCAACTATAGTTAAGTTAAAAAATATATACAACACAATCTCAGTTATATACTTTCTATGGAAGTCATCCAGTACAAGTTTTAACCTAAACTAAATACATGTATGCTAACCCTACCAATAGATAGAGGTATTATTTAAAGGGTCACTGTCCATTATTTCTTAGTTGGTTTAGCCTTTCAGCCAAGAATCAAAATTTCTATTTAATTCAACAACTGAGCTATACTATATACCAACCACTCCCCCTTGATGCAAAACTGAATGACAACACTGTGACACCGATTTTACAGTACAACAATAATATAAAACATTATATAAAAGTAAACGACCAATAATGTCCACAACCGAATTACATACTTTTTTTTTTTTTAGAAAATCAACACTAATTATATCAGACTGTGTGATGTCAGCTACAATAAGCTTGAATGGAAACCTATGTTTACCAATTTTAATGACGATTGAAGCAGACCCCTTAACACACACAACTTCCAAGTTAACCGTTTGAAATCAATTAACACCTTCAAAACTTGAAATCTTGCAAGACAAACTTGCAAAAATAGTATTATTAATAATCGACACATTTGAACCGTACCTTAAGAAAATCATACATAGATGGTAAATTCCTAATTGCCACATTTAAATTCAACATCATAATCCGTAGTAGTAACGTAAATGCTAGTTACAATGAAATTAATTATAAAATTCCCTTCCCCCAAAACTGGGAATCGAACACAGGTCACCCGTTTGTAAAGCGAGTGCCTTACCATTTCGCCTAAAAGGTACCCCATAGGTGAGACAGTAGTAACGTCTCTTAACCTGTACATAGTACATACTATATCATGTAGCTATATCGCTACACTTGGAACCAAAAACTACCATAGTAGGAGAGTTTCAGTGATTTTATGAAAGGTGGCACATGGAAATTGTCCATGGTTTCACAAAATATCAATTCCATGGAATTACTTTAAATCCTGTAAGGGAAATGGTGGCTTGGTAAATAACTTGGTATTAAATAATCAAGGAAAATAGCGAAAATTTACCTCTATGAACAATGAATGTTTGTGAATTTACATTTTGTTTTGAGGGCACCCCATACCAGTCAAACCAAGGTGGATGATTGGGACCATACCAGTCATTCTACTTATGCATATACATGTAATGCAGTTGATGAGACTGGACCCTGAATTCCCTAGATATTAGCAATGTTTGAGCATACATTTTTGTACCATCTTAGCTATTAATAAAATAAAACTGATATTCATCATGTAACCATGTCAACAAACAATCACTGTCCATAATAATAAAGACACTTAAGATACCAAATAAATGACTGGTCAAGTTACTTATCTAGCATGATCTGGATAATCTGAATTTGACCACTTAAGAGTCACCTCTATACACACTAATGATGCCAATATTTTTGAGATACATAAATACATGTGTGTGAGCAAACTTCAAGAAATACTGACTCATAAAGAAGTTCAATAGGGGTATTCTTTAAATTTAAAATAATCTATGTAAATATTAATGAGGTTGAAAGAGATCAAACTGAAGAAAATCTACTAAATCTTGGTCTTGTTAAATAAAATTCAGAAATACAGGTAAAATGTGTGTATATTTTATGATCTGTCAGGGTTTTTTTGTATAAGAGTTTTAATCCTACATAATACAACATAAAAGTCAAGGATATTATCAGGGATTAATTCTTATATTTAGTGTTTTATATTAACTTATGGATCATTTTGACAAAATTGTTTCTTTGAAGAGATTTAATAACCATGTGTAATAGTTAACCATGTGTAAAAAGTTCACTTTATTTTTTTATACAACCATCAGAAATTGATAGAAAAATATGACATGTGTCCCTTTTCCATGGCATGGGATGCAATTTCAAAAGTGTCCCTTAACAAACCCTGATGTAGGACTTTGAGCCATGACCATATGTATGATCAAAATACAGATAGCCAATGACACATCTACTGCACCCGAAACATTGTTCCTGTGAAGTTTCATAAAGATCTGTTAATAGCTTTCAAAAAGTGTGGCAGACAAAATGTCGGATGAAATGGAGTAAACATGATATGGTTACTATGCTTTGTTTGAGGGACATTATATAAATAGTGCCCTTGGTTTAGGGAAATATGGAGGATTGTCTCCCTTAGGGAACATTATCTTCCATGCCACATTATCTTCCATGCCAATAAGCCGATTTACTTTGTTATACCAAACAATAAAGGCAGTATCTTTCACCTTTTATTCGGACGTGAAATATTGACTAGGAAAAAATCGTGACAGGATGTTTGGGTGCTCCATATCAAAATGGTTGAATTTACGCACAGAAGTAGTGTTCAGATTACTTGGTAGTTTCAATGGTTTTCCATGCAGAGCGGTGAACATTGCAATATCCCTTGGCAATGTTAACCCCCGTTTCAAACATAGTGAATTGTGTCAAATCATGTGATTAGAAATTGACCAATGATAGTTAAGAATTTTCTGTGAGATATAATAAAGGTAAATACATTTACAGTGAAATATCAACTTGATCATACTGTAGAATGTATAGGCATGTACAGCCAGGTGCCAGAAACTTTTCCCCTTTGAAACTGAATTTCTAATTACATTTAAAAGTTGTGTAAATCACATGTAAAGACTTAATTGGTTCGACATTTCCCAATCAACTGACCAAACTTTTTGTTTAAACACAAAACCTTAAAGACTCTCATTAACCCAATGATATATAACAATTAGTATTATCTCTGAACTATATCATGTCAAAACAAAAATAAGTACAATTTCAGAATATCTTTATCTGTCTTGTCAAATCTTGTTGTTTTGAAGGCCCATGTTTAAAAAGGAAAGTCCAGGGGTCATCAATTAATGTGGCATGTTAAACTAGGGCTGGTATCAATACACAAAATCAATCATAAAAACACAGATCAATGTGCCATAACATTCCAGATAGTTTATCTAGATGTGTACCAGTATTGTACATATCATTTATCAGAGATTTTTTCATTGTCAAATGATTAACAATGACAGTGGAAGTATTAAGATATCTGTAGATAAATAAACAATGACAATTATATATAAATCATCAAAACTTCAAAAGTATCAGCGAAAAAAAAGATAATACACTTTAAATGAAGATCTACAGTAATAAACTATATTTATTAAATTCTTAATTACAGTTTAACCTGTCTATAAAGGTCATCCAAGGGAACTAGTAAAAGTGACACTTATGAGCAGGTGGCCTTTATATACAAGTTCAAATAATATGAATAAAGAACAATTTGGATACAATTCTACTGGCCTTTATAGGTAGGTGATCCTTACATAGAGGTGGCCTTTAAGGCAGGTTGGACTGTACTCTTTAAGGTGTCTAATTACCTAACTAAACTTTACCCTGTATAATTTTGTACAGGATTGGTCATAGGATGCAAGGGGGTTCATTAGCATTAGACCAGTCTCTTGAGAGACTAATATCCCCCATCACCAACACTGCAGAGTTGTTGCACGGACTTGATCTTGTGACCTTGATCCTTTATAAATGATAATCCAAAACCATTTGTGAGGATCATTTGTTTCTATTGATTACGAGAAACATTCACATGGAATAATCCTTGTTATTGGGAAAACATAACATTATGTGATCCAACAGTTTAGCTCAAATGTTATGGAATGTTAACACAATGTACCTTAGTGAAACCCATAAAATTTTCACCAATATTGGAATAAACAATCATCATTCATCATTGGGATATTAACCATACTTAGGTCAAGGTTTAAACGTTAATATCATCTTTTTATAGGTAAGTAGGAGCCCAGTGGCCAAGTTGTCTAAAGTAAGGGCTTACAGATCACAACTCCTCTCTCTGACCACTAGACTTTCAATCCCTTTCTAACAGGTCCTAATATGAAAACGTTTGTGAGTTTTGTATTTTCCTTGCTTTTCTCTTGGCACTGTTACCCTCTACCATCCAGATTTGACTGTCTTGAGATATGGGGAAAAATCTTGACTGGGGCATAAAACCACTTTATGCCTCTCTCTATAGGTTAGAGACCCAGCAAACAAAAGTGTGCACCACAAGATGAAGATCTTCACTGGGTTAACCATGGATTGGAGCCATATTTATACTAGTATGAAACAAAATGAGCTCAAGTAACCTAGATATGGTAATACTGTAGTAATTTATACAATATGTTCCAATTAAATTGTCAATGTGTAAATGATCAAATACTTGTGATTATCAGATCACCTTACAAAATACTAACACATCTACTAAATTTGACAATTTTTCCACTTGATTAACCTGACCAATTATAGCACAATTCTGAATGTACAATTATGGTATAAATAACAGTTGTGAACTGTAAAATTAAAGTGACTGTACAACACTTCATGTGTGTGCCTGAGTCCAAATTATCCAATCAGAGGTAGATGACCTGACAGAATACCTGGTGACATAATTACTAAGGTGACATAATTACTAAGTCATTTTACTAGAAAATGTAAAACCCATGTATCTGTATTGATTTGGCTAGTTTTAACATGATAAGTAATTTGTCTATCTTCGGGTTGCTATGCAACATCTTTAAATTTTAATAATAATGATGGTAATATAAACCTAGACAGACAGCCAGTTAAATCCAATTATCTTGTTTATCTGCCCAGCTTTGTGCAGATATTTAACAATGCCACTATCTTTCCTAAAATAGTGGCCTGTGACCAGTTCAAATCCTGGGTGATCATTAAGGATAAAGAGACATTATCATCTAGTAATTGACTGAAATGGTCCATAAAGTCACACTGACAATTTTTTGACATTTTATGACCAGAACCAGTGTTATTTAAATCTATGAATTGTTTTACAATGTACAAGAGGATTTATAATTGTACTGTAGCAGCCTGGTTGATGATAGTTTCAATAAGTTCCATGTCACAAACACTAAATAGGACAATTGTAATCAGCACAAAGATGATTATTATCACCAAACTGTGAAGAAAGTCATATGTGGCTGAATGGTTAAAGATGTAGACTTTGATTCAAGAGTTGTGGGTTAAGACTCAGCTGGAATGGGTGGCATGTCCTAGGCGACTCAGCTGGAATAGGTGGCATGTCCTAAGCAACTCAGCTGGAATGAGTGGCATGCCCTGGGTGACTCAGTTGGAATTGGTGCCATGTCCTTAGGTGACTCAGCTGGAATGGTTGGCATGCCCTAGACGACTCATCTGAAATGGGTGGCATGTCCTAGGCTCAGCTGGAATGGGTGGCATGTCCTAGGCTCAGCTTGGAATGGGTGGCATGTCCTAGGCAAGGGATTTAATTTCACATTTCCTCAGTTCATCTACCTACATATACAGTCTGTATAGATGGAGTGGATTGCAGTAATGGTGTTATACACTATAGTCAGGAATTTTTCACTTATATCAAGGTGGTTGGTTTGGGGACGATGGAGGAAACAGAAGTGCCAGGAAAAACCACCTACCTTCAGCAAGTGAACTGACAAACTTTTTCACACTAGAAAATGTCCTCAGTGGGGTTTGAACCTAAGCATTAAGAGGTGTTGGGCAATCTAAGCATGTGCTTTATAGACCACACCACCACCAAGGAACTCCTCCCTAGGTTGGGTGAGGTGAGATGTGCTTGCAAGGGATTCTATCCTAGGGGAGCATTATTCTCTAAAGCCGTCGTTTCATGCTGTGGAGAGCTTTTAGGCAAATAGCATATTGACATTTTAACAACATTCTAATGTGACCAATAAAATGTTGTTTTACGTGTTTACCTATCATAAATTAATAAAACATATAACTATTTATTGATTGTCATGTTTAAATATACATGTACATACATTACAAATTATTAAAACATTACTCTGGCAAACATAACCACATATTTCCGAGGGTAGTCATTCAATAACAGTTAAACGATCAATGGACATTTTTTTAGTTAAAAAGAGAATGTTAGATTTAAAATGAATAACATTACCTATATACATGTACCAAATTCTTATCAAATAACAAAGTTTAAATAACAACATGCACAATTTAATAGAAATTTATTAAAATTCAAACCTGTAACAACCTGTATATGGTAGGAATTTTTTGATACATGTAAATTACCTGATAACTTTATCAAATTCCTGGAGTACATACACCATTAAGCTGGAGTATTTACCGGTGAAATAAAATACAATAAAATGTAGGTTTTTATTTGGTATAGATAATTGAATAGTAAACCTGACAAATTTTAAACATATAGAGCTATAAAATTGTCAATACATGTGTAAAGAAATGTTTGATTTATAAACAAATAAAATTTGATCCAGAATGTAAAATTTCTATCAACTGGTCAATGGTGCTAATAATGAAATCAACAAAAAGGGATACTTTCTTGTTTACAATCTATGTATCAAGTAATTTAGACCTTGGACTATAATTAAAACATTACTTTTTAACTGCACATAGTAGTAATTAACACACATGGACAATTTCAATACAATTTTAACTTTCATGGTTGTGATTTTTTTCAATGTAGTGTTTCAAAGAATAAATGAATTTGATTTTTTTTTAAATATTCTTTATTATTTGGTTTTATTAGTTCCACTAGAACCTTAGAGTTATATTGTTTTATTCCCCAGTCAAGATGATTTTGCTTGTATTAAGGCAGTTCTGTGAATGTGATGGTGGAGGAAACTGGAGTACCCAGATAAAACCATCGCCCTTTAGTAAGCAACTGGCAAACTTTCTTACACTAGGATCTGCTCCAAGCTAGGCAGTAAGAGGTGCCATGATCCATGATCAATACCTTAGAGGTTTTGGATTCCATTTTATTCTAAGGTTTCTTTCACTTATATTGAGGCAGTCAGTTTATTCGATGGTAGAGGACCACTGGCCTTCAGCAAGCAACATACAAAATTACTCTGGCTAGGATCTGCTGGGGTGGGATTCAAATCTAGACTGAAACATAAGCCAGTGCTTTGAAAGGCGATAAAAGGAATAAAAACATTTGCAACATCCTGACACAAGACAGCATCATCCTACTATCACTTGTAATTGGATTCACTTCAACTATTAAGCTGTATGGGATAATTAGGCTGAAACAGCCATTAAAACATCTTATATGTCTGATTTTAACATCAATCTGTAAAACTAACAATGAGAGCTGAACAGCCACTTGTCAATGTCAGAATGGGGATTACAAACCAGTAGAGTACATGGTAAAGTACATGCTTGGGGATATTTATACTCAAATCCTATCACAACCAGTTATTTATTTCAGACAAAATTAATCAAATAAATAATGACCAGTCAATGGACACTTAGGAAGGCCAAATTATACTAATTATTACATGAACATAGGCATTAAGGAATAACATTAAATCCACATTATTACATAACTACATAATCTGTTAACTGGACTACCATATACCGGTACAACAGGTAATTATCCAAATAATGGAACTTTATAAGATCTGTGGGCTAGTATTTTAATGAACGTGATTTCCACAGTGACTGTCAACCTGCTGACAGAATGTGAAAATATAAATGTATTTACCTGAATAGAATTATCTTTAAATCTTATCATAAACATTACATTAAAATTTTAATATATGTAAAGTCTATATATGTGTTAACTTCACTACTGCTATCTCCATGAATAATTTAAATCCTGATATCATTCTGACTCTAGATTTTACTTTCATTGTTTACACACTCCCACCATAATATTAAAGCTGTGTGCTAGAACTGTTGCTCCTATTATTATGAATTTCTTATCAAAACAGTAGTATTCACAAAAGGACTTTTTCAGACATTTTTAAACTCATTTATTTCATGCACAGGACCTCAGTGGCCAAGTGGTCTAAAATAATGGCTTACAGATAATAGGTTCTCTCAGATTCAGACAGAAGCTAACAAGCAGGATAAAGTTTATCAGATTTTCTGATTTCTTGCTAGAAGTCTTAGGTTTTCTCTGGATACTCTGATTTATCCAAGATATGACTGTCTAGATGTAAATAAAACAATCTTCACCAACACATATAACATCATTCAAAACCTATCATATGTAGGAAATTTATTTTCCTTAAAATAATAAAAATATTGTTTTTGCACTCTGTTTTATCCCTATTTTCAATGTCATCAGCTCCATAGCTGTTGCTTTTTTTTTTGCTGTCGATTAATGTTATCAAGTTCATATCATCATACAGGAGACATTATTTCTTGCAAACCACCAGATGCTTTGTGAACATGTGGTCTCACATCAACACAAAGAGTTGAGTAATGATGTTTATCTCCAAGTCAAGATTCTGACATAAATTAAAACACTCAGATCAGGGATGGTAGAAGAATTTAGAGTGCCCACAGAAACCACTGACCTATGTTAATCAATAAGACAAACTTTCTCATACTAGAATGTGCCCCAAGTAGGATTCAAATTTGTAAGGCAGTGTGAAGCACTGTGATGCATAAGCAATTAAGCATACATTTTAGACCAGTCTGTCACCAAAGCCCTTTCCACATACAAATATGAGGTGAATGACCAAAAAACCAAATCTGAAAAATCATTAATACACCAAAGCTGCAAAATTTGCAACAAGGAAAAATATCCTGATTTATGTGTAATAGTTCTTTTTAAATTAAAATGTAGATCTAACAATTCAAACGTGTAGCAATGAAAACAATACAACACTTATGGTAAATGAAAAACGTTCTATTTTTTCCCAAGTACAAAGTTGTCAAAACATCCAATACACATCTCAAAAGAGCAAAATTATGAAACATCTAAAGATTCATTTAGGTCTTCTCATTCATATTAAAATACCCACTAATGGTTAACTAAAATGCTTACTGATGTTCATTTATTAATGATGCTTTGAAGTGCTGAAAATAAGCGTTTTAACAATTAAAAATAGAAATATAATATAAAATATTTATTATGAAGCATTTTAGTCCTTTTCACTTTTTTTTATCGATGAAATATATTTTCACAACCTCAAAATTTTGTTGGTACACTCTGTACAAATACATATAAAATTATTTTTAACTTCAAATTCTAACTTCAACAATAAAATTTTATATTTGAATATTTCACTCAGTTTTCCAAATAAGGTTTTATCCCATATTCTTTTCAATGCTCTAGAGCAAAATCACCATTTCTCTATTCATGTATGATAAATCACTTTATGTAAGAAATTTATTACAATACATACCGAGGTAGTATAAATATATACATGTAAATACAGGTTTAAAGGTCACCAGTCACCAAATTTTTGTATCTTGTATTCCTATTGGTAGAGATGTCAATATTGATGTGTCTGATGGTCATACATGACAAACATACGTGGCAATTTTTCAACTAAACTTAAATATTTGAAAATGCGATGCCATGCGATACAACTTAATTAGTCATACTTAAAAATATTACGACTCAAATTTTCAAGGTATTTCAGAAGAACAACAGACCAACCCAAACCAAAAGTTATGGTAATTTTCAAGCCTTGAGCCTATAGGCCCATTAAGCTTGTGCTTATCCTGTTTTCAATAACCTGAAGGTATTGAGAGACACAATACTCCCCTTTGGACTCCAGTCCATCACAAAGTTAACCAGACCCTTGTCCATCCAAGGTTAACCGGACCCTAGTCCATCACAAGGTTAACCTGACCCTAGATCATCACAAGGTTAACCTGACCCTTGTCCATCACAAGGTTAACCCGACCCTTGTCCATCACAAGGTTAACAGAAACCTTGTCCTACACAAGGTTAACCGGACCCTAATCCATCCAAGGTTAACCGGACCCTAGTTCATCACAAGGTTAACCTGACCTAATCCATCCAAGGTTAACCCGACCCTAGTCCATCACAAGGTTAACCTGACCTAGTCCATCCAAGGTTAACCGGACCCTAGTCCATCCAGGGTTAACCAGACCCTAGTCCATCACAAGGTTAACCAGACCCTAGTCCATCACAAGGTTAAACCCCCAGCATATTTACCATGGATTGGAGCAATGTGAAATTAAATGTCTTGCTCAAGGACAGACCACAGCCAAGCTGGGGCTCAAACCCACAACCCTTAAATCATGAATCTGCAAACTTAACTACATGCCTCTACAAATACATGAGCACTGATGCGATAAAATTTTACTTGATTTTTTAATTCAAGAGAGCAATATATTATGTTAGGGTCAGAGACTAAAATCAGCCTTTTAAGTTACATGTTGTGTTTTGTTTTGTACTTGTTCCATCATAAATCATACAATTACGAGTTCCTTTTATATGTGCCAAAGATTCAATTACCTTTCATATATGTAATAATTTACATGAATGAGTATTATTTATTCTAAATTTAACCAGATTTTAAATATTATATAATAAAAAAAAACAATATTAAATACCGTATCTTATGTTCTGTGAAACAATTTGTTTGATCGGTTTACAACCTACTTAATTAAACTGTACAATGTTTTTTATTTAAAATAGTTGGCATGAATCAATAAATCAATGCTATTTGGCCATAAATTAACATATGACATGAAGAATGTTTGTGTTTTTTTCTTTGTAAGTTACAAAAGAATAACAATGTCCATGTCACATGATACCCCTATCTTACAGAAATCATATCAGATGATGTTATCCTGATGTTATTAACAATACATAAGTAACGGAATAGTTCAGGATCATCTATGTAAACTTGTTTTAATCATTGATTCAGTCAACAGTTAGACTTAAGAAATGTTGCATTTTTTTTTTTTTTTTTTGCATAAATTTGTATTTTTAATTTGTGTAGGGTGTTTATAATGTTTACAATGAAACATAATACATAAAAGGTAATTTTTAATTTTGTTGTCAAAATATAACACATTATCAAATATATCCTCGGCCACATTATAAGACTCCATACTAAATATATGCAACTATTCTGCTTTAAGAGTGCATTTAATCTCTCTAGATCTTTAACAAAGTTTAGCCACTGTGGTAGCTTAGTTGGTAAAGTGCTCGTTCGTGGGTTTGAAACCGGGTCTGACCCAAGACTTGAAAGTGGGTAGTGACTGTTTTTTCACCAAGAATGCAGCATTACAAAATGAAGGTCATGGTTCTCTCAGATAGGAACTTAAAATAAATGAGGTCCTGTGTCACGATAAATGTGGCATGGTAACGAACCCTGCTGTATAATGCCATCAGCACAATGCACAGGCAAAATTTCTGCACCATCGCCTATTCACCTATAGCTGGCAATGTCTCAATATAAAGTGAAATATTCTTGACTGGGACGTTAAACACCATTACTCAACTTAACTAAACTCTTTATTAAATTTATCTTATGAGTAACAGTTATACTAGTAACATGATAACAATTTTTAGAATTTAGATTTCTTTCCTATAGTGTAAGAGAAAATTACACAAAAAACTATGATACAGCATTTAGACTACGTTTGCGCTGAAATTTCCTTCAATAGGTTTTAGACTAAAACTGAGAAAAACAATGAAAAATCTCAATACATGTTGATTTTGATAACAGTAATCAAGAAAAAAAATCATATTGTCTACTGTGTTTGCCATTTGTTCATCAATGTTCAGCTTATATGCCCTACCTACATACTGCCATTAGCTGGCAGACATAAAACATTCAATTTTAACAACAGTACATATTTTAATTCTATTATCTCTTTTTGGCAGTTTTATTGGGCAGATGATTTTTATAGAATTAAGATGGTTAACATCGACTTATTGGTAGGGTGTTTTTATTGATATTTACTGAAGATCAGGAAATTCTCACAAGGCCAATGACCTTTCCAATTAGTGTGGTGCCTTAATTATTTTCCTTCAAACTTAGCTGACATAGATTGTATGATACACCAGTAATCATCTCCTGTTATCAGAGATTATACCTGTACCTTCTGATATAATGTGTTGTTAGTAATCTTGTAATTTTATATTAAATATCTGTCCAGTTGAAATAATTTTCAATAGCTTGGCTTCAAATACTTTTCTTGAAAATTTCATTACAAACATAAGCTTCCATTTGTAGACAAAATTCCATGCACTTATGCAATAATTAGCAGTAGATAGCTCAGTTGGTTCAGGCAATCTAGGTTCAGCCAAGCTGAATTTAGAACTACCATAGTTGGTAGATCACTCAGATGCTTCAAATGATAAACATAGCCAAGTTCAATCTTTGAACTGATGGCTCATTTGCATTGGGACAGATCCTAGCGCGAGAAAGTTACAGGTTTGTTTACCAAAGTGTTTTTCTCCAGGTGTTCTGGTTTTCTCTGCCATTCCAGACATCCTTGCTATAGTAGATTTTGACCAGGGTACATGTACTAGTAATCTTTAAGAGGACTTGTCAAGATACAAGATATAATTTTGGCATTTCAATTCTTAGCATATTTCAAATGAATTTACTGGTATCCCCAAAATTGGTATGGCAAGAAAAAATCTCGTCAAAAACAAAATGCATCATTATAGAGGCAAATACAGCTTATACTTCAAATGGAAAAAACACAGGTATTGCCTGGATATGTTTACCTGTCATTTCTTACCTGGATGACATTATCAGATCAATATTTAATATCAGTACAATTATCATGTAAAAATGTGAAAATCTCCAACAAGGTTAATAACTCTATATCCAGTGTTATTGGATTAACCAACAGGTTTTAATTCGGGTTGATTAGCTACCTACAGAGTTTGAGGTGTTCAAATTACTTTGAAATACCCTGGACAATCCAATATACATCTTGTTGTTGCCATGAGATCACAGCTTGTGGTCATATTCTCAACTGTATGAACTTAATGTCAGGTTTCTACCGACTTCCACATAAAACACTGTCAAAAATATTCAATATTCCCAAGGTCTGAGGTCCTGGCCTATTAATTTCGTAATTGGACCTTTGATAACTTTAAAAGTCTGATGGACCTGCCTTTTTAATAGGATAATATTACAGTCAAACCTATCTATAAAAGCCACCGAAAGAAATCAGTAAAATGGCTTTTATGGGCAGGTGACCCTTATATAGATGTTCAAATTAAATTAATAAAAGAGCAATTTAATAGGATAAAATTTTACTGGCCTTTAAAAACAGGTGGCTCATATATAAAGGTGTTCTTTAAGGCAGGTTTGACTGTACTTTTTCAAAATGATAAAATATTTGCACTTGAACCTTTCAATTTTGATAATGGACCCCTAAAAGTTTATGTGTGACCTGTTTAAAAGGGCAAAAGGTCCTGGACCTTTCTTTATAAAACATAATTCTGAACCCCTGATTACCTTTCTTTGAATTTCAAAATCAATTTTTCATTACGGTAAATGTACAATTTTATCAAAACTTGATAAACTGTGCCCCAGTGTATATGTGTGTTTATTTAGGCTTACTTGTGCATTTAGAAATCTGATATGTCTATGGACATTGCAAGAACTTTGATACAAGTATGTCAACCACAGCCAACATAAACCACTAACTTCTTCATTTATGTATAGATCACACCTAAAACTAATCTAAATTAGTTCCACACAAAATGAACTGATAATAAATTTCAGAATTTTAAACTCACAAATTAACAGTAAAGATAGCACACATTTAAATTCACATACATTACTGGATTTATACTGCAAATAACAGTGTCAAAGACTGTTCTAACATACTGTAGCACATGTTAGAGTTGATGCACATGCAAGAAGAACAAAGGCCTTGATCAAATTTCCTGCAACTTCTCCTGCTGGGTTGATTGGTTAAATATACTGTTACAGACTGTTTACAGCAAAGCATCATTTTTTCCAACTATTGACAACAATGCAGGCATGATTTTATTTTATTTTTAACATTATGTATATATAGGTCTATAAAAATTCTAAGTGTTTTATCTGCTTTAGCAATCACATGTTCTGTAAATAACAAATACAAACTGATTGATTGATTGATTGATTTATTGATTGATTGATTGCACTCAGGGTGACTTTAAGGTGCTAGCTCATCGAGTCAGTAAGCTGCAGACAAGGGTGCTCCCCCAGTCACATTATACTGACACTGGGTGAACCAATAAAGGCCAACAGCAAGGAAAATTCACTTTCCCACATGTGTTCTGAGCGGGACTAGAACTCACATTAGTGAGAGACCCTGGATTTGTAGACTAATGTCTTATCCATTAGGCCACAGTGGCTCACCAGCTATAGGTGAAGTGACAGAAATTTTGACCTTTGCAGTGCACTCAGGGCAATGTGCAGGAGGGTTCTTTTACGTGCCACGCTAACTGTGACATGGGGCATGGGTTTTTAAGGTCTCTTCAGAAGGACCCAAACAAATACAAAACAAATATTCCTACCAATCATTGTTTAAATCACAATCCCATAAACAAAGAAGAAACTTTGAAAACATATATTCAGTAAAATACATGAATTTCCATCAGGGAAGTGAGTGCTCCGGAGGGTTAACAGTATCGGAAATAAATATAATGACTATTTTCTGAATTAAATAGTTTGCTATACATATAAAAGTAAATCGCATTTTGGAGCATAAGCAGAAATTGGTGAACATGTAAAATGAAATAATATTAACAATTTAAATAGTTTGCATTTATAAGCAATAATACATGTATACATTGGAAATGAAAGTAATATCAACTGCAAATTATGCTGTATTTATGCACCATTAAAATCTCAAATTTCAAAGTCAGAATTGACCTACAAATTCTGCTTCATAATTTATGTATTATAATGTTCAATAACAAAATTAAAAGCTGCTTGTGACATAAGTATGAATTTTAAATTTGAAATAAAAACTTGCTTTGAACTAAAATAATTTATACATACATAATGTACCTTGAGCTAAAGATTTAATACTAAAAATAAATGAATGTGTAAATTTTAAAAATAATTAACCACTTCTTTTTGCATAAAAATAAATGAATGTGTAAATTTTAAAAATAATTAACCACTTCTTTTTGCAAATTCACAATGTTTTGTGTTTTGAAGTCTATAAAAAAAATCCATTGTAAATTTAATTAAAAGTAAAAAAATTTAAATTGTCTATTTTCTGAAATAACAATTCCGAAAATTACATAAATAAACCCCTTATAATTACATAAATAAACCCCTAATAATTACATAAATAATCCCATACAGAATTCTTGTTTATATTTATATACTGATTTATAGTCTCAGCTCAATATTACTGAGGAATTTTAATTAAAAATCATGTGTACTGTATTTAAAAGGCTTTATTGAAGCCCCCACCCCCACCCAACCTTACTTGCTGTTCAATGAACTACATAGAGCCTGTATAGAACTGACTTTTGAAAGCCAAATACCCCAACATTTCATGTTTTCCCATGACCTTGCCTTTTATGATATGACCTTGGTTGAAGGTCATGACACACTTTTGGACCATGAAGATTATTCATGTGAAGTTTTATGACAGTTGTCCTAAGCAGCTATGAGATATGGACCGGACACAATTTAACATGGGCAGACAGACAGACGGACAGACATGGTGATTCCTATATACCCCCCTCAAACTAGTTAGGGGGGGGGGTATAAAGGGTATATAAGGGCCCTAATTGCCATTGTACATTAATACTGGTGTTAACAGAATATATTACCGGTAATAGAACTTCTCCATGTTCAAGTCATGTTTATTTTAGAAGAAGCCATGGGGCCGTTGATCCCTTTTATTGCCAAGATTTAAGGATAAATAAAAATTTTCAAATGGTACAAGATTGATTAATTGTTTGAATGGAGTTTTATACATGTCCAAGTCAAGAATATTTCACTTATACCTTTATGTAATTGTATTTCATTCCCTATATTATACAATGTACTGAGTGCTTGGTAAAAAAAAACCCCAGTCATTACCAATTTCCAAGGCATGGTCAAACCCGGCTGAACCCTATATAGATGTTCAAATTAAATGAATAAAGAGCAAGGTAAAGTCCATGAATCATATCTGTATATTTGAATATTGAATAAATCATATTTTGTGTCTGAATATAGAATATTGAACATTTTATGGTTACAACACTATATTCATGATAAGTCCACTCCTAAGTATGTACCGTTATTGTCCAGTCACACAGTTTATAACACCAGATTAAATAAACACAAAACAACATTTATCTACAAATAGTTTGTAGGAAGGATGATAAAATCTTGCTCCAACATGTAATACCCTATATTAATAAATTGTGTACTCAAGTTGCAAATTAAAATAGCGCTTATTTATTATGAAATGATGAACATTATATTTACTAAATCTGAATTTTATTAACAATATCATATGTATAATAACTTGGCTTTATACTAAAATACTGACCCACTTGACACAAAAACTTCTTGAATCAAATACTTAAAATACATGAAACATTTTAAATACCCCCTATTGAAGTATAGTAAAAGTACTTAAAACATGTTCAGGTGGTATTTATAGGGTGAAAATTAAAATTTTGACCCATAATAGATAACAGAAAACCTATCAAGAATACAATTAACATGAAAACAAAGTTTGAAAAGTCTCTGAGGTGTTAAGGAGTGTGTTATATACAATTTAACCCCCCTTGTTTACTAAATAGGTTATCAATAAGGTTGATTACAAGATGTTGTCATCAAGATGAGTGTTGATAACAATGCTCACAAATATTTACACCACATTTTAACATTGATCCCTACTCTAGATATCCAATCTTGTAAATATTACACAAACAAGATGTTTGTGAAACATTCTGGGCTTCATCATAATATTACCCCAAGTTTATTTCATCAACGAAAACCAGAACACTTTCTGTATTATTCAGAAACACATCCTGTATGTATACATACAAAAGTATAACATAGTCTAGCCATGAATTGCCTTTTAGTTCAATTCCAACCATTTAGTCATAAGTCTTAACAATTCAGGATATTTAAAGGTGAAAATATTGACTTTTAAAATATGATCATATTTCAAAACATACGGTAGTTTTAGGCACCCTTGTATGTACAATTTTCTTTATTCTGTCCATATTTCATTATGCCCTATTAAGTTTCAGAAAAGCATATGTATACATGGTATTCAATTTAAGTATTATTATAATGAATTATATCTATATGATCTCTAGTTTAAAAGAACCTTCAGATTATATTCAGACCATGATCCTCAAATTATGCCAAAAAATAACTAGCTATTGATTATACTATTACAGTATAAACCTTAAACTGGTACACCGGTAGTGAAGAATGATCGCACTTATATAACTTTTAACATACATGTAATGAAAAACAAGAGCCAGGCATACATGTTTCTATTCCTGGTAGCCAAAAATCCCCATTGGTGACTCATTTCTGAGAATTTTTTTAAAAAGTAACCTATTTTAATAAAGGAATTTGTGAAAAAAAGTGTTTTAGAAGTACTATGTTTTCACAAGTTTTAATAAATTTGAAAATATGGCTAATTTGAAGTAACACAGAACAATAGTACTATGGTAGATCTAACAAATTATAGTAATAGTTTCATAACATAACGTCCAGTAACATTTTTATGAGCTTCTCATTCAAGACAGAAAAAATATCATACTATTAGATCTGCTGTCTTTTGATATTACTAAATTAAAAATAATCAAAGTACTGAAGGTACTGAAGCATCAGCTAAACTGAGCAATTTGATAAAAAAAAATGTGCACTTGAAACTGAGATTTGTCTAATGAATCAGTAACAAATGAAAATCATGCAAATAATAGATACTGTGATCGGGAAGCTTCTAACAACAAGTCTGCATTTTATGCAAGTTGTTAGGTTCTAACATATAAATATGTTACAATGGTCAAAATGGACATGCCACGCAATGTTTATCAATTGAGTAAACTAAGTAATTCGCATAAATATAAATTTTCAATTTTTCAAAAACCAAGAGAGGCTACTAAAGACCCGACCCAAATCTGAGTGAAATATCTCAAGCGTAACGGAAAAAAGTCCAGAGAAACCATCATTTTGATAAAATTTACAAAGTGAAAGGGGCATAACTCCACTAAAACGCAGTTGACTGGAAGAAAACCCAAACTGGATCTGTAATCACCACCATCATCATCATTATCCCTCCTCATATCACATTTTGATCATCAACATGAAGATATCATCATCATCATCATCATCATCGACATTAGTAGCAGCAGTAGAACCCATGCCATGACAATCACCACCACCATTATATTAATCATTTTCAGAAATCCTCATGTTACATCATTAATATGGTCACATCATCATCATAGCTCTTCGTGTCACATAATCATCATCATTATCAGCAGCAGCAGTACTGAATGTCATCATCATCATCATCATCATCATGTCACATCATCAGCATGAAGACATTGGCTTTGTTATCATCATCATCATCGTGAATTATTATCATCATCGACAGCATCAGAACTGAATGTCATCATCATCATCATCATCATCATCATCATCATCATCCTATCGGCAGTGCTCAGCAGTACTGAATGTCATCATTGCCACCATCATCATCGGTAGCAACAGAACTCATGTCACCATCATAATCATCATCATAGTTCGTCAAGTCACATTGTCATCATCACCATCATCATTCATAGCAGCAGAGCTTACTTTCATCACCACCATCACTATCATCTTCTTCATCACGATAATCATTATCATCATCGGCATCAACAGAACTCATGTCATCACCATCATCAACATCATTATCATATCTCCTCGTGTCACATCATCATCATGGTGACATCATCATCATATCTCCTCATGTCATATCATTAATCTGTACCTCCCAATTACAGAAGTTGTCCAGGCAACTGTCTCTTTCAAAAAAAGTTTGTTGACAAGAATTGTGTACAAAAGGGGGAAATATTTCTAAATATGATTAATTGAAAATTAATTGATTATCATTTAGACAACTAAAATGTTATAATAAAATTACTTTGAATTTAAGAGAAACTGTAAGAGGAGTTGAGTTCACAAAGTAGGTACCCCATTCTAATACTTGCTAAAAAGTGACTAAGTTTCAAAGTCTGGAAAAATGGAGAAAAAATCTTGAAATATTTCCATTAAGTCAGGTGCATATCTTCAATATATATATAAACATTCTGTGAAGTTTCAAGGCTTTTGGTTGAAAACTGTAAGAGGAGTTGAGTTCACAAAGTAGGTACCCCCATTCAAATACTTGCTAAAAAGTGACTAAGTTTTAAAGTCTGGAAAAATTGGGAAAAAAATCTTGAAATATTTCCATTAAGTCAGATCACATCCTCAATATATATATTAACAGTCTGTGAAGTTTCAAGCTTTTTGGTTGAAATATGTAAGAGGAGTTGAGTTCACGAAGTAGGTACCCCCATTCAAATACTTGCTAAAAAGTGACTAAGTTTCAAAGTCTTGAAAAATGGGGAAAAAATCTTGAAATATTTCCATAAAGTCGGGTGCACATCCTCAATATATATAGAAACATTCTGTGAAGTTTCAAGGTTTTTGGTTGAAAACTGTAAGAGGAGTTGAGTTCACAAGATTGGTACCATATTTTCCCAGCCCTTAGTTTCTGTTCTACTTCACCAACGGTGCTCTAGAAATCGGAAGAACTTAAGAAAGCACAATAACTGTTTTGTTTGTTTTCCTGCATATTACATGTATTATGTGAAATAAAGTAATATGGCTTCATAAAAAGAAATTAAAGGTTGTAAAAACCATGGATTAAACTACTGACAACAACTTTAATCGGATATCCACTGTAAAAACGATATAATAAGGACCTGTAACAAGGTAAATAAATTTTATCTGAAAATTTTAAAACATCGTTTTTTTCAGTTTTGTTTAGATTTTGATTTCAAGTTGTTCTTTCTTGCCATTTATTTTGTTGATTCAAAATAAACAACTGGAAAAGGTATTTAAATGAACATTGATGATGAAATTGTCTGTTTTCGGAGACATATGTGTGTGTGGAAGATCGGAAGTATGTAGCAGAGATTCGAAAATAAAGCATGTCGTTTTGATATTTAACTGATAACTGAAAAGGACAGGGTGTCATGATCATTTTAAAAGGGGCAAGGGTGTACTGGACTAAAAAGGTCAGTCACTACGCTATGTGAATACATTTGAGCAGGGGCATTGGGTGTCAAATGCAGGCACATGCCCCAAACACATGGCTAATTTGCATACGAACTACGGTATCGATATAGCCTACACAACTTCACGAGTCACAAACGATTTATCAACATAGCCAATAACTTGTAAATAAACTTCTTCTTTGAGTTTCGTATCACATTTTTGGGAATAATCTTTGATTTCTACTTTTTTGGTATGCATAATTTCGCTACCGGCAAACTGACAGGAATGAATTTTAATACCCAATGAAAGCGGGAAAATCCTCGTGACGTTATGATGAATATTAATGAACCAGGTCGGGATATCCTAAACACGAAATATTATTGACAATCAATTTTTAAAAAATATATATATAATCTATCATCAAATGTGATCCATGTTTAAAGTTATTTAACTTAAAAACTGTTTAATGAGCATACTTTGTGTTTATTTATCGATGTCACTTTGCGTAAATTAAAAAAAAATCCAATATGGCGGCGACTGTAAAACAACCACATGTACAGCACTGTAGGTCAAAAAGAAGAACGTCGACGCGAACTGACAAGATCGTTATTTTTGTTGGGTTTTCCGAGGGGCGTATATTTAATGGATTTTTATGGTTTTTATCTTAAAATTATCATACAAAAGTGAAGAATTAAAATATATATCCAGCAAAAACAATTAGGGACTAATACGCGTATGAATACATTTCAGATCGGCACATGTGTACATGATGAAAACATTGCTTTCGTAACTTTCCGGGAGACCCAATCACTCAGATTAGAGTTTATACATACCTGGGATACAGTATATGCAAATTCCCGTAATTTCAGTCGAAACGAAGGATTTCATTGGCTGTCAAGGTGAAATGAGAGCGGCGCTAAATACGAAAAAATCCAACGATCGCTATAAAGCATTCAGCATGGCTGATGCTTTAAAAAACAAATAATGACCTTTTGTAAACCATTCTGTGAAATTTTTAAAGGTTTGTTTTACACATTTTAAACATGTACTAACTCCCTACCATTTCTTACCATCCTAGACACCATTGTAATGTAAGCATGCTGGCTTATTGTGATGCATGTTTTAATTTTCCATTGTCTTGTTTATCTGTTGCCCCAGCAGACACATTATAACAAATTGGATCACACAAAGTTGGATGTTATTTCACATTTTTGTTGTTTAATGTTTACACAATCACAATTTACAAATGTAATTATAATATCATTGTTGCATACAAGAAAACCAGGCTGAAACCTAACACAACAATATTGCTTAGTTACCACTTGTAAAATGTGACACTATGAACAGACAATCACACATGACTTACCACATAATACACCCTTATATTCTTGATGAGTATGTCCCAATTATGTAGGCGAACATCAACATCCTCAACTACACGGTTTATATTCTGGTAGGCTTGCCTCTGATCTCTAAAAATATAAAATATTACATTTAAAAATATTTCCATTTATAACAGATTTTCCTATTAATACTGCCTGTTTAGATGTTCCTATTTTCAGTATATACGTTTGGGTTCAAACTAACTTTAGTTTGGTTCTACCCATGTGGTGATAAATGCTGAAACACAAGACAAGCTTTTTGAAATGAACAAATGACTAATAAACTTATTATCTTGCATGTATATCTTATAGTGAAACACCCATACAGCAAACCAAGACAATATGGAGTAAACTGTAATGGTGATTTATACCTAGTCAAGCAACACCAATACAGCAAACCAAGACAATATGGAGTAAACTGTAATGGTGATTTATACCTAATCAAGCAACACCAATACAACAAACCAAGACAATATGGAGTAAACTGTAATGGTGATTTATACCTAGTCAAGCAACACCAATACAGCAAACCAAGACAATATGGAGTAAACTGTAATGGTGATTTATACCTAATCAAGCAACACCAATACAGCAAACCAAGACAATATGGAGTAAACTGTAATGGTGATTTATACCTAGTCAAGCAACACCAATACAGCAAACCAAGACAATATGGAGTAAACTGTAATGGTGATTTATACCTAGTCAAGCAACACCAATACAGCAAACCAAGACAATATGGAGTAAACTGTAATGGTGATTTATACCTAATCAAGCAACACCAATACAACAAACCAGGGACAATATGGAGTAAACTGTAATGGTGATTTATACCTAATCAAGCAACACTAATACAACAAACCAGGGACAATATGGAGTAAACTGTAATGGTGATTTATACCTAATCAAGCAACACCAATACAACAAACCAGGGACAATATGGAGTAAACTGTAATGGTGATTTATACCTAGTCAAGCAACACCAATACAGCAAACCAAGACAATATGGAGTAAACTGTAATGGTGATTTATACCTAATCAAGCAACACCAATACAGCAAACCAAGACAATATGGAGTAAACTGTAATGGTGATTTATACCTAGTCAAGCAACACCAATACAGCAAACCAAGACAATATGGAGTAAACTGTAATGGTGATTTATACCTATCAAGCAACACCAATACAGCAAACCAAGACAATATGGAGTAAACTGTAATGGTGATTTATACCTAGTCAAGCAACACCAATACACAAACCAGACAATATGGAGTAAACTGTAATGGTGATTTATACCTAGTCAAGCAACACCAATACACAAACCAGACAATATGGAGTAAACTGTAATGGTGATTTATACCTAATCAAGCAACACCAATACAACAAACCAGACAATATGGAGTAAACTGTAATGGTGATTTATACCTAGTCAAGCAACACCAATACAACAAACCAGGGACAATATGGAGTAAACTGTAATGGTGATTTATACCTAGTCAAGCACACCAATACAACAAACCAGGGACAATATGGAGTAAACTGTAATGGTGATTTATACCTAGTCAAGCAACACCGATACAACAAACCAGGGACAATATGGAGTAAACTGTAATGGTGATTTATACCTAGTCAAGCAACACCATACACAAACCAGACAATATGGAGTAAACTGTAATGGTGATTTATACCTAGTCAAGCAACACCAATACAACAAACCAGGGACAATATGGAGTAAACTGTAATGGTGATTTATACCTAGTCAAGCAACACCAATACAACAAACCAGGGACAATATGGAGTAAACTGTAATGGTGATTTATACCTAATCAAGCAACACCAATACACAAACCAGGGACAATATGGAGTAAACTGTAATGGTGATTTATACCTAGTCAAGCAACACAATACAACAAACCAGGGACAATATGGAGTAAACTGTAATGGTGATTTATACCTAGTCAAGCAACACCAATACAACAAACCAGACAATATGGAGTAAACTGTAATGGTGATTTATACCTAGTCAAGCAACACAATACAACAAACCAGACAATATGGAGTAAACTGTAATGGTGATTTATACCTAATCAAGCAACACAATACAACAAACCAGACAATATGGAGTAAACTGTAATGGTGATTTATACCTAGTCAAGCAACACCAATACAACAAACCAGACAATATGGAGTAAACTGTAATGGTGATTTATACCTAATCAAGCAACACCAATACACAAACCAGGGACAATATGGAGTAAACTGTAATGGTGATTTATACCTAGTCAAGCAACACCAATACAACAAACCAGGGACAATATGGAGTAAACTGTAATGGTGATTTATACCTAGTCAAGCAACACCAATACAACAAACCAGGGACAATATGGAGTAAACTGTAATGGTGATTTATACCTAGTCAAGCAACACCAATACACAAACCAGACAATATGGAGTAAACTGTAATGGTGATTTATACCTAGTCAAGCAACACCAATACAACAAACCAGGGACAATATGGAGTAAACTGTAATGGTGATTTATACCTATCAAGCAACACCAATACAACAAACCAGGGACAATATGGAGTAAACTGTAATGGTGATTTATACCTAGTCAAGCAACACCAATACAACAAACCAGGGACAATATGGAGTAAACTGTAATGGTGATTTATACCTATCAAGCAACACTAATACAACAAACCAGGGACAATATGGAGTAAACTGTAATGGTGATTTATACCTAGTCAAGCAACACCAATACAACAAACCAGACAATATGGAGTAAACTGTAATGGTGATTTATACCTATCAAGCAACACCGATACAACAAACCAGGGACAATATGGAGTAAACTGTAATGGTGATTTATACCTAGTCAAGCAACACCAATACAACAAACCAGGGACAATATGGAGTAAACTGTAATGGTGATTTATACCTAGTCAAGCAACACCAATACAACAAACCAGGGACAATATGGAGTAAACTGTAATGGTGATTTATACCTAGTCAAGCAACACCAATACAGCAAACCAGGGACAATATGGAGTAAACTGTAATGGTGATTTATACCTAGTCAAGCAACACCAATACAACAAACCAGGGACAATATGGAGTAAACTGTAATGGTGATTTATACCTAATCAAGCAACACCAATACAACAAATCAAGACAATATGGAGTAAACTGTAATGGTGATTTATACCTAGTCAAGCAACACTAATACAACAAACCAAGACAATATGGAGTAAACTGTAATGGTGATTTATACCTAGTCAAGCAACACTAATACAACAAACCAAGACAATATGGAGTAAACTGTAATGGTGATTTATACCTAGTCAAGCAACACTAATACAACAAACCAAGACAATATGGAGTAAACTGTAATGGTGATTTATACCTAATCAAGCAACACCAATACAACAAACCAGGGACAATATGGAGTAAACTGTAATGGTGATTTATACCTAGTCAAGCAACACCAATACAACAAACCAGGGACAATATGGAGTAAACTGTAATGGTGATTTATACCTAGTCAAGCAACACCAATACAACAAACCAGGGACAATATGGAGTAAACTGTAATGGTGATTTATACCTAGTCAAGCAACACCAATACAACAAACCAAGACAATATGGAGTAAACTGTAATGGTGATTTATACCTAGTCAAGCAACACCAATACAACAAACCAGGGACAATATGGAGTAAACTGTAATGGTGATTTATACCTAATCAAGCAACACCAATACAACAAACCAGGGACAATATGGAGTAAACTGTAATGGTGATTTATACCTAGTCAAGCAACACCAATACAACAAACCAAGACAATATGGAGTAAACTGTAATGGTGATTTATACCTAATCAAGCAACACTAATACAACAAACCAGGGACAATATGGAGTAAACTGTAATGGTGATTTATACCTAGTCAAGCAACACCAATACAACAAACCAGACAATATGGAGTAAACTGTAATGTGATTTATACCTATCAAGCAACACCAATACAACAAACCAGGGACAATATGGAGTAAACTGTAATGGTGATTTATACCTAGTCAAGCAACACCAATACAACAAACCAGGGACAATATGGAGTAAACTGTAATGGTGATTTATACCTAGTCAAGCAACACCGATACACAAACCAGGGACAATATGGAGTAAACTGTAATGGTGATTTATACCTAGTCAAGCAACACCAATATAACAAACCAGACAATATGGAGTAAACTGTAATGGTGATTTATACCTATCAAGCAACACCAATACAACAAACCAGGGACAATATGGAGTAAACTGTAATGGTGATTTATACCTAGTCAAGCAACACCAATACAACAAACCAGGGACAATATGGAGTAAACTGTAATGGTGATTATACCTAGTCAAGCAACACCAATACAACAAACCAGGGACAATATGGAGTAAACTGTAATGGTGATTTATACCTAGTCAATCAACACCAATACAACAAACCAGGGACAATATGGAGTAAACTGTAATGGTGATTTATACCTAGTCAAGCAACACAATACAACAAACCAGACAATATGGAGTAAACTGTAATGGTGATTTATACCTAATCAAGCAACACCAATACAACAAACCAGGGACAATATGGAGTAAACTGTAATGGTGATTTATACCTAGTCAAGCAACACCGATACAACAAACCAGGGACAATATGGAGTAAACTGTAATGGTGATTTATACCTATCAAGCAACACCAATACACAAACCAGGGACAATATGGAGTAAACTGTAATGGTGATTTATACCTAGTCAATCAACACCAATACAACAAACCAGGGACAATATGGAGTAAACTGTAATGGTGATTTATACCTATCAAGCAACACCGATACAACAAACCAGGGACAATATGGAGTAAACTGTAATGGTGATTTATACCTAATCAAGCAACACCAATACAACAAACCAGGGACAATATGGAGTAAACTGTAATGGTGATTTATACCTAATCAAGCAACACCAATACAACAAACCAGGGACAATATGGAGTAAACTGTAATGGTGATTTATACCTATCAAGCAACACCAATACAACAAACCAGGGACAATATGGAGTAAACTGTAATGGTGATTTATACCTATCAAGCAACACCAATACAACAAACCAGGGACAATATGGAGTAAACTGTAATGGTGATTTATACCTATCAAGCAACACCAATACAACAAACCAGGGACAATATGGAGTAAACTGTAATGGTGATTTATACCTATCAAGCAACACCAATACAACAAACCAGGGACAATATGGAGTAAACTGTAATGGTGATTTATACCTAGTCAAGCAACACCAATACAACAAACCAGGGACAATATGGAGTAAACTGTAATGGTGATTTATACCTAGTCAAGCAACACCAATACAACAAACCAGGGACAATATGGAGTAAACTGTAATGGTGATTTATACCTATCAAGCAACACCAATACAACAAACCAGGGACAATATGGAGTAAACTGTAATGGTGATTTATACCTAGTCAAGCAACACCAATACACAAACCAGGGACAATATGGAGTAAACTGTAATGGTGATTTATACCTATCAAGCAACACCAATACACAAACCAGACAATATGGAGTAAACTGTAATGGTGATTTATACCTAGTCAAGCAACACCAATACAGCAAACCAGGGACAATATGGAGTAAACTGTAATGGTGATTTATACCTAGTCAAGCAACACCAATACAACAAACCAGGGACAATATGGAGTAAACTGTAATGGTGATTTATACCTAATCAAGCAACACCAATACAACAAACCAGGGACAATATGGAGTAAACTGTAATGGTGATTTATACCTAGTCAAGCAACACCAATACAGCAAACCAAGACAATATGGAGTAAACTGTAATGGTGATTTATACCTAGTCAAGCAACACCAATACAACAAACCAAGGACAATATGGAGTAAACTGTAATGGTGATTTATACCTAGTCAAGCAACACTAATACAACAAACCAAGACAATATGGAGTAAACTGTAATTGTGATTTATACCTAGTCAAGCAACACTAATACAACAAACCAGGGACAATATGGAGTAAACTGTAATGGTGATTTATACCTAATCAAGCAACACCAATACAACAAACCAAGACAATATGGAGTAAACTGTAATGGTGATTTATACCTAGTCAAGCAACACCAATATAACAAACCAAGACAATATGGATATACCTAGTAAAGAATACTCAAATTTTCTCACTGTTATTGACATGGTCAGTTTCGAAATGGTGTAGAAAACTGGAGTATGGTATCTAGAGAAAACCATCAACTTCCACAAGCAAACTGACAAAGTTTATAGCTCTAGGATCTATTGGAGTCAGATTTTAGAGTGATCTATAACCAAATTTAACATCACTGACATCAATGAAAAGCCCCTCAAAATGAAATAAATGATTGCTCATTTCATAGTGCTATGATGAACTGTATGAATTACATAGTACATGTGGAAATGAAGCTCAATAAGTATGGAAACAAAAATCATGGTTATATGTGATATTCTATAATGTTTGTGTTAAATCTTATTTATTTCCATTGGTTATGGAATTGCATACATATTGTCGGATTATTGTTCTTTGAGCTCAAAAGGATGGACCAAAAAGTTTCATTGCCTAAAGTTATTGGGATTACAAACTGCATTTAAAATGTCTGATTATAGATCTAATGTGCCAGTTATAGTCACATGTATTCGTAAATTCAGAAATGATAGATATGTTTTCAATTAAGCCCATTTTTTACAACACTGCATGGATCCATATATATATATTTTCTTTTTCAAGTTCCTGCATGATACACACCAATATTTTAACTTAATCAGTTGAACAAATGCATAAATATCAGACAAGAATAAAAACCTATTTTATGGTACAGTGGCTTGTCGTGGTTATGTCTATGCTGGTTGAAATGTTATTGATTAAATTAAAATCCTAACAAAGTTTCTACTGTAAAAGTTAACTGTTGGTGAACAACATTACACAATATAACATACCACTGTGTGTATATATTGTATATAAATACATGTACATAAAATATACCGGTAACCAAACCCCTGACAGCAGGTGAACTAGTACAAATTTGTTTTATTTGTACACATTATAAGGTTTTATCACAATATTGGTTTTTTTTATTCTAAGGTTAACAGAAACAAGTAAGATCAAACAAAGAGTATATAATTACAACATACATACAACATGTAAAGATTATATTTACATGGTAAGGGCTGATGAAATGTCCAACTCTCAAAGACTTTTGAAAGTACTAACTAATGTGTCCCATTATCAAACTAAATGTCATTGTTAAATTATTAACCATGACCCTATTGTACTTTGAAACTTGATTCATGTAAAAGCAATTAATTTCATAAACTTCTCAACAATTCAAACTAATTTCAAAGAACAGTTGTACCGCTAATATAATAAAGCCAACACTAGAAATGTAAAAGTATAAACTAAGAGTAATAAACCCTGACTAAACCTTCAGCTTTATGCTTTCTCTACCACAAACAATACCATCAGAAGGTAAGTTTTTATGAAAAAGAAGAATTCCTCCTTATATAAAGTATTTAGTTTGTGATTTTTGGGCCCTACTTTGGCCATTACACATAAAGCTCACAAATGATTACTTATCAGAAAAGACATCCTTCGTTTACTGTTTATTAAAGGTGCGTCACAGGTATTATGGACATGCCAGTTTACCAGATTTTTTTTCTGGTGGTTCAAACTGTGGTACTAAAAAGGATTTTAATGATATTTTCACTATTTTGAAACTTAACATGCTACTGGTAGTATATTGTTTTGATTTTGCACTACCATGCTTTTTTTTCATACAAGATCATCTTATATATTACAGATTATCAAGACAGTAATGCAACTTACTTCTAGAATTTTCATCTAACCTTTGATTCAACCACTGATGTTAAGAAAACAATCAACATGGAGGGGAAGCGATTTATCAAAGACCATAGGGTTCCGTTTGTTGCAAGGAAGCTGCATTTTGTTGTTCCGATTACTACAAACACTTACTCAACTATATTAATTACCAGTAAGATTTGTTCAGGCCACAAAAAAAACATTTCTGAGTACTAGTTCATTCATAAGTAACAAGTAACATATTATAGTAAATATAATCAGTGTTGATAACCACAACAATGAACATGTGGAACTAGTTACATGCAAGATAGGAAACCCTGAATAAACTTCATTCAACAGAAAATTCTTAGCAGTTCATTCAGACTTTTATCATTGGTTCTGTCATGAAGTATTGTAATAAATGGCAAAACCTCTCTATATATTATATACATGTATATTGTCAAATTATATGTACAAAAATTGGAGTGTTGGTGTATTACCCCCAGTGAAGATTCTTTCATTTATACTGTGATGGTCAGTGCTGGGATGGTGGAAGAAACCATAGGTCACAGAGAAAACTGTGACCTTCATGAAGCGGACTGACAAATATTACGATCTGCCTGAGCAGGTCCAGAACCTAGGTGGTGAGAGGTTCTATGAACTACAAGTGCATGCTTTTAGACCACTTGGCCACCAAAGTCTACCAGATCAGATATGGATTAGTACAAGTGGAACAAGTCGTGTCAACTTGACCAGCTTTGAACAACTCGGGTCCTAGGACATGAGTCATATGATGACCTACAAAAGGTATTAATAATACTATTACATACATGTTGCATTATTATCAGATTGAAAAAAAAATCTTAAACTTTGGAGAATTTAATGAAGGGTTTAAATTTGGGATTAAAATCATGATAGATATGATAGGCATCAAATATTGTTGTGGGATTTATAATCATCAAAGTAATCAAAGCTCTTATTCTTCTCCTAGCTGTTACACATGATTGATAGTGGACTATACTGCAGGGGAAAAATAGATTTTTCTATTCATAGATCCATATAATTAGAATAATTTAAATCAATTTTGATCAGAGAAAATTTCTTTAATAGCTTCATGGTGAATTTATTTCATTTCTCCAAACATCTACTTAAAATTTATCATGTATATGGACATTAAACACATAGTAAAATGTCACATCATGTCATTGATCTATTTTTACCAGATCAAATAGAAGACCTACCTACATTGTGTAAAGAATATTTTTTATTTACATTTGATCATTTCAGACTTCACATATCAATAAAAAGGAATGTACTGAAACTCAGTGTTACCCAGTAACCTAGCTGGCAGTCTCAGAACCAGACAACTGACATATTACAGTAGCCTGGCTGGCAGTCTCAGAACCAGACAACTGACATGCAAGCACTCAAATACATTTTTAAATACCTCATCTGAGGAGTCCAACTGACTGATGTTACCCTCATCTGAGGACTCCAACTGACTGATGCTACCCTCATCTGAGGAGTCCAACTGACTGATGCTACTCCATCTGAGGACTCTAACTGACTGATGTTACCCTCATCTGAGGAGTCCAACTGACTGATGCTACCCTCAACTGAGGAGTCCAACTGACTGATGCTATCAAGATCTGAGGAGTCAAACTTCAAAACCATAACTTTCCACATTGAATAGAGTCAATAGAAAATTTAACCAATCTCCAGAACCCAACTGTGTAAAGCTTGATTAGTGTAATCAATGATTAACACAAATTTAAAGCAACAATAAAATCAACAAATTATCAAATACATAGCTTTATAACTGTGTGTTTTAATGTGATGGGATTCTATTCACTTTTTAACATTTTCAACATTCATTTTATAACAATATTGAATTTATGCAAAATTCAAATTTTAACTAATCAATTGATTAAATGAATCAAGCTTTAAAACAACTGGTCCCAGGGCTTCCAGTTGACCCTTGAAATTCTGGGGTCAAATTGATTTTCAGCAAAGTCTCAAGATTCAAACCACATACATTTTAAATACAGTTGCATCTTCCTCTAAGTCAGGAGTCAATTATCAAGAATCAAAAACATGATTTCAAGGGCCATATGGAAGCCCTTGATCAGCCATGTATGTTGCATACAACTTAAAAAACTACAGTTTACTACTAGACAGTGACATAATCTGGAAATCGAACATCCAACATTCACAACCATCTATTTCTCTTTCCTTTAAAAGCTGACCTCAGTGACTTGGGTAGTACATTAAATCTCCACATTTTATTTCCCTTTTACAGTGCCAACATGATAAAATATTAAATATCATTCTAAATACAACTATCAAACATGTTCAACTATAGATCTATGAATAGGCATTGCATGTATAAGGACAGTTATATCTAGCAATCTAAATTCCCATAAAACTGGGACTGTTTGAGTACAGGACTGTATTAGTGTACCAGGTTCTGCAGGTACAGAACACCCATTTTACAGGTAAATATATCCCTGATCTCATGTCAGTATTGATCCATATAAAAATTGTAAATATTTTATACCTACAACATAGCATAAATGTACTGTATAAATTAAAAAAATCCTACCAATGACATTTATATCCCAGGGAATTCCCTTACCGGTCATTAAAATGGCTTAAATTATAAAAATTTATACACATTTCATCATTATAAAATGGTCTTAGTGCCATACATTTCATAACATACAATGCCTTATTGTTGCAAAGGTTTCAGTTAAAGGCAGTATAATTAATTGATTTTTTAAATATTCCTTAAAAAAATCAATAACAAAAAGTGAGGTTTGACATGTTTATGTGTTCATGCTTAATATGTCAGATTTATACTACATGTATTGTTAAGTGCAACATTTATGTCCAAAGAATCTAGGTTTCCATAAATTTAAAATAATTAGTAGCCAAATTTTCAAAATTTGAGAAAATATAGCCCTTTTTAAAGTATTTTTCCACAAATTTGCTAAAATGCTTTAAATAGGTTACTTTTTGAAAGGATCCTCAGAAATTAGTAGCCAATGGCTACCAGGAATGGAAACATAGAAGAATTACTGTATGTTCATGATGTAAACTGACTCTCTTCTTGGAGGAAAATTATGGTAGAGTCAGGGGTAGCGGGGTTTTCTTCTTTCTTTCTTTTTTAATTTCAAATTCGTACTAAGCCATGGACATATTATAACAGTGTAACATCTTAATGTGCTGGTAGTTTGAAATGGGGAGAAGACCATGAGGGAGAGCAATGGTGTTGGACACCATAGTCAAGTTTCACCATAATTTTGTAAAATTTCAAATTAGTGCTAAGCCATGGACTTATTATAGCAGCATCTTAATGTACTGGGTAGAGGATCATGAGGGAGAGCAATGATGTTTTACAACCAGTCAAGATGCTTTCAAATAATGAGGCAACCTGCACTTCTAGGATAGTGTGCATATAAAACACAAATACCCAAAAAGCAAGTGATCTGACAAAACTTTCTCACGATAGGATTTGTTAGAGTATGAGTCAAACCAAAGCAAAAGAAAGGAGCACTCAGACATCCATAGGCCAGGCTTTAATTTAACTTTTAAGACCACATACCCACCCACCAAGACCTCCACCCCCTCAGTGGGAATCAGATTGGGGTTTCATATCTTATAAACTTGTACATATTTCCTGAGATTATACTACATGTACTCCTAAAATTTGTGATGCTAAATTTAGTACTAAGTACTAAGAAATTGCTACAAATGTAAGATATCCAGAGACCTATTGTAACATTGTAATGTTAGTGACAATTTGACAGCCTACAACATGGGGAGGTGAATATTTGACATGTAAACTGTGCTATAGTACCGTTATAACTTCATTCATATAACAACACACATATAGCCCCGGGTCTTCTGACAGGGGAAAACCCATAATTTTGCTTATAATAACCACTCCACAGCTTCTACTGTGGAAGCGTGTGGCCTAGTGGTTAAGGCGTTGGACTCATGATTCGAAGGTCGTGGGTTCGATCCCTGGACCGGGCGATGTGTTGTGTCCTTGAGCAAGACACTTAATTTCACGTTGTTCCAGTTCACTCAGCTGAAAAATAAATGAGTACCAGCAAAATGCTGGGGGTTAACCCTGCGATGGACCGGCGTCCCATTCAGGGGAGAGTCTTGTACTCTCAGTCGCTTAACGCCACGGAAACCGGGATAAGCTCCGGCCTGATGGGCCTAATGGCTCAGGACAGACTTTAACTTTTTTTTGTTTGGACTCCTGTCTTGGATGAATTCCCCCCCCCCCCCATGTTGAATGGTCCAGATGTACTGATCTAGGGGGTCAACATACCAGCTATTATTGTATCTTGACCTGCCAGTATGTATGAAAATAAATTTGGCAATCACTTGTATCAACTAACTGTACCACACAGGTTGAATTATAAATGTGCATGTGTTGCATATGTATATGTATATTGTGTATAAAATTAAATATTTAGGATAGAACATTAAATTAAGTTGAAGTCTCTTCCTCATTAACCTTGTGAAAAAGGGGGAAACCAGATTTTGAAAATAAAATGCATGCACATATTTATGATGTAGTTATATAAATTAAATTTATTATCTAAGCATAGAACATTTTATAAGTAAAGTTCTTTGTCTCATTTACCTAGTGAACAAAAAGGGGGAAACCAGATTTTCAAAATAAAGTACATACAAGAATTAATTTCTAAAACAGTGTTTGAAATAACAGTCAGTCCCACAGTCTCAGACTGGAAACTAACTTTTGGGAAGGACAAGTTACTTTTTCAATAGTCTCCTATATACCAAACTGTCTGTCTCAAAAACAGATCAATGTTAATACACATGTATAAAGTTTACATACAGAGACAGCAGGCCTAGAAAGACTACATTACTGTACATGTACCTTCAAATAATAAACAGAGTATACACATTTTTTTTTAAATTTTGTAGTAAAAAAAAAAAAAAGAGAAATTTCAAATCTTGTTCTTACATGAAAAAATACTATCCCAGGGAAAACATTCTTTAACTGACATAAAATGAATTCTAAATACTGGTCCAGTCATGTTGATGCTGTTTTGTTTGGATAAAATAGTCATAATTGAATAATCTTTTTAAAATATTTAAACTTAAAAGAGTTTATTCAATAATAAATATATATTTAATACTTTACACCCTGAATTCATTTAAACAATTATGCATTGAAACATGTTCATACAAATGAAGTTTTTGGCATATTTAAACTTTATATAGATCTATAGTATAAACATATATTAATTAAGAATTTAATCTATATATTATTACACATATACCGGTACATGTATTATCTAAAATTGTTACATGCTATGATTTTCCCACATTTATTATCGTACCTATATACATGTGTATATATATATTATAAAAAATTCCAAATATGTTAATAAAGTTTATCCTTTGTGTGAGGTAAATTTACATATTCAAAACTTAAAAATAAGTTAAAATTTCTAAAACATGCTGGTAACTGAATTTATTACGGTAATTGTAAAGCATGTTTAACTGTTGTGTACGGTTCTTCTTGTTACATATTATTTTAAAAAGACTATCTTTTTTAAATAATACGTAAGTTTAACAAGAACCATACATGAAAGAAAGTTCAGTAATTCCATGTCAAACTGAGAAAAAAAGAAGATGCATACAACAGTGTTTACTCTAGGGCGCGGGATTGCGGGAATCCCCCCTAAATTAATATAGGCCCTGCATTAAAATTATGTTGCGCGGGCTTAATCTCGCACTGTCTTTCTTTGCTGACTACCAATTCCGGAATTTGGTGATGACCTGTAATTAATTTTGAAATTGGAATACTCCGGACTGGGTTGTGTGAGTGTTTGATAATAATTCGATTCTGTTTAAAACATTGACTAACCCGGATTAATTTACATAAGAGACCACACGCCATGGCACAATGAAGGATAGACACCTTTTTAACTAGATCTAACAATGCTCCCACTATAAGTCACATTCACAATATTGATGACAGTAATTCCCCGAAGAATGACAGCGAGTCAGGGACTGCTACTAGTTCCTCCAAACCTAAACACAAATTTCAAGAGGGTTGGACCGAAAAATACAAATGGCTTAAAACATGTGCGACAGGGGTCATGTTGTGCGCAATATGCATGGAGTCAAGTAAAAATAATACTTTTACGGATGACAAAGGATGTAAAAACTTCCGTACGTCAACCCTACTAAGACACCAGAGATCGTCATGTCACCAGTTAGCACTGAATTTTCCAAAAAGAGCACCCCTCTTAAAGCTGGATAAATCCCCCTCAAATATGACAGCAAGGGGGGGATTTGCCCCTTCAAGATAAAATTTCTGGAGAAAACACTGATACAATCACATAGAGGCATAACACATTCATGGTTAGTTACAGGGCTTTTATTTGACCATTGACTTACATTTGTTGCATAACATCACACAGGAACACACCATCTATTAATTCTTGGTAATCCAAACTCTTACTCTGGAATGTCTCCACCTGAAAATAATATTAAAGATAAAATCAATCAACAGATGCTTTAACACAGTCAATGTTTTAGTCCAAGATACTAAGAAGCAAGCATAATATCTGAAAATAAAAGTACAGAACTTCCCTTGGCAATTCCCTTTTAAAAAAGAGACACACAAATGCTGTTGACCAATATACAATGGCTTTTTATGGTATTGAAAAATCAGCATTGAAACAATATTGATGCACATAACATTTTAAGAAAATCAATTATATGTGTCAGTGTTTACAACTACAGTCAAACCTGTCTATAACAACGCCTATCTATAACAACATCCTATCTATAATGGTTAGTTTTGTCCAGTCTCGATTACTTTTGCCATATATTTCACCTCTCCATAATGGTCACCTGTCTAATGTGGTCAGTGGCCATTTTTATTCCCAAAGAATTTTTAATCAAAATTTAAGATGATAAAGAATCAAACTCATTATGTCAATATACAAATGTTTATATCAAATTAAAATTATTTATTTACAATTTTTAAAAAGATTTTCTTATAATTTGCAACACTATATTTATAACACTTTATGTAAGCATTCAGTGTACATGTGTATATGACATACATGTTACATGCACCTGATACAAGGGAAGATAACACCTGTCCATAGTGGTCACTTTTGCCTGGTCCAGCAGTTGGCCACTATACACAGGTTTGACTGTATGTAAATAGTAACAAAATTTGAATGCAAGAACTTCTGACAGTTTCAGCCCCATGTTAACTATAAAAGAGTGTGACCTACTTAGAACCTATTGGATGGACACATCCAATTAAACAAGAGATGTTAAGGTAAAGTTTTCCAATTAATATAAAATTGTAGTTTTGGGCAATCAAATACTCATTCAGAATCACCATATCTATGTTTCCATTCCTGATAGCCAAAATCGCCATTGGCTACTCATTTTTGTGAAATTCTTTCAAAAAGTAACCTATTTTAACAAATTTGTGAAAAATTACTTTAAAAAGTACTATATTTTCACAAATTTTGGAAATTTGGCTACTAACAATTTTAAAATTGTGGAAACATAGCCATATTATATAACTACATTTTAGATCTATATACATTTTTGTATGTTCAAAAGGTTGGTGGACAACTGGTATCAAACGCAAGCCAATTGGTACACATGGGTTTTTACATCAAGACAACTTGTACCTTACCCAAGACAACTCATACCTAGGAAAATGATTTAAGAATTTTTTTTAAACTTACTATGTATAAATTTTGACATTCAACCACACACACACAATCAAAGTTTACAGTTGTCCTCCAACAATTCAACTGACAAACATGTACGGAAATATTAGCAGTAACTGCATGTTCTTGATTGATAAAGCAATTAATTATGGGTGAGAACAAGGGAGAGGGGTTTTCTTGGTATGCCTTATAACTTTGAAATAGTTAAATAAAACTAGTTTAAAGAGAGAAAAAAATATTTAATTTTTTTTAGATTGAAAAGAAATCTGTCAATCTTCTTGAAATTGTTTTCTTGGGTATGAGTTGTCTTTGGGCACGACATGGTTTAGGTACGTCTTGGTATGGGTACCAGTTGACCTTGATACAAGTTGTCTTGATACCGTTCAAAATGGGGAACAGTAAGAGACTACATATATATAATTAATGATATATTAATTTACATATATACTAATATTTCTCGAATTAAAAATAGGTTATGTCAATTTGGCATAAACTATTTGTCACTAACTTTAATTTATATGTCTTTATGTTTATACAATGTATGATCATGATGATTCATTTCTTAGTCTTTTAAATTTTATTTTTAATTTTTGAGATTAATTTTTTTATTTATTAAAAAAAATAATTTTAAATTTGACAATTTTGTGTACCATTTTCAAGAGATGTTATAATAGCACAGGGTTTTATATCAACATACAATTACTTTTTAAAACCCAGAGCAATTAAAGAAATGAGGGGACCATCTAACAAGTTCCTAGGCTATCTTAGTATCTAACCATTGTTTTGTCCCAGCCAATCTCTGGTCAGTGACTTTTTCATTTGATCAAACTACATGATCAACTGTTATGCATTTGTCTTTATAATATGATCACAGATCATTTTACTGATGTACCTACCCATAACACGAGTGGAGATTCCATAAAATTTTCACAGGCAGCCATTTCTTTTAGCTTGCCTGATCATGCATTTTCAAACTCAAAACACCATTTGATTTTTGTAAATATTCCAAACACAGAAAGAAATGCACGCTGAAAACACTTTATAAACCTCTTCAAACACACCGATTCTTACATATTGTTACTTTGTCAAGCCACAAATTACACGATGAAACTCACTCCATAAATAAATAATCATTTTAAAAGACAATAAACACGTGCACTCATGTGTTCACTGTCATAATTTTTAGTGTCACAACTCTATTTTTCGTACAGGTGACATAGAATGGCTTCCATTACCTTTTCAACTTTGACCTTTCAAAGAAATTACTACGCGTACAGATAATATTTTACAGCTCTGTGCCATTTACCATCATTTATAAAATGATATTTTCCACAATAGAAATATACATGTGGTTATAAAGATTATTTTTATAACTATAATCTAAATAAACTCTGATCTAGAAAGATTCGTTTGGGACTATTTGTTTAATTACAGGTGCGATTGATTGTAGTGCCATCTATTGACGGATGCTAATGACGCTAAGGGACATGAACTCTAGCTACACAAAGTCCCAGGAAATAGTTCATGCATGGCTTACCAGGATATAACAAAAACACTTATGAAGTTATGTAGCCAACAGAATGCAGATTCATTAAAATAATAATAATAAAAACACAAACCCATGGTAGAAAGAAGAATAGATCTTTTTTATTTTCATTTTTAACATTTTATAAAAATTATTAGTACACCATTCACACACTCACTTAGGCCGGGTGCTCCGGAAGGGTAAGACCCTCCTGTTAACTTACTGAGTTAGCTACACCCGCCACGTTTCGGTTTTATTGGAGATGTTCGTCTAGTGGGGCTCCTTAATAAGCAACCCAGAATTAATTGGAGATGTTCATTTGGTGTCGGTGTTTCATCAACCATCCGATGATAGATAATATTTATTCAGCATTTATTTAAATACCAAATACATGGTTGAGCCGTATACCGACAGCCACTGTAAAACACTCACACAGAGAGAGAGAAAAAAAGAGATGTGTAGATAAAGTATATCCTTTGTGTGATGTAAATTTATATATTCCAGATAAAAATTTAAAAAATAAGTGTAACTTTTATTACCACGTATTTTTTATACCCGTATAACCGTACGCATGTAACTTCACACATCGATTGAATACGATTAAATAATCCAATTTTGAATTAAAACATAATTTTTAGCTTTGAATTAAAACAAAAAATTTCAGCTGATTTCTAAAACATAGCTGAATTTATTCTTTAAACTTGACATGTTTCACTGTTGTGTGCGGTTCTTCTAGTTAATGACTATATAAAAAAAATCAGATATTTAGTAAAAAAAACAAAAATGACATAAGTCCATGATGTCCAAATATATCGCTTAAATTTCGTGTCATTACCACAACAGTCCTTCAGAGCTGTCATCTCTCTTCATTATTTCCTACATAACCGGCTCACTGTACTTTTTAATTAACTGACCATCGAGAAAAAAGACGTCTAGTTTTCAATTTTGTTAAGCGAGAACGAATAACAATGACAACAGCCTTATTTTGAGTCTAGAAACCGTTAAATTATTTATTGTAGGACATCATCAATATGCGTTACTCACTGTGTCAGCTTCAAACAATAAGACTAGAGTAGTTATCTCCCTTTACTCATATAAACTAAGGAACGTGTTAATCAGTTTTACAACATTTTCTTAAACAAAGTTTTGGGGGTTATGTATCCTGTCCGACCCAATATCGCGTCTGTTAGATAATTTCCTCATCTATGAATGGATTTTCGTCAAACTTGGAACAAACGATGTGTTGCATAAGAAATTTAGGTGTAGGCCAAACGTCAAGATAATTAGTAGGCAAAATCTTAGGGTTGAGTCCAAAAACAATATTGGGGACGAGTGGCATTCGTCTCTCGATGAAGAGGCTGCTCTAACGTTGGTTTTGTTAGCTTTTGTTTGTTTTTAACAAGACAGTCAGACCAGAAGTCGTTGTCACAAGTTAAGCAATTGAAAAATAATACATGTATTAACTTTGTAAAAGTAAACGCTTGCTAAAATGAATTTACATGAATAGCTTGGTATAAAGTTCTATGACGTTCTGTGTGTCACTAGGCGTAACTGTGACATTCTATACGTTATTAATTGCTACCAATTTTTAACTGTTATGTAATGTGTCACGAGGTGTAACTATGTCGTTCTGTATGTCACTAGATATATCTGTGACGTTCTGTGTGTCAGTAGGCTATTTGACACTAATGTGACATACCTCTGACGTTTTGCGACGTTCTGCTGTGTGGCTAGGTACAATTGTGACGTTCTGGGTACCAAGATAGAACTGTGACGTTGTGTGTGTCAATAGGTATAACTGTGACGTTCTGTGTGTCACTATGTATATAACTGTGATGTTCTGTGTGTCACTAGATGTAACTGTGGCGTTCTGTATGTCAGTAGGTCTATTTGACATTACTGTGACATACCTCTGACGTTTTGTGTGTAGCTGCTAGGTACAATTATGACGTTCTGGATACCAAGATGAACGTTGTCACGTTCTGTGTGTCACTACATGTAACTGTGACATTCTGAGTGATACTATGTATAACTGTGACGTTGTTAGTAAATGTAAAGGCATGTGATTGTGACGTTCAGTGTGTCGCTAGGTATATATGTGATGCTCTGTGTCGCTAGATATAACTGACGTTCTGCGTGTCACTAGGTACAACTGTGACGTTCTGTGTAACTAGATACAACTGTGACGTCCTGTGTCTCTAGGTACAACTGTGACGTTCTGTGTAACTAGATACAACTGTGACGTTCTGTGTCTCTAGATACAACTGTGACGTCCTGTGTAACTAGATACAACTGTGACGTTCTGTGTCTCTAGGTACAACTGTGACGTTCTGTGTAACTAGATACAACTGTGACGTCCTGTGTAACTAGATACAACTGTGACGTCCTGTGTAACTAGATACAACTGTGACGTTCTGTGTAACTAGATACAACTGTGACGTTCTGTGTCTCTAGGTACAACTGTGACGTCCTGTGTAACTAGATACAACTGTGACGTTCTGTGTCTCTAGGTACAACTGTGACGTCCTGTGTAACTAGATACAACTGTGACGTTCTGTGTCTCTAGGTACAACTGTGACGTCCTGTGTAACTAGATACAACTGTGACGTTCTGTGTAACTAGATACAACTGTGACGTTCTGTGTCTCTAGGTACAACTGTGACGTTTGTGTGTCTCTAGGTACAACTATGACGTTCTGTGTGTCTCTAGGTACAACTGTTACGTTTTGTGTGTCTCTAGGTACAACTGTGACGTTCTGTGTGTCTCTAGGTACAACTGTGACATTCTATGTGTCTCTAGGTACAACTGTGACGTTCTGTGTGTCTCTAGGTACAACTGTGACATTCTGTGTGTCTCTAGGTACAACTGTGACATTCTGTGTGTCTCTAGGTACAACTGTGACGTTCTGTGTGTCTCTAGGTACAACTATGACGTTCTATGTGTCTCTAGGTACAACTGTGACGTTCTGTGTGTCTCTAGGTACAACTGTGACATTCTGTGTGTCTCTAGGTACAACTGTTACGTTCTGTGTGTCTCTAGGTACAACTGTGACATTCTGTGTGTCTCTAGGTACAACTGTGACATTCTATGTGTCTCTAGGTACAACTGTTACGTTCTGTGTGTCTCTAGGTACAACTGTGACGTTCTGTGTGTCTCTAGGTACAACTGTGACGTTCTGTGTGTCTCTAGGTACAACTGTGACGTTCTGTGTGTCTCTAGGTACAACTGTGACATTCTGTGTGTCTCTAGGTACAACTGTTACGTTGTGTGTGTCTCTAGGTACAACTGTGACGTTCTGTGTCTCTAGGTACAACTGTGACGTTGTGTGTCTCTAGGTACAACTGTGACGTTCTGTGTGTCTCTAGGTACAACTGTTACGTTTTGTGTGTCTCTAGGTACAACTGTGACGTTCTGTGTGTCTCTAGGTACAACTGTGACATTCTATGTGTCTCTAGGTACAACTGTGACGTTCTGTGTGTCTCTAGGTACAACTGTGACGTTCTGTGTGTCTCTAGGTACAACTGTGACATTCTATGTGTCTCTAGGTACAACTGTGACGTTCTGTGTGTCTCTAGGTACAAGTATGACGTTCTGTGTGTCTCTAGGTACAACTGTGACGTTCTGTGTGTCTCTAGGTACAACTGTGGCATTCTGTGTGTCTCTAGGTACAACTGTTACGTTCTGTGTGTCTCTAGGTACAACTGTGACATTCTGTGTGTCTCTAGGTACAACTGTGACATTCTATGTGTCTCTAGGTACAACTGTTACGTTCTGTGTGTCTCTAGGTACAACTGTGACGTTCTGTGTGTCTCTAGGTACAACTGTGACATTCTATGTGTCTCTAGGTACAACTGTGACGTTCTGTGTGTCTCTAGGTACAACTGTGACGTTCTGTGTGTCTCTAGGTACAACTGTGACATTCTGTGTGTCTCTAGGTACAACTGTTACGTTTTGTGTGTCTCTAGGTACAACTGTGACGTTCTGTGTCTCTAGGTACAACTGTGACGTTGTGTGTCTCTAGGTACAACTGTGACGTTCTGTGTCTCTAGGTACAACTGTGACATTCTATGTGTCTCTAGGTACAACTGTTACGTTTTGTGTGTCTCTAGGTACAACTGTAACGTTCTGTAAGTAAATGATTATTTCTGATTGTTATGTGTTCATAGAACATGACGTCATAAGATAAGCAAAGGAATACGTATTTAAAACGGAACAGCGATTGGTATATCGTTTGTTATATCACGGCTGGTTCTCTTTATGTTTCATATGAAGGAAAACGCAGGTCATGTTAGAATATGTGTTAAGTAATGTGTCACTAGGTATAATTACATATTATACCAGTTTCTATTTTACAACACTAGACGGCCGTTTTGAAATACAATTCCTCATCAGTAGTGTTTGGACAAAAATTGTGAAACCAATTTAAACCAAGATGTCGAAAAGATACCCAAAAGTTACCTAAGGAAATACTCTGCATTAGGGAGTATACCTTAGTTTTTGAGGAATTTCAAATTTTAATGAGTAGCAAATTTAAAAAAAATAGTATATTTCTGACAATGATACACAATTATTGCCTACTGAGTTTGTGATATCTTCAGGGAAACATCCAACAGCAGAGATACCGGCACATTGATTTAAATTACATATGATACCAGTTTTAATTTTGCAGCACTAGACAGTCATTTCGGAATACACTTCCTCATCAGTAGTGCTTGGACCAAAATTGTGCAATCAAAATTGTTTACCAAGAAGCTGAAAAGATACCCAAAAGGAATCAAAATATATTGACAGAGGCGGATCCAGAATTTTAGAAAGGGGGGCGTATAATGTGAGAACCGAAGGCTCGAACCTTCTAGGGAGGTCCGGGGGCATGCTCCCCTGGAAAATTTTTAAAAAATGGCGCAAAAATCCTGCATTCTGGTGCAATCTGAGCTGCATCAAAGAGGAAAAAATCTTTCATTCAAAATGCCTGTATCATAGTATGTATTATTAGCGACTTAAAGGGGGGGGGGGCGTACGCCCTCCGCTGAATCCGCCACTGATTGGAAAAACTTTGCATGAGGGATTATACCCTAGCTTTGAGAAATTTAATTTTTTAACCAGCAGCAAATTTTGACAATAGCATATTTCTGAAAAAATTACACAATTATTGCCTGCTGAATGTGTGATATCATCGATGTTCTGTGTTTCACTAGATATAACTGCGACGTTATGCGTATCACTAACTACGACGTTGTATAAGGTGGCGTTCTGTAATTAAATGATGACCTGTGGTTGTCACCTGATATGTAATGCGTCAAAAGATATAACTGCAACGTTCGGTGTTCCACTAGATATAACTGTGGCGTTCTTTGTGTCACTAGATATAACTGACGTTTTGTGCGTTACTAGATATAACTGTGACGTTCTAACTGACGTTTTGTGCGTCACTAGATATAACTGTGACGTTCTGTATCACCAGATATAACTGTGACGTTCTGTATCACCAGATATAACTGACTTTTTGTATCACTAGATATAACTGCGACATATAATCTCTGGTTATTGTAAATAATGAATGTGTGTCTTCATGCTCCACTCTACCGGTGGCTGTTAGATTTATTGAATAAAGTTTGAAAATTTGAAGTAATGATCTACTGTGACGTTATACGTGTTACTAGATATAACTGACGTTTTGTGCGTCACTAGATATAACTGACGTTTTGTATCACTGGATATAACTGACGTTTTGTGCGTCACTAGATATAACTGTGACGTTATGCGTGTTACTAGATATAACTGACGTTTTGTGCGTCACTAGATATAACTGTGACGTTCTGTATCACTGGATATAACTGACGTTTTGTGCATCACTAGATATAACTGTGACGTTCTGTATCACTGGAAATAACTGACGTTTTATGTGTCACTAGATATAACTGTGACGTTCTGTATCACTGGAAATAACTGACGTTTTGTGCGTCACTAGATATAACTGTGACGTTCTGTATCACTGGATATAACTGACGTTTTGTGCATCACTAGATATAACTGCGACGTTATGCGTGTTACTAGATATAACTGACGTTTTGTATCACTGGATATAACTGACGTTTTGTGCGTCACTAGATATAACTGTGACGTTCTGACGTGACTAAGTAATGACCTGTGATTGTTACTTGTTACTTAATGTGTCAGTAGATATTATTAACTTTCTGGTGATGCTCTGTAAGTTATTGATTACTTCCAATTGTTAACTGTTACTTAATGTGTCACTTGGTATAACTGTGACTATTTACCGGTAGTATCATTAGGTATAACTGATGTTCTGCATGTCACTAGGTATAACTGTGGAGTACTGTAAGTTTATGATGCTGTGTGTTAACTGTTATGTAATGTGTCACTAGGTATAGCTTGACATCCTATGTGTCACTACATATAATTGTAACTTTCTGGTGTCATTAGGTATTATAACTGATGTTCTGCATGTCACATTAGTGACATTGTTTGTTAACTGTTATGTAATGTGTTACCAGATATAACGGCGATGTTCTGTATCATTAGGTATTACTGTGACGTTCCGTAAGTAAATGATTACTTCCGATTGTTAACTGCGACATATTGTGTCACTAGGTTTAACTGTGATATCCAGGATGCCACTAGGTAAAACTGTGATGTTCTATAAGAAAATGATGACGCCCGATGGTTAACTGTTACGTAATGTGTCACTAGGTATAATTGTGATACACTATATTTTTTATAAAATGTGTCAAATCCATTCCCAGAGCACCTATGGTTCATCCTAAATATGACATTCTGTGTAAAGTGTACATGTGCATGTCTGCCATGTCACTGGGCACCAGTTTTAAGGTCTCTTCCAAAGTAGCCCGTGTCTTTTCTAATTTTTAGTGCTTGGCGAAAGAACAGTCACTAGCTATTTTCGAGTCTTGGTCAGACCCAGTCGGAGTTCGAACCACGACCTCCTACATAGGAAGCAAACTTTCTGCCAACTGAGATACCATAGCGGTCCAACATGAAACAATCATTACATGGTAGATTAACATCCTTAAGAAGACCACATCAGTGATGTAGTGTTTGTTATGACCACGTTTAAGACCAGAGTGTTTGTTCTCCATGATTTAGCAGCAATGTATACAAAACTGTATTTATATATTAAGGTTGTTGTGACACATAAAGTCTAGGATGGGGTTATTATATCAAACTAAACACACTATTATTACCAGTTAAGGTGGTATAGACTTACTCATGCTTATAAACACTCTGTCATCAGATGGTGAATGAGGGACAGTAGTAGGCTATAGTCAAAACCAGTATTTCATGAATACAACATGTTGTCATGTACATGTATATAGAAATGAAAAACAAACATACTAACCCATGTCTGAATAAATTGTAATTGAATTTAAACCATTAATTTATAACATTGAAGTATATTCCCTTCATTAATTTTATTTATTCTTGTAAGTTCTACACAAAACAGTCCAACATTTTCCAAATTATCAATCAAAAGATATTTTGTTCTTAAAATTGGCACTTCCATTTCTCCATTTCAAATTTTATCATGTATGCAAATAAGCATTTTGCATGTGGTACAATTGACAACTAAAAAATTTGTCTCATTTGATATTGACATTCAAAAAGTTTGTCTCATTTGATATTGACATTCAAAAAGTTTGTCTCATAAAGCAAGAAGCCAGTCATCAACATCATGTAATACATCATTAAACCATTCTTCTGAATCTTCTGTCACAACAGTCTGAAAAGAAAACAGAAAAAGATGAGTTTGTTTATTATTGTTTCTAAGCAACAGCTACCAAAGGTCAACATCAAAGCCATTATTGGGAAAAGCTTTGAATGTGAACAGAAAGATGTCCTCCTCTATTGCAGGGATACAACAATAAAGACACTCTACTATTGCTGGCGATGTCTCAGTATAAGTGATATATAATAATTGGGGTGTATAACCACATTCAATCAATAAAGCAATCTGCATATTTAATTGATTAATAATTTAACTACATTTCTTAAAACTAGGGGTAAGTTCACAACGGTAGAAACATTAATATTTGTATATGATAAGATGTAGTATGTGGTCATCTTAAATCTTAAATGGAATGATTTTGTGGTGTTATACTCAGGGTTTAATAATACATAAACATAGTATTAATATTGGCCTATGGGATAAAATGGTTTGGTTATTTGGCTGTACTTATTGTCCAGTAAAAGATGCCAGTATGTCAGTTTTATTGAGAATTGATGAGAAACCTGGATTACAGGAAACTGCCTTTTATATAGAGCTGTCTAATTAAGAGAGTATCTGTTTAAGTGAGGTGTCACAATACAACTACACATGTAATAGATCTTTTACTTGTGCAGGCATTACTTCAGAGTTCAATATTATACCATAAAAGAGTAAATGTAATTATTGATGACACAATTGTAAATTGCATCAAACCGAAGTAAGAGTTACAAATTCCATTTGAATGTTAAAGGTACTGAATTTAGAAACTTGAATATTATCAAATACACTAATATCTTCAATTAACTGTGTATTATCTGAATATATTTTGTAACAATGTAGTTGTATTTTGTTGCAAACCAACAAAAACTTTCCAAACAGACATTGTTGACAATGGAAATCTTTCATTCTGAATAAATATAAAGAATATGTTAATCAAACACAAACACATATCCATGTCAAAATCACAATCGCAAGCGCAGAGTAAAAACTTTGAAATCTGGCTAATTTAGTTAAATGTGTGATTTTTTTCATAGAAGTGAAGCCGGGTTCCTTTGGAAGGGTAAATACCTCAAGTTTAAATGATTAAATATGTTTCACCTTTACATTGCCTGTAGCATGTAGACCTGTATTTTTATCACTATGCTGATTAGCATCTAGGATGTCTTTATTGCAATTATGTTGAATGTCATCATTCAGTAGACTAGTGACAGTAGAATTTATATGAAAAACAAACTCCTCTTCACTATCTCTCTCCAATATCTGAGAACTTTCTGTTACTTTCCTTTCATCCTCTCCAAATGGGACTGATATAGACATCATTGTATCTTCCTAAAAATAAAGAAGCATTATGTACCTTGAAAACATTTCCAAATCTAACACTCTAGGTACAGTAGATCACTTTATCTTCGGTAGTTGAAAATTTCACATCACAGTGAGTTTTTATTTGTGAATATTTAAATTCAATGAGATTGAACTGATTTATGTTTTTAATATCAGTCTGTATGTAATTTTTGGTACATATGGTACTAGTATATATCTCTTGATAAAACATTACATTGAACACAAATTAATAGATCTATTTAAGTATACAGACTGCTCGAAAGCCAGTAAGTTTTATAACCAAACACAAGCATTCTTGCTAAGTAACAACATCTAAAGTGTTTTTAACTTTTTGATATGTGTGTATGAACATTATATTAATAAATTTTTACATTAAATATCAAATTACATTTTAATGCAAGATGCACACTGACAAGTAACAGTGTGATAATGTATGCCCAATAGGTAGCAATCAAAATACTATTCCATCAATAAGCGCTATCAAAACCATTTCTTGTACTGAGTGGGTAGGTCTTTGGAACTGGGAAAATAAGTGTTGTTTTAAGCAATTTTAGGTTAATTTATTCAAATTGGGAAAATTCTCAAAAATATTTAGGAAAAATAAAGGTTGTGAACCTTGGGAGTAGAGCACATTTTTGGTCCCAAATTAAACAGACTGACAACCCAGTTAATCAATATATTATGTTTATGCAAAAACATATTTACCTCAATTTCTAACATATTATCTGAATGTTGATGGATAGGTATCTCCGTCTCCACAGAATGGTCATCATTTACAGAATACTTGTTCCCAAGATCAACATCATTTGTATTTTGAGAATAACCAACTTGTGTCATACATGTTTCATTGATTTCAAAACTTTTGATGATTTCGTCTTCAGATAAATCTGTTTCTGCTGTATCGTTTGTTATCACTTCATTTAATTCTGTATGTACACTTGAGGCATTAACACAGTCATCACTGGTGTGTGAATAATACATGTTATTAGAGATTTCTTGATTTTGCTCATTTTCTTCAAATGTCTCTTTACATTTTTCATCACCAGAAGACATCAATCCTTGAGACCTGGCTATAGCCTGGAGTTTAAGTTTCAATTTCTGCTCAGCACATCTAGCAGAGTTTACCTAAAAATATCATAATTTAAAGTTTACATAAATCAAAAGATGTGTATCTAAATTTATGAAATAATATTTTTGTTACTTATTTCATCCTTTCACAGAATTATAAGTACTGTAAAATTTTGATTAAAGAATAATATGATATTTTCTTCTCAAAGCTGTTGAATTAAAATTTGCTTGTTACACAATCTTATGCAAACAACAATTATTAGCTTTAATCAAAAATTAATTTCTATTTTATGAAGTTTAGTTAACCATGACAAGGAAGAACAAATTATTCATAATTTTTATCTTAAATTGCACATACATGTACAAGTATATACATTCAGTGCCCGTAGGTACTAGTACATCAATTTAACGATAAGCATCGTTGTTAGAGTCCAATATAGGATTTCTGATTCTTCCTGTCCAGAAAACACAAATTTGGCATTCCATCACATGGCTCTTTTTGCAATGTACAAAAAAGGACACTGTCACATACATGTATAGCATTCATAGCTAGTTATGTATAACATACAACAATAGTTTAAACATTATAACTTGCTTATAATTGACGTATAGATGGCCATGCCTATTATGTTCCGACACTGGCCGCCATCACTGTACCAAAGCAGCGTCACAGCACTTATTGACATACTAGTGTCAGTGACGTCATTAAACCGCACAATTCAGGCAGAGTTTTCATTCTTTTTGCCTGTAAATCAAGCATGCTGGCCCTTTGTCAGAACATTGTGGGCGTGGCTGGCGATCCGTCAATTATGATACCTGCAGCAGTTCAAAGCATTTGCCTCTAAAATTTTCATTTGTACTCCTCGTAATTATAAAAGACACTGAGGCAGTAATATCATTTATTGCTTTGTTGTACAAGTTCTCCTAGAAATTGAAAGTATATAGTCAATGCAAGTTCAAACAATAGTTGTAAAAAAATGATAACATATTCTATCAAATATTTTTTAGAGAAAATGCGTTATTTATGGTGCATAAAAACATGAAAAATGTAAGAAACTAAGAAAAGCTGTTTCTTTAAAGTAGAGACAGAAGTGGAGTAATTGTGTTTTATGTCCTTATAAAAATTTCACTAATACTGGGATGGTCTGTTCTTGGATGTGTCTGGAACCAGAGTAACTGGAGACAATCATTTACATTTGATAACAAACTAAAAACTTCTTACATTAAGATCTGTCAGTCTCAAATCTAGGTCAACATGAGAGGTGCTGTGATCTGTAGGCACCACTTCAGAACACGGACCCACTGAGACCCCAGAGTCAAAGAACAGCATTTTCTTCAGGGTTAAATTTTATTTTTGCATCTTCTATGCAAAAAATACTACAGTATTTCAATATATTTCAATAGTTTTTCTATGCTGACATGTAAATATATACGGTACTAAGCCATCTCTCATCTGTCAAAATTATTTATACAAATATAAGTGCATGGATCATCAATAAATTACCCTTCAAAACACCCTTTTACAGTAATTATAACCTGTATTATGTTAAAAGAGTGAAGTTTAATTTACCTACATTGGAACATTTTAATTTCATATTCATTGTTTTATCTAGAGATGATATAACAGCTTTCTGTAGGCTTTCTTTATTATTCTGGATAAATCTATACCAATTACAACTTAACCATTCCAGTGCTCCTAAAAACAAACCATGAAATTGTCCTCAAACTATAACTATATATTATCAATCTTATATTTTCTAAATTGGATATCATAGCAAAAACCACCAATAATTAAATTATAAATGTGCAGAAAAAATGATTTCCCTGACACTGAGCTACATGTTCAATCTAGATAGGGCAATGATATTTTTATCACAATAGTTCAGCATTACAGGTTTCAGTATTGGGTTGGACATGGCCAATGACTGAACTTGCAACCTCCATTAACATAACATATATTACACTAATTCTACTGCAGTAACTGCTCAGTTTGTATCTGAAATTCTTAAGGAATTATTTAAAGGTGTTTTACCTTATGCTATGTATGTAAAATGTTTTTGCATGGCTGATCTGACATACTAGTCAACAATGTACATAATGTCTATTTCAATATTGTCTACAAATGCACCAGTGATCATTTTTATAGAAGTAACTTTATGTTCCATTACGACTGTTAAAGGATGGTGAACAAAAACTGATGGCATTTATCAACAAATTCTTCTTACATAAAGGCAGCGTTTATAGAAAGACCTCACCTTAATTCTGGATTTGTTTGAATTCAATGATACAATACAGCACAAAACCAGTCTTATATAAAATTTGTAAAATTATAAGATCTTGCTTATCAAAATTCAGTTTCCATTATTTTATATAAAAAAAAGAATAACAATGTACAATACACCTTCAATTAATAACCTGCTGTTGAGTTTAATGAGACAAACCTACGTTTCTTCATAGCAGTAGTATTACACTCATCTACAAGGTCCACAATGGTCATAACATATATACTCTGCTGAAAATCCTGTCTCCATACAGGTACAAGACTCACATCATACTGGGGATGTAAGGACTCTTTATAATATAAAGAATTAACATCAAATAAATAGTGTTTTAATTAGGAAAATAAAAGTTTTATTGTATTTTCAAGCTTTATGCACCCAAAAATAAAGTGTGTTTATTCAAATATGACCAGGGGTTTTATTTTTTTATGTACCAAGAGATATCACACATTTATGCAACAGATTTAAAATTCTGTGGCACAGTAAAATGTTTTATTTGAAGCACATTCTTATTTTCAGTGATATGGCACTTTGAGATATGAACATACTGAAGGTAAAAATATGAGAGTCAACTCTGCATAAGAAGAGGTCATCAATTGGTAAACTAGTGCATGATAAACCCCTTGTCCTAAAATTTTGACCCAGACTAAAAATCTTAGGTCTTGGGCAAAAATATTGACTTGGTATACCTCATGGAGACAAAAAATACATTTTATGCTATTTTCTTTGTTTATTTTCATGACAAAAGCACTGATGGTGCAGAAAAATATCTTTTTCTATTTCACTAGTTGATGTATTTGAAAAATATTTTTGTTTGATACAACGAAGGCAAATCATATTCTGTGTAACTTTACCTTTACACCATTTTCTGCATAAACAACATTCATCTGTGCTTCTTTGGCTAAAGGATTTAAACTGGTAATTGTTCCAAGGTAGTTCAGACAACATATTGTAAGGACCACTGCTTGAAGAACATGGATATATGGGAATACCATCTGGTCCAAATAAAATCATCTTGCTAAGATTTAAGGATTAATAAGTATTGAGGTTATTATTAGTACAAATAGGTTAAAAACTTCATTTTTATACATTGTGTGTATTTATACCAAGATTTCTAGCCAGATACAGCAGATGTAGTGAAAACTTGCACATCTAAACTAAACCAATTCATTATGACAAATGCATACCATTTACATAAACAAGTGTCAATTGTCAACCAGTCAAAAAAGGAACCACAAAAACAAAATCTACCCTTATCCCTTATTACTTAGATGAATTTCTGTCAATATCCAACAAGCAATCTCTGAGATATGTTCCAAGCAGAGGGCAGAAAAAGAATGCCTAGAGACACAATCACAGAATTCTTCCACCATCTAGTGTCACATACAGCAAGGTGAAACTTTTGGTTCAAACAAGTAACCTCCTCTCTCTTCTCTTTCTGTATGTGAAATCTGATAATGTATTTCGTCACGATTATTTAATATGATTGAAAGGATACAAAAGCATGACTATGAGGATTCCTTTCAGTACTCCTGTATGTTACCTGAAATGATACAACTTGCATCCTGAACACTGCATGTAATCCGCATCCAATGTCTGTACTTGCTAAAATGACACGTTCACCACTAAATGGATAAATTCTTGGGTATATTGGCCTCATCAGACTATTCCTGAAATCATAAAGTGTCTGTATTACAAACAAAACAAGAGGCCCATGGGCCTTAACGCTCACCTGAGGAAGAGTACATATCTTATGCAGAGGTTCAATGGCCAATGACATTAATAAAAGAGAATATCAAAATTTTCAGCAGTAAGGGCCAATAATATGCAAGTATTTTTGCAAGTTAATTATAAGTTAATTATAATAATTATTATATAAGTATGCTATATATAACATATTTAAAGTCTAGCTAAAATATATTATTTATAAACAGCTAAAACATCTGTATATTAAAATGTGCATTAGGCCAATACCTACAATATTCCAATATACATGCCTATACAAAAAGTTTATAGTTTTTGAGATAATTAACCATTTAAGTATTCATTCGCATCTTTGACCTTGACCTTTTAACCTATGACCTTCATTCATATATCAAAATGATCGTTAGGCCAATACCTACAATACTCCAATATACATGCCTATACAAAAAGTTTATAGTTTTTGAGATAATTAACCATTTCAGTACTTGTTTACATCTGTGACCTTGACCTTTGAACCCATGACCTTTTTTCATATATCAAAATGACCATTGTGCCATTACCTACAATATTCTGATATACATGCCTATACAAAAAATTCATAGTTTTGCAGATAATTAACTATTTTGGTATTCTTGGACATCTGTGACCTTGACCTTTGAACCCATGACCCTGATCTATGTATCAAAATGATCGTCATGTCAATACCTACAAATAACTGAAAATCCTACGCCATTATCACAAGAAATGTTAAAAAAATAGCATTTTTTATCAAAGGTCAAAAACTGGGACATGACCTTGACCTTCGACCTTGACATCAATTGGAAGAAAATTGCAAGACAAGATCAACAGTGAAAACCCCATACAATTATCTTCAGCCATTATGAAGTTATAACAATAAATGTCTCATTTTAAAAATTACGTAATTTTACGCAAAAAACGCGTAACCTATTTTTCGTCTAATTTTCATGAAAAACACAATTTTGATGTTCCCAGGTATACTGAATCCAAATATCCAATTAAAATTTGCCTGCACCTTTTGGTTTCAGAGAAGAAGATTTTTTTGTCTTTTTGCTATTTTTAGTAACAGCGGCCATCTTGTTGGGCGTGGCCAAACCCCGAACACAATTTTGAAAGGCTGTTACCTAGGCATGATAATCACCAAGTTTCATCAAATATGGCCCAGTAGTTTTGGAGGAGAAGATTAAAATGTAAAGTTTATACACGACGGACGACGGACGACGGACGGTGATAGATTGCAATAGCTCATCTGAGCCTTTGGCTCAGGTGAGCTAAAAATCCTGAAATAATAAATGTGTTTTTTACACCAATGACTCACTAATATGTATATCACTATGTTTGAAACAATTTTCGTTGGAATGTGAATGTAATGGGGTTTGCCACAGTCAAACTTGATCAATACCTCGTAACCTATGTGCGGAAGGTTTTGGAAAATGTCAACATTAGAAATTCAAGGAATGACGTTTTCAAGGGAACACATAATCCACGCCATTCCGTATGCATTGGAAATAAGTGTTCTGCACAAACACTAGAGAGTATCACTAGGTACAGCAGCAAACCCTATTACATATTTGTAATTATACAGTGTATGATTTTAACCATCTTATCAACGTTGGAATTACTGGTTTTGTGAAAAAGGGTCCATAAAAAATAGTAAAATGATTTCTTGCCACTTACATATAATATTCTGTGTTGCTGCCAATCTGTATCTCTGAACCAATCACAGATGTGTAACTATAACTGCAAAACAAATAATTAAAATTTTGAAACTTCAAAATATAATAATTTTTTTAAAAATGAAGTACAATCTATAAACTAATTTTTATTTGTGCCTATTAACTTTAGCAACTTTTCTTAACAAACTATTTTCAACAATTAATTTTTGTAATATGAACTTTGACTAAATACTTGGGATAAAAAACACAATTTTCGGAAAAAGATTGGCATTGATTAACTTTCCAATTAACTTTCCCGATTATCTTGTCCTTGCGAAACGTTCAAATGTTAATGGCATGCTAATAAAAGTTGGTTTACAGTATACACAATCATGTAATGACAAACTACAACTTAAGGAAAAGAAAAAAAACACATCTGTTTTTATATTTACAATTACATGCATTTGCATTTAGTTAGAATCATGGTGTTCTTTACCCAAACTGATTATTTAATCAGTTAAGCACAATATTTTCTGACAATAATGTCCATACTTTTTATGCAAACGTACTGACGCAAGACTAATGAGGAATCAGTACTGATATTAATTAATAAGGCTTTGACTGAAAAAACTGTACCTGTATTCATTTATGCACATATTATCTTCAACTACCATTGATGAACTAAACATCATCTGAAATAAATATCAAAATACATGGAAAGAAAGTACAGTATCACCATGACACCTAACGGTTATTATCTGCCCAAAATGACACTGAAATTTCATACATTTGCAATCCCTAATCACTTGAAAATTGCATGACAGTGTAATGCAAGCCTTAAGCTCGAACTGTATTTGTTCAGATGCATATGGTTACATGTGTTGCAATTTTTAGTACTGGTGGTTACATATACAACAAGACTAAATAGCTCTAGCAAGTAGAAAAATTTTATATGCCGAATTAGAAAACTGTGACTTTGCCATCCCAATTTGATGTTGCCTTTAATAATAGCTTGGTAAACACACACACACACACACACACACACACACACACACACACACTTCAACAGATACCTACCTGAGGATTAAATATTTTCAATAACTTTATATACTGGCATATTTTACTGTAATCTTTCATCATTGAATGTTTTAACTGGTATATCTTCAAGAAAATCATAAAAAACATGTATTATCTAATAAAAATAAAATGTTTTTAAGTTTTGTAAATAAATCAATTATTAACATCTACCTTTTACAAAGAAACCAAACTTGTTTCAGTAGTCTTATTTAATGGAATACAATGAATTATGACTGCAAATTATTTAAAAACAGAATTTAAAAAAAATCTTTATAATTTTTTTCTTATTAAGAGTAGTCGGAAGAAAAGCAGACTTAGAGCTAAATATTTTGAGTTGAGGGCCCAGTTCATTTCAGAAAAGAAACTGTAATACATGTAGTAATAAATAGTTGAAACTTGTAAAATACCATTTCTAACATGAATCAACAAAAGTGTATAGCAGGTCTAGTCCATTAAAATTCTTTCACAGATATATACTTGAATAAACAATTTGAAAACTTCAGCAATAGATGCTAATCCTCAAACAAACCAGGAATATGATATAAAGGCCTTCTGTACTATATGCAGGTAAGCTAAAGGATAATTCGATACTTACCCGTAAATGAATCATACCACCCTGATTATTTTTCCTCTTCTTCTCTTTGACCCAGGATTCTGTAAGTTTTAGTGTATTGCTTTCATTGCTCTCCACAGTATAACCTTTCTGTAAAATTTTCTGTGGATTTTCTGGATTTACCTCCTGTATACACAAATGACTTTCCTCTTCTATTGACTGCATTTTATGTACAATTTTAATTAATTCATCCATTTCATCACCTAAAATGTCAAATCTACATCTACAAAACTGAAGTGACTTACTATAAAGTAAACTTCATCAACTTCTGATAACAACAAGCAAGTTCAGTGAATGAGGATCCCCAGCCAGCAGGTTCTTTTTTGTGATTTGCACTTATGTTCAAAGGACCATAACTCTGAAGAAAATGGGCAAATCAACATGGGTTAACAATATGCACATATCCTATCTATATGGATACTTTGCACCAAGTTTTGTGAAATAGACGAACAGCCAGATAGAAGGAGGAAACTAGAATTTAATATCCCACCTCTTTCTTCGAAAGGCAGAGGATAACTAAAGGATGACTGCATGAACAGTGTACATGAATTTTTCTTCAAGTACATAGACAATACAAATGAGCTTCTAATAACCCTGGCTGTAGTTTTGCTTGAAAAGACAAATCTTCATATACATTGAATTTGTACAATTAAAATACATAAAATTTTGTTTAATTTCTGTGGTAAACACATAGATTAATAAGTACTTCTTTATAAAACTTAAGTTCAAGCCCTACTGGTGCCACATGTGAGAGAATACATGTATTTAGTGCAGCTGCCAGTGACTTTTTGGCACTCTGATTTTTTATGTCCTTATTTTTTTCATAATAAATATATATTTCATTAAGAGCTTGAATAAGATGAACTTCAATAAGGTTTTGACTAGATATTATGATATAGCAATATGTGGCTGTAAAATAAATATGGTGGTTTGGAGTCTATGTAATAAGGACCCTCCAGTACTTAAACTATACCATGTATACAACTGCCTACCGTGTCATTAGATCCAGTACCAAAGTAAGTGGTTTCTAATGTTCTTACTGTCTTGTTTTATTTCTTGAATGCATTACAGTGGAGTGGAATGGATTAATGGTGTTCTACATGTAATGCATTAGAGTGCAGTGGAATGGATTAATGGTGTTTTACATGTAATGCATTAGAGTGGAGTGGAATGGATTAATGATGTTTTACATGTAATGCATTGGAGTGAAGTGGAATGGATTAATGGTGTTTAACATGTAATGCATTGAAGTGGAGTGGAATGGATTAATGGTGTTTTACATGTTAAGCATTGGAGTGAAGTGGAATGGATTAATGGTGTTTTACATGTAATGCATTGGAGTGGAATGGATTATTGGTGTTTTACATGTAATGCATTGGAGTGAAGTGGAATGGGATAATGGTGTTTTACATGTAATGCATTGGAGTGAAGTGGAATGGATTAATGGTGTTTCACATGTAATGCATTGGAGTGGAATGGAATGGGTTAATGGTGTTTTACATGTAATGCATTGGAGTGAAGTACTTACTTACTTACTTAGGCCCTTCGCTCCTCCTGGAGCATAGGCCATCAACTACTGCCCTCCATCTCTGCCTGTCTTGTGCTATCTGTTCCAGCTGTCTCCAGGTCTTTCCAGTCAGCTTGACGTCTGCATCTAGGTCTCGGCGCCATGTATTTCGGGGTCTTCCTCTCTTTCTTTTTCCCTGGGGGTTCCAAGTAAGTGCCCGCCTGGTTGTGTTGGTTGCTGGTTTTCTTAGGGTATGTCCCAGCCAACCCCATCTCCTTCTGAGAATTTCTTCCTCCATTGGCCGCTGATTCGTCTGTTGCCAGAGGTTAGTGTTCCGTATGGTCTCTGGCCAGCGTATTGAGAGGATACGACGTAGACACCGGTTGACAAAGGTCTGGATCTTATTGATCGTTGTTTTTGTGGTTCTCCAGGTCTCCGCTCCATACAATAGCACTGCTTTGATGTTGGAGTTAAATATTCGGATTTTGGTATGGCGACTGAATACTTTGGAGCTCCAAACTTTCTTCAATTGGATGAATGCGGCTCTGGCTTTGCTGATCCTGGTCTTTACGTCGGACTCCGTGCCTCCCTGTTTGTCCACTACACTTCCAAGGTATGTGAAGGACTCTACTTCCTCTAGTGATTCATCATCCAGTTTTACTGTTTCATTACTAGTGGTGTTGACCTTGAGGATCTTCGTCTTTATTTTATGGATGTTAAGTCCTACCTGTGCTGAGGTGTCCTTCAATAATAAGGACTTTTCCTGTATCTGGCTGTGTGTGTGTGACAGGAGTGCCAGGTCATCTGCGAAGTCAAGGTCATCAAGTTGGTTCAACAGTGTCCACTGGATGCCATTTCTCTTTCCATATGTGATGGTACGCATGATCCAGTCTATGGCTAGAAGGAACAGAAAGGGTGAGAGGAGGCAGCCTTGTCTTACTCCTGTCCTGACCTGGAAGCTCTTAGTCAGTTGCCCATCATGTACTACTCTGCATGACATTCCCTCATATGAGTTCCTTATTATGTTGACAAACTTCTCTGGTACTCCATAATGCCGTAGCAATTTCCATAGTGTTCTTCTGTCCAAACTGTTGAATGCGTTTTCGTAGTCCACGAAGTTTACATAAAGTGAGGAATTCCATTCCATGGACTGTTCTATAATGATGCGGAGTGTCGCTATCTGGTCGGTACATGATCGGTCCTGTCTGAAGCCGGCCTGTTGATCTCGCAATTTCTGGTCAACTGGTCCTTTCAAACGCTCTAGTACTACTCTGTTGAAGATCTTTCCTGGAACAGACAATAGTGTGATTCCTCTGTAATTTGAGCAAGTACTGAGATCTCCCTTTTTAGGTAGTTTGATCAGGTGACCTTCTTTCCAGTCTGATGGTATCTCTTCTTCTTCCCAGATCTTTCCAAACAAATCATATAGTTTCTCTACCATGTTTTCTGTGTCTGCCTTCAAAACCTCTGCTGGGATCTCATCTGGCCCTGGTGACTTCCCATTTTTAAGCTGTTTAATTGCCTTCCTTATTTCTGTTTTGTTTGGGCATCCACAGTTAATAGGAAGATCGGCTTCTGCTTCTGGAATCTGGAGTACATTTGCTGGCGGTGGTCGGTTCAACAATTCCTCAAAATGTTCTGCCCATCTGCTGAGTTGCCTGTCTGCCTCCATGATAACTTTACCCTCCTTATCCTTAACTAGTCTCTCTGGTGGTTTACTTTTTCCTGCTAGTCTTTTAGTTATATCGTAAAGTTGTTTCATGTTCCTGGCTGCTGCTGCTGATTCTGCCTGTGCTGCCAGATCTTCGCCATAGTCTCTCTTGTCCTTCCTTACACTTTTCTTGACCTCTCTATTTGCCTTGTTGTACTCTTCCTGAGCTTTGGCTTTTGCTGTTCTTGTTCGGCTGCTGTTTACTGCCTCTTTCCTACATGTTAAGCATTGGAGTGAAGTGGAATGGATTAATGGTGTTTTACATGTAATGCATTGGAGTGGAATGGATTATTGGTGTTTTACATGTAATGCATTGGAGTGAAGTGGAATGGGTTAATGGTATTTTACATGTAATGCATTGGAGTGGAATGGAATGGATTAATGGTGTTTTACATGTAATGCATTGGAGTGGAGTGGAATGGATTAATGGTGTTTTACATGTAATACATTGAAGTGGAATGGAATGGATTTATGGTGTTTTACATGTTAAGCACTGGAGTGAAGTGAAATGGGTTAATGGTGTTTTACATGTAATACATTGGATTGGAGTGGAATGGGTTAATGGTGTTTTACATGTAATACATTGGAGTGAAGTGGAATGGGATAATGGTGTTTTACATGTTAAGCACTGGAGTGAAGTGGAATTGGATACTGGTGGTTTACATGTAATGCATTGAAGTGAAGTGGAATGGATTTATGGTGTTTTACATGTTAAGCACTGGAGTGAAGTGGAATGGGTTAATGGTGTTTTACATGTAATACATTGGATTGGAGTGGAATGGGTTAATGGTGTTTTACATGTAAAGCACTGGAGTGAAGTGGAATGGGATAATGGTGTTTTACATGTAATATATTGGATTGGAGTGGAATGGGTTAATGGTGTTTTACATGTAATGCATTGGAGTGAAGTAGAATGGGTTAATGGTGTTTTACATGTTAAGCACTGGAGTGAAGTGGAATGGGATAATGGTGTTTTACATGTAAAGCACTGGAGTGAAGTGGAATGGTTTAATGGTGTTTTACATGTAATGCATTGGAGTGAAGTAGAATAGGTTAATGGTGTTTTACATGTTAAGCACTGGAGTAAAGTGGAATGGGATAATGGTGTTTTACATGTAAAGCACTGGAGTGAAGTGGAATGGGTTAGTGGTGTTTTACATGTATTGCATTAGAGTGGAATGGAACAAAAAATCAAATATGACTTACTTTCTAAAATATCTTTTGATGAAATATCACAGGAACTATTTACTAGAAATAAAGAATAATCAATAGATCTGTCTATTACATTACAATAATAATTTACTTTACACCTAATGAGGAATATTAAATGATGTATACTGTTCTTAAATCAGTCAAATGGAGTCATCAGACTAGAATCATACTGCAATATCTTCATCAACTTTATTTATATACATGTCTAAAAACCTACCATTTTAAATAAAAACATTTACAACTGTACAGAAATTATGTTACAGGTAATGCATTTAAGAAAACACCACATTAGACAATGTTTTATATTTTAAATGTGTATATCAAATATTTAATTTTCGATATTGTGCATTACTTGTTTATATAAATCTAACAAGAATATGTATATAATTTGCAAGCTGGAGCAAGAGACTGAATGATTGAATGGGTTTTTTCACCAGGGTTTGAACCCCCAGCCATTTACATATGGAGTGAGCATTCTACCAATGGGGTTTGTCGTGGTGCAGCATAACTCCATTAAGTTAACGTAGTTGAGGGACACAGATAATCATACTTGTGTTCTGTTCTTCATGGCTCTGGCTGTTGCTATAACAGCCAAGTTGTTCGCCAAGTACATTCTTTTTTTATTTTTTAAACTTATTCAATCACAGCAGCATCTACCTAAGTACAAAGTGTTAATTTCTCCATTGTGGAACTTTAATTTCCATAGTGTTATTCCAAATTCTATAGAGTCCATTTTCTCGTGAAGAAGGAGATTAGCATAACAACAACAACAACAACAACAACAACATTCTTTTCAGATTCAACATTTACAATGAATGTTTTTTATTTGTATTACAAACCAGCACTTACATTTAAAATGGAATAACAAATTGTCATCTTCACCACTGTTCTCAAATGGTCTCACAGTTTTTATGCCCAGGCTGTACTCTTGTTCAACAGAGACAGGGGATGCAAACTTGATGGCTTTCAGTATCTGTTAATATTGAAATTCACTTGTATCACAAAACCAAATTTAATCAATGTCTTACCATCGTTAAGTCAGATATACTAACCCATGTCTGAATCACAATCCAGAAGCAAAATAAAAACTTTGAAACCCACAAGTTAGACACGTGAACTTCAACCAGGGAAGTGAGACCAGGTGCTCCGGAAGGATAAGCACCTCCTGTTTAGCTAGCTACACCCGCCACACGTGTAATCAAATTTGGGTGAAAGGAACACGAAAATAGCCTATGGGACGACAGAGAATTCGGTCTATTCTTTAAAAAAATGCATAGAATTTAAGGGGCTGTGGTACAAAGGCAGATAAATGTACGGAGTTCAACAAACTTGTAAAATGAATGATGGAATAGGCAGGGAAGGAGAATTTTTCAAATTTCTGGATTTACATGTAGATTAACTGTATATTTTCTTGTTATTAAAAAGTTACGTTTTATTATCTGATTATACCAACCTGCACAACAGCTTTGAAAAATGACAAATTTTCCATGACAGCTGATGCTGCATCTAAAAACGGCGTCTGCTACAGTAGTCTACACTTGGTTCAAAATACTTTGCAGTTTGCAACAGTGGCTTACGCTAAAGTCTGATAATTACGAACTTGAATCTTTTAGTACATGCTTATAAGAATACTTTTAAGGCATTGTCACCAGGAAAATCCTTTGGCATCGATTCACGAGCTGCAGAAAAAGGCTTCAATCAGATTCGAATCAAGGGAAATAACTCTATTTTGTTTACCAATTTTTTCTTCAGGGGAAACAACTCCATTTCTCAAAATAAAATAAAATAAAATGAATGTGATCTAATTTGCTAAATGTAACATCGTTGACATATATTATTACATGCCAAACTTCATTTTTCCACATGTAGATACTCAAACTGTCAACAATCATAATTTTTTCTAGCCAATACAATATTGATAATGACTGTATTAGCACCTGTGCAGATTTTGCAACAAATGCACTGTGGTAGTGTCTGTATATGTTTGTAACTTTGTCTATATCTAAATCACAAGTATTAAGCCAGACAATGTTCAATATATAGTTTTCAATACATGTATTCAACACTTATATATGTTAAATTACTGATTATGTACACTTAACAGAAAATGGTATAAGCAGGATAATTGTGATTTATGGTTTACTGTAGACTTCCATAAGTCCCTATATTAAGTTATTAGTTTAAGTATCTTGTATATTCCTGGGTTTTAATAGTAAATTGACTTTTTGTCAGTTGATCTCTGTAATAGGTTTAGAGGGGAAAGACACTAAAATTGATAACTTAAATATAGGGATTTGAGGAAGTTTGGTTTTACTGGAGATATTCATTTATTTATTTTAAATAATTATGTCTTATGTAAAGATAAATGTATTTTTCGAAAATAAAAATAATGATAACTAACTACATCAACCATGTTTACAAACAGTTTTATTTTATACAACAGTAAAATAACATGACAAAATTAGGTCTATATTCTGCAAAGTACCACAAGTAACTGCAATTCAATTGATGTATCGCTGGCCATGCCCATTATGTTCCAACACTGGCTGCCATCATGGTACCAAAGCAGCGTCACGGCAACTAAGAATGTACTAGTGTCAGTGACATCATTAAACAGCGCAATTCAGGCAGAGTTTTAATTCTTTTCGGCTTGTAAATCAAGTAAATACTTGAACAACAAGTGTAAACATTGACTTTGTAAAGTTGAATTGATCCCCAGTAAATTGATCTATCTCAATTAATGAATGATTCATAAGGTAAGTTATTAACATTTTCATCAGTTAAGTGTCTTTCTCATTAACGTCCTTGGCTTGGTTCAATTTTTCTGTCACTTCATCATTAATCATCAGAGATCTTGTCCCTTAACACTTTCTGTAGTTCTTCCATCTTTCTATCTATCTCAGATAAACTCATTTCCTATAAATAAATAAATAAATAAATAAATAAATAAATAAATAATAAATAAATAAATAAATAAATAAATAAATAAATAATAAACAAGGGAAATCAAGACACAAGGGGAGTGTGTGACAAGATTTATACATGTATTAACATTACAATGTACACTGTACATGGAATTTAGACAGTGGTCATATAAATAAAATCATGGGTTAAAAACCACTCGTCACCTATCACCAAATATATGAGTGATGTAATTTAACAGCTGATGGCCAGTGAACTTTGTTACAGACGACACAAAACGTTTATGTAGCATGTCTCTAAAATTATTACCACTTCTGACCTTCTGTTGTCTCAAAATGATCATTGTGAAGCCGATCCGGATTGTTGGGGAGGGGAGACTTTCACAGTGGGGGCAATATTGCAAGAAGTGGGTGTGTTTTTGGAAAGGGGTGATTTTGACATGTGGGGATTTTGTAGAAAGTGGGGGCCAATTTGATTGGGGTGATTTGACTTGAAATCGTTAAGAGTGTTAAACACTGTATAACATTAAGTCTATAAGAATTTTATTATACCTGTTGTTGTAGATCAACTTTTTCCTGTTTTCTTTCTGTCTTTTTTCTTTTTGGTGAAAACTTGGAAAAAAATTAAAAAAGAAATTGTAGAACTAACTAACTAAATAATCATCATTATAATCAGTCTGTGTGGCATGGATTACCTTTTTCACTAAATTATTTCTCCATCTTAATCTTCAAACAAACAAACTGATGATTTATATATGTTTAAGATCAGATTATAGTAAACACAGCTATGTATTTTCCCACACTTTTAAATCTTGATTAAGATATAGTAGTGAAAAAGAATTTACAAGCATCTATCTAGATCTGATGGTGAATATAATGTGTAACACATGTTTTGAGACACCCTGTATAACAGAGTTTATTCTGCAGTTTCCCTTCTTTAATTAACCTAACATTTCCCAAAATCATTCAGGATTTCACAGAATGACTTTCACAACTTAATGTCGGTTTGGCACTGTAGTTATCTTACATATTTTCCAATTGACATTTGGGATGAGTTGATTCCAAGTTTCAGGATTTAGAACATCAATTTCTAAATTTTAAGGAGGAGAACACCTGGGTCCTCCTAGCAATGCATGCCAATAATTTTTTGCATGCATTCAACACCAATTGCGTCTCATATTTTCTCAATTTAGGGACATTTTCATATTATTTTCCAATATGAAAAGGTAGGGATGGTAGTTACTAAATGGTAAAAAATTTACTGACTGATTTATTTGATATTATTATCATAAGTAAGGGGCTTTGGAGACCAAATAATCAAAAGCCCTGTCTTACAGCTCCTCTCATTTCCTAGGCCCACTCTGAACGATACAAGTGTGTGAAGTCTGTCAATTCACTTGCTGAAAGTCGGTGGATTTCTCTGGGTACCCTGGTTTCCTCCAAGATCCAAGAACTGACAACTATGATATAAATGTGACAGAATCTGGACTGGGGCTTATAACAAGATTATTTGACTCAACTCTTACCATATGGAAATATTCTGGAGATAAGGACTCTAAGTACAGTATTCTTTCTTCTAGGTTTTTTAATCTGGCAAACAAATCAATTTTGTTCAATGACGGATCTAAAATAAATTTAAGCAAATATGTATTAAAATAGAAAGAATCTGAAAAATTCCTATATACCCCTCCCTCCTAAACACTAAGTTTGTGGGAGTATAACTATTAATGTATGCCAATCAATAGAAATATCACAAAAATGTACTTCTCATGAAACTAAACCAAACTGCAATTTTCTATCATATTTACTGAAAGGTCTTTTGTCATAATACTGTTTTTTATTAATAATGCAAACCTTTTTTAATTTTAAGATGTGATTCCATGTTCTGAAGTCGCTCCTCTATACCCGCATTTATACTGTTTCCTGTTGTACCCTCTGTCTGTTTTAGGGGACTGGTTATCTGGGTTTGAGGACCCTGAAGGTTCACCACTCTGCTAACTTAAATTAACAATTAAAACGCAAATAAGGTACCATAATTTATCTTATTGTTTTACACAATACAGAACATCACTTTAAATGACAAATCCTTCAAAATTATGTTTCTGGAAACTTATTTTCCGTATATACCGGTATATGAATGACACAAATAGATGACAACTACCAGTATATACTACAGTGATACTTGCTGAGATATTGTATACCAAATATTGAATTACCCAGTAAATGTTGCAAAGTGGTTGAGGTTGTAGACTCATGATTCAAGAGTTGGGGTTTCAAGCTCAAGACAGTATTTGTAGTATGTCCATGAGCAAGATATTTATTTTGCATTTTTTCAGTCCATCCAGCTGATAGGGATCTCAGTGGACAAGTGCCAGGTAAGAGATCAAAGTGCCTCTTGTGGTCTAGGTTTCCATCACACTTAGGACAGATCTTAGTGTGATATAGTTTCTCAGTTTCTCAAAGCAGCAGCAGGTGGCTTTCTCTGGACACTCCAGTTTCCTTCACCATCCCTGAACTGACCACCTTGATATGTGAAAAAATATTGACTGGAGTAGTACACCTTTACTACACTCCATTCCACTTCATTCAGTTCAAAAATGCACGATTCCTGACAAAAATGCATCATGGGAAACCTCACATCCTGGCATTTCATTCAAGGGGAGTGTTGTGCTCTCAATCAGTTGCCTCACACCACTATAATGAGCAATGGTATGAAGAATTTTAAGATCTGGGACAGAATTGATATAGTAAAATCTCAGTTCACTGCTTTTATTTGATCAGTCAGATTTTGGCATTATAAAAGAGTTTTGATGAATCAAGGGAAACTTATATAAATTTGAAAAAAATACTATAAAAGAAATAGACTTTGGGACTTCAAAACACTATGATGATAAGTGAAATGGCAAAGTTATTGAGAAGCATTGAAACAAGGCTTTAATGTATGCATGTATATACCTGTATGAGTAATGGAAAAATCATTACAGAATTTTCTCTCTAAACATTCCAAGCAATGAATATTTTGTGGACAATGTATACACAGTTCATCAAACTCTCTTTAAACAGCCAAGTTTTGTGATGCTATTCTGATATTACATTCTGATAAATACCTTTTATATGGCTTTTACCACCAACACGACTTACAAATACTGAGTCTACTCTGGCACAACTATCATCAATATCTACAAGAAAACAACATCATCAATATAACATAAACCAATCATTCATTTGAAAGACATTTCATCTTTCTACAACTTACCAAAGTATAATGGACTTCATAGACAGGTGGTCTTTACATAGAGGGTATTTTAGTTAAAACATAAAGCAAAGAGACCTGAAAATAGTGACTTTGATAGATACCAGTAAGTGGTTTAACTATGTTACAGAATTTGTCTTAAAATTATCCAATTACTAGTATGAGTCTCTGTGATATACCTAAAAGAATTTTATTCAAATATAAGTGGTTGGCAGATAAGACCCATAAGCAAACACATAAGTAAGAGTTTGAGAATTAATTACTTGTTGTATATGAAACAAAGATTTTGCTGCCTTTTTAAAATTGGGGTTTGAATATACATTTTTCTTTTAGATTCTTACTGATTCCATTTATTTTATGAAAACTTTACTGCATATTTCAGAACATTTGACATATTTTTTTAAAGGGGGAAATACTTGTACTTTCTAAGATAGTTTTGCAAATAGAATTGCTGCTTTATGTATTTTAATTCTGTATTGGGAAAATATGGGTACTTTTATAATATATAGGCAAATAAAATCATTGTGTTATGTAATCTGCATTTGGGAAAACATAAGGTAGACTGTGTAGATCATAGTCGTAAATTTTACTTGATACAGTATAATGTACATATGCTTGTAAGATTTACCTGATACAGTATAATGTACATATGCTTGTAAGATTTACCTGATACAGTATAATGTACATATGCTTGTTAGATTTACTTGATACAGTATAATGTACATATGCTTGTAAGATTTACTTGATACAGTATAATGTACATATGCTTGTAAGATTTACCTGATACAGTATAATGTACATATGCTTGTTAGATTTACTTGATACAGTATAATGTACATATGCTTGTTAGATTTACTTGATACAGTATAATGTACATATGCTTGTAAGATTTACTTGATACAGTATAATGTACATATGCTTGTAAGATTTACCTGATACAGTATAATGTACATATGCTTGTTAGATTTACTTGATACAGTATGATGTACATATGCTTGTTAGATTTACTTGATACAGTATAATGTACATATGCTTGTAAGATTTACCTGATACAGTATAATGTACATATGCTTGTTAGATTTACTTGATACAGTATGATGTACATATGCTTGTTAGATTTACCTGATACAGTATAATGTACATATGCTTGTAAGATTTACTTGATACAGTATGATGTACATATGCTTGTTAGATTTACCTGATACAGTATAATGTACATATGCTTGTAAGATTTACCTGATACAGTATAATGTACATATGCTTGTTAGATTTACCTGATACAGTATAATGTACATATGCTTGTTAGATTTACCTGATACAGTATAATGTACATATGCTTGTAAGATTTACCTGATACAGTATAATGTACATATGCTTGTTAGATTTACTTGATACAGTATAATGTACATATGCTTGTTAGATTTACTTGATACAGTATGATGTACATATGCTTGTAAGATTTACCTGATACAGTATGATGTACATATGCTTGTAAGATTTACCTGATACAGTATGATGTACATATGCTTGTTAGATTTACTTGATACAGTATAATGTACATATGCTTGTTAGATTTACTTGATACAGTATAATGTACATATGCTTGTAAGATTTACTTGATACAGTATGATGTACATATGCTTGTAAGATTTACCTGATACAGTATAATGTACATATGCTTGTTAGATTTACTTGATACAGTATAATGTACATATGCTTGTAAGATTTACTTGATATAGTATAATGTACATATGCTTGTAAGATTTACCTGATACAGTATAATGTACATATGCTTGTAAGATTTACTTGATACAGTATGATGTACATATGCTTGTTAGATTTACTTGATACAGTATAATGTACATATGCTTGTAAGATTTACTTGATACAGTATAATGTACATATGCTTGTAAGATTTACTTGATACAGTATGATGTACATATGCTTGTTAGATTTACTTGATACAGTATGATGTACATATGCTTGTTAGATTTACTTGATACAGTATAATGTACATATGCTTGTTAGATTTACTTGATACAGTATAATGTACATATGCTTGTTAGATTTACTTGATACAGTATAATGTACATATGCTTGTAAGATTTACCTGATACAGTATAATGTACATATGCTTGTAAGATTTACCTGATACAGTATAATGTACATATGCTTGTAAGATTTACTTGATACAGTATAATGTACATATGCTTGTTAGATTTACTTGATACAGTATAATGTACATATGCTTGTAAGATTTACTTGATACAGTATAATGTACATATGCTTGTAAGATTTACTTGATACAGTATAATGTACATATGCTTGTAAGATTTACCTGATACAGTATAATGTACATATGCTTGTAAGATTTACTTGATACAGTATAATGTACATATGCTTGTAAGATTTACTTGATACAGTATAATGTACATATGCTTGTAAGATTTACCTGATACAGTATAATGTACATATGCTTGTAAGATTTACTTGATACAGTATAATGTACATATGCTTGTTAGATTTACCTGATACAGTATAATGTACATATGCTTGTAAGATTTACTTGATACAGTATAATGTACATATGCTTGTAAGATTTACTTGATACAGTATAATGTACATATGCTTGTAAGATTTACTTGATACAGTATAATGTACATATGCTTGTAAGATTTACCTGATACAGTATAATGTACATATGCTTGTAAGATTTACTTGATACAGTATAATGTACATATGCTTGTAAGATTTACTTGATACAGTATAATGTACATATGCTTGTAAGATTTACCTGATACAGTATAATGTACATATGCTTGTAAGATTTACCTGATACAGTATAATGTACATATGCTTGTAAGATTTACCTGATACAGTATAATGTACATATGCTTGTTAGATTTACCTGATACAGTATAATGTACATATGCTTGTTAGATTTACTTGATACAGTATAATGTACATATGCTTGTAAGATTTACTTGATACAGTATAATGTACATATGCTTGTAAGATTTACCTGATACAGTATAATGTACATATGCTTGTAAGATTTACCTGATACAGTATAATGTACATATGCTTGTAAGATTTACCTGATACAGTATAATGTACATATGCTTGTTAGATTTACCTGATACAGTATAATGTACATATGCTTGTTAGATTTACTTGATACAGTATAATGTACATATGCTTGTTAGATTTACTTGATACAGTATAATGTACATATGCTTGTTAGATTTACTTGATACAGTATAATGTACATATGCTTGTAAGATTTACCTGATACAGTATAATGTACATATGCTTGTTAGATTTACTTGATACAGTATGATGTACATATGCTTGTAAGATTTACTTGATACAGTATGATGTACATATGCTTGTAAGATTTACTTGATACAGTATGATGTACATATGCTTGTAAGATTTACTTGATACAGTATAATGTACATATGCTTGTTAGATTTACTTGATACAGTATGATGTACATATGCTTGTAAGATTTACTTGATACAGTATGATGTACATATGCTTGTTAGATTTACTTGATACAGTATGATGTACATATGCTTGTAAGATTTACTTGATACAGTATAATGTACATATGCTTGTAAGATTTACCTGATACAGTATAATGTACATATGCTTGTAAGATTTACTTGATACATTATGATGTACATATGCTTGTAAGATTTACCTGATACAGTATGATGTACATATGCTTGTAAGATTTACCTGATACAGTATGATGTACATATGCTTGTTAGATTTACTTGATACAGTATAATGTACATATGCTTGTTAGATTTACTTGATACAGTATAATGTACATATGCTTGTTAGATTTACTTGATACAGTATAATGTACATATGCTTGTTAGATTTACTTGATACAGTATAATGTACATATGCTTGTTAGATTTACTTGATACAGTATAATGTACATATGCTTGTAAGATTTACTTGATACAGTATAATGTACATATGCTTGTAAGATTTACCTGATACAGTATAATGTACATATGCTTGTTAGATTTACCTGATACAGTATAATGTACATATGCTTGTAAGATTTACCTGATACAGTATAATGTACATATGCTTGTTAGATTTACTTGATACAGTATAATGTACATATGCTTGTTAGATTTACCTGATACAGTATAATGTACATATGCTTGTAAGATTTACTTGATACAGTATAATGTACATATGCTTGTAAGATTTACCTGATACAGTATGATGTACATATGCTTGTTAGATTTACTTGATACAGTATAATGTACATATGCTTGTTAGATTTACTTGATACAGTATAATGTACATATGCTTGTTAGATTTACTTGATACAGTATAATGTACATATGCTTGTTAGATTTACTTGATACAGTATAATGTACATATGCTTGTAAGATTTACTTGATACAGTATAATGTACATATGCTTGTTAGATTTACTTGATACAGTATAATGTACATATGCTTGTTAGATTTACCTGATACAGTATAATGTACATATGCTTGTTAGATTTACTTGATACAGTATGATGTACATATGCTTGTAAGATTTACTTGATACAGTATAATGTACATATGCTTGTTAGATTTACCTGATACAGTATAATGTACATATGCTTGTTAGATTTACTTGATACAGTATAATGTACATATGCTTGTAAGATTTACCTGATACAGTATAATGTACATATGCTTGTTAGATTTACTTGATACAGTATAATGTACATATGCTTGTTAGATTTACCTGATACAGTATAATGTACATATGCTTGTTAGATTTACTTGATACAGTATGATGTACATATGCTTGTAAGATTTACTTGATACAGTATAATGTACATATGCTTGTAAGATTTACTTGATACAGTATAATGTACATATGCTTGTAAGATTTACCTGATACAGTATAATGTACATATGCTTGTTAGATTTACTTGATACAGTATAATGTACATATGCTTGTTAGATTTACTTGATACAGTATGATGTACATATGCTTGTTAGATTTACTTGATACAGTATAATGTACATATGCTTGTTAGATTTACTTGATACAGTATAATGTACATATGCTTGTTAGATTTACTTGATACAGTATAATGTACATATGCTTGTAAGATTTACTTGATACAGTATAATGTACATATGCTTGTAAGATTTACTTGATACAGTATAATGTACATATGCTTGTTAGATTTACCTGATACAGTATATAAAGCACTACAAAATTCCTTTCTATTGTGTTCATCTACTTCCATTCTTTTCTGTTCTATAAATGCTGAAATTCTTCTGTCAATCTAATAATTCAAAACAAAATTAATTAAAAACCATCATGGTGACCATAACTTATGAAGGGATGAAAAATTAGGTTCCAAGTAAAACTGAAAACATACAGCAAATAAACATGATAAACAAACACTAAAGAGAGAAAACAGTAACCCCTCTAAGTTTGATTTTCAGGGACAATAACCTTCAAAACTGAAAACAAGTCATATTTTGATTATTTTTTCAAATATACAAAACATAATTTAAAAACATCTGTATTACTCATTCTTAACAATAGTCTATACTCAAGACATATACCTTGAAAATATTACATGTACTAACATCAATTCCTCCTTCCTCACCCCTGTTCTTGCCTATCATCACCCATCTTTGTTTCTGACTGTGGTATATCATCTTACTGTGTTTTATAATAATTAAATTTTAGAATTTGTAAGTGAAAAAGGTTCTGGTTAATACATTATTTCTCAATAACCCCAACACTAATTAGCAACTACCACTTAAAAGCAAATGATATAAAATGATTGTGATGTCATGCTGATTTTTGCTATCAAATGTGTCACTGTTCTTTTATTTTATTTTTTTAAATTTTAGCATTTGAAAAATAGTTTCATGTAATGAATTTGGTAAATGTTCAATTTATGAAAAAATTTAATTACATATTGTATATAAGCATGAAACCATTTTTTCATTTGGGATAACTAACTGCTGTAGATTTTATACATGATGCACAAAATACAGTAATCTATAATTCCCATCAGACTGGTCTTTATATGAACAAGTGACCAATAACAACCAGGAGTAGATGCTGATGAACTCCACAAGTATTTATTTTATACGCAGGTGCCTTGGAAGCAATTTTTTGAATGAACCCAATTGAAGTATCGCCGGCCATGCCTTTTATGTTCCAATACTGGCTGCCATCACAATACCAAAGCAGCGTCACTGCAACTGTGACATACTAGTATCAGTGACATCATTAAATGGCTGATTCAGACCAAGTTTTCATTCTTTTTAGTGTAATTTAAGAATGCCTGGCCTTTGTCGGAACATTGTGGGCGTGGCCAGCGATACATACCTCAGATTTTGGTGCTTGTATCTGTACAATATTTGCTGTATCAGCTTTTTCTTCTTTCCTTTCAAGTGGATCTCTCAGATGAGCTACATTATTTATAGTCTGTGTAGTAACAGTTTCATTTTTCAGTGGTAGAATTACTGAAACACTTGCAACATCATCACTCTCTAAAGTGCTAGGTAGTTTTGATTCTTCTTCCACAGATTCTACATCTATTTCCATATGATTACTTAGTTCTTCCTCTATCTGTCTCTTCAAGTCATTCTGGTATACCTTAAAGTTGTAGAAGAAATAATTCTAAGTTAATGGAACATGAGAACACCACCCTATAAAGTTTGAGTAAGAGTGTTATTAAAAACATAGCAAAACTGGAACAAAATAAAGTGTCAGTTCATACTTGCAAATCAAATCAAACTACACATACTTATGAAATAAATAATTGTGCCACTACAAGCCTAGGACTTATTCAGGATGTCAAGTACTGTAAACCAACTTTTATTCGCAGATATCAACTTTCTCGATTGTCTTACCAAAACCATTTTGCGACTATCAACGTTCGCAATATGGTCTTTAGTTGAATATTTGGTATAAATAAAACCATTCTCATAAACAAATTCGCGATGATTACCTTTCGCGATTATTTTGTCCTCGTGAAACACGTGAAAGTTAACCGCATAGAATAAAAGTTGGTTTACAGTATGGTAAGGAACAGTAATGTGTGTCTGAATTTGGAAAATTCTTGTCATTTTCAAGCCAGTGGTTAAATAAAATCAAGAATTACATACACAAATCTATATACATTACCTGTAAGGCCTTAATAAAATTGCTCAAGACATTCAATAGTTTCTTTCTATCAAAATCTTCTGGTATCTCTGTATCTGATCTTTTAATCTTGGCATGATCACCAAAGTTCTAAAAATATGATAAGGTAAAACTGGTACAGGTGATATAGGCGACACACATTGTCCAGTATTGTAAATAATTGGAAGTGGGTTTTTTTTATTGTGAAAACAACTTTTCCATTGGGTATCAAATTGTGTGCATTTAAATGCTAAATACCAATATGTTGAATTAAGGACAGGATGGTCTTTTTTAATAATTCTTCTACATCAAAGTTTCTCTCCATTTCATTTGGCAAATAATAAAACATTGTTCAATAATGTATATATACACTAAAAGATAAAAGTTGTGAAAAAGCCCAATCAAATTTAAATCCATTTATTGCTAAACACATATACAGGTTATCTCAATTATCATGTGGCTTAGGAAAACTTTAATTTTGATACATCATCTACATCTCAAATGTCTCAGTCCCCTATTTCTTTTGAGACAATAACAATGTTAAATAACTTGACACAACATGGAAAGCATTTTAATGTCTATGGTGGCAATAAATGGTGTTAAGGTAGGGCATGTGCTGATGAGGCGTTGTGCGTTATTTTCATTTGTACTTTGAAGGGCTTAATAGCATCATCTCAAAGGAATACTTGTGTGACGTGGCTTCCCACAAGGACTTTTTAAAACAGGTAAAAACTATTTACACTGGCTGCCAAATCCCTCTACTCTGCACTGGAACTGTGGAGCATGACTCCACAGCCTGTTATTGAATGAACAGATGAAAACAGAAATATTACTGAATACATGCAAGTTTGTTTTGTTTGTGGTTTAGAAACAGGTGAGAGAAGTGGCTATATAAGATATGAACACACCTCCGAAAGAAATACGTCAATTGTCTGTAGTAAATCCTTTAACATAATTAAACCTGTGATAGTCTACTATTGCACACCTGTTGTGGAGTATAAATGGGAAGTAACGTTGACATAATAAAATTCTATTTGGATGCGATTCCCATTCCGGAATCGTTCTCATTAACTTCTCTCTTATTGTTAATATTAAAACAATTTGTTTATGGTGTTTTTTAAATTAAAAAAAAATAAGACTTTATGTTCCATATACATTTCACCATGGGATTGTTGTTCATTGTTTGGCAAAGTATGTCTTATTTTTAAGGCGCGAGTTTTACGAGAATTTTGGTTGGCCCAAACGACTGAATGTTGCTTAACGTCGCATCAGCATCGTTTTACGAGAAGATAAGTGGAATGATTATTTTGTTTTATTATTGGTTGTGGTGATTGCCGATTATAATCAATTGCATATTTCCCAACAACAAATTTAACTGTATCTATAGCTAAACATATCATGAATTGTCAACATAAAGACTTACCTGATTACAACTTGAAGAAACTCCTGTAACTGAGACTCTTCATAATACACTTATTAAAAGAACTAAAAATGTTTAAATTGTTTTAAAGCTAGATACAGTTAAATAATACCACAATCTTGTCGTTTGCTGTTACACGATGTGTTGCCAACAAAGCAGGCGAATTTCACTGCGGCAGCCTACCCGAGCCAGGCGCGGATTCAGACGGGGGCACACCCGGCCTATGTCCCTAAAACTTTCGCAGCCTATTCACCACACTATAACATGGGGTAAGGACTGCTCTATATAGCTTTAGTCCCAAAACACAAATTAAAAATTTGTCAGTGTGCCCCCCTAACATAGAATCCTGGATCCGCCAAGTGCTGTGAGTTCAACCTACTGGTCGAGGTTCATGCAATACCTTTACGATTATACTGCAGTGATAGGAGACATCTAGTCACTTGTGGCAAAGGTCAAGTTTTTATGTGGGACTTTAATTTAGACCAATCAAATTAGATTATAAATAGTTTGATCGAGGATTATGCAGCAGTGCTGCACGTTCTGTTAAGGTAATTTCCAGAACATTGACTTATCCTCCCGTTTATTAGAACTGGTTTTTGTTTGATTTTGTTTATTAATTGATGAAACTAAATGACCATCTCCAATTAAACTCAAGATGGAAAGTGTTTTTGAGATTCCTACGTATTTACGCTTTCTTTTTTCAATAATAAAACATATATGTATATTGCATTATTATTATTATTATTATTGATTATTGTTTCATTGCAAAATATATTCACAGGACATTTTTCCGATGCTCTTTTAGTCCTCCAATTTTGACGAATAAATATCTGAATTCTCTTTCAAGTGTTTTTTGTCCCTTGTCTTTCCTATAAAATAATGACAAACAAGAGGCCCAATAGGGCCTGTACCGCTCACCTGGGTCGTTTACAGCACAAAAACAATAAATACTACATTAAAGGAGCAATAACTCTGATGTGGATATTTAGATATTTATGAAACTTGCTACTCGCATCTGTGACCTTGACCCTGAACCAATGACCATAATCTATATATTAAAATGATCATTGCATCAATACCAACAATATTCTCATATACATGCCTATACAAAAAGTTCATAGTTTTCGAGATAATGAACCTTTTTGGTATTGTTTTGCAACCGTGACCTTGACCTTTTGACCCATGACCTTTTTCTATACATCAAAATGATCGTTGTATCAATACCTACAACATTCTAATATACATGCCTATACGAAAAGTTCATAGTTTTCAAGATAATGAACCATTTCAGTATTCTTTCGCATGTGACCTTGACCTTTGAACCAATGACCTTAATCTATATATCAAAATGAACGTTACATCAATACTTACAATATTCCAATATACATGCCTATACAAAAAGTTTATAGTTTTCAAGATAATGAACCATTTTGGTATTGATTTGCTACTGTGACCTTGACCTTTAGACCCATGACCTCTTTCTATACATCAAAATTATCGTTGTATCAATACCTACAACATTCTAATATACATGCCTATACAAAAAGTTCATAGTTTTCAAGATAATGAACTATTTCAGTATTCTTTCGCATCTGTGACCTTGACCTTTGAACCAATGACCTTAATCTATATATCAAAATGATTGTTACATCAATACCAACAATTTTCCAGTATACATGCCTATACAAAAAGTTTATAGTTTTCAAGATAATGAACCATTTTGGCATTGATTTGCTACTGTGACCTTGACCTTTAGACCAATGACCTTTTTCTATACATCAAAATTATCGTTGTATCAATACCTACAACATTCTAATATACATGCCTATACAAAAGGTTCATAGTTTTCAAGATAATGAACTATTTCAGTATTCTTTCGCATCTGTGACCTTGACCTTTGAACCAATGACCTTAATCTATATATCAAAATGATTGTTACATCAATACCAACAATTTTCCAGTATACATGCCTATACAAAAAGTTTATAGTTTTCAAGATAATGAACCATTTTGGCATTGATTTGCTACTGTGACCTTGACCTTTAGACCAATGACCTTTTTCTATACATCAAAATTATCGTTGTATCAATACCTACAACATTCTAATATACATGCCTATACAAAAAGTTCATAGTTTTCAAGATAATGAACTATTTCAGTATTCTTTCGCATCTGTGACCTTGACCTTTGAACCAATGACCTTAATCTATATATCAAAATGATTGTTACATCAATACCAACAATTTTCCAGTATACATGCCTATACAAGAAGTTTATAGTTTTCAAGATAATGAACCATTTTGGCATTGATTTGCTACTGTGACCTTGACCTTTGGACCCATGGCCTTTTTCTATACATCAAAATGATCGTTGTATCAATACCTACAACATTCTAATATACATGCCTATACAAAAAGTTCATAGTTTTCAAGATAATGAACCATTTCAGTATTCTTTCGCATCTGTGACCTTGACCTTTGAACCAATGACCTTAATCTATATATCAAAATGATTGTTACATCAATACCAACAATTTTCCAGTATACATGCCTATACAAAAAGTTTATAGTTTTCAAGATAATGAACCATTTTGGCATTGATTTGCTACTGTGACCTTGACCTTTAGACCAATGACCTTTTTCTATACATCAAAATTATCGTTGTATCAATACCTACAACATTCTAATATACATGCCTATACAAAAGGTTCATAGTTTTCAAGATAATGAACTATTTCAGTATTCTTTCGCATCTGTGACCTTGACCTTTGAACCAATGACCTTAATCTATATATCAAAATGATTGTTACATCAATACCAACAATTTTCCAGTATACATGCCTATACAAAAAGTTTATAGTTTTCAAGATAATGAACCATTTTGGCATTGATTTGCTACTGTGACCTTGACCTTTAGACCAATGACCTTTTTCTATACATCAAAATTATCGTTGTATCAATACCTACAACATTCTAATATACATGCCTATACAAAAAGTTCATAGTTTTCAAGATAATGAACTATTTCAGTATTCTTTCGCATCTGTGACCTTGACCTTTGAACCAATGACCTTAATCTATATATCAAAATGATTGTTACATCAATACCAACAATTTTCCAGTATACATGCCTATACAAGAAGTTTATAGTTTTCAAGATAATGAACCATTTTGGCATTGATTTGCTACTGTGACCTTGACCTTTGGACCCATGACCTTTTTCTATACATCAAAATGATCGTTGTATCAATACCTACAACATTCTAATATACATGCCTATACAAAAAGTTCATAGTTTTCAAGATAATGAACCATTTCAGTATTCTTTCGCATCTGTGACCTTGACCTTTGAACCAATGACCTTAATCTATATATCAAAATGATCGTTACATCAATACCAACAATATTCCAATATACATGCCTATACAAAAAGTTTATAGTTTTCGAGATAATAAATAATATTAGAAAAGTAAAAAATTAGGTCATGACCTTCATAATTGACCTTGACACCATTTTGAAGGTAATTACAAGAATATGTCAAAACTGAAAACCCCATGTCATTATCTGGTCATATAGTCAAGTTATAACAATTTAAAAATATTTTACGATTTTTTTTCAAAATTAAACGCAAAAACGCGTAACCTATTTTTAAACCAAATTTCATGAAATGAACAAACTTAAAGGTTAAGACTATGTAGAATCCAAATATCACATCAGTTTTTGCCTCCAATGAGTGGTTCAAGAGAAGAAGATTTTTTTAGGTTTTGTCTATTTTTAGTAACAGCGGCCATCTTGGATATTCGATCGCCATGATTTGAACAAACTATAGTTAGACTCTGTCAAGGACCTTCCATGGCAAATTTGGTTTCAGTTGGCCCAGTAGTTTCGGAGGAGAAGATTAAAGTTTACTGACGCACGCACGGACGCACGCCTCGCCATGCTATAAGCTCACATGGCCTTTGGCAAGGTGACCTAAAAATGACAAATCTGTTTCAATCAGTTCAGGCATAGGAGCAATAAGTGCAACCACTTGTCAAAATGCATACTGCATGCATAGTTTAAGGAAACAATGCCAGGATACAATCAGTATCGGTCAGTTTTTGTACACTCACATTGGGTATAAAAGGGATTTGAAGCCTACGAGTTTAGCAATTTTCACCCTATTTCGAGTTTGAAATTGTGACTGGAATTTTATGAAATTAAACACAAACATACCATTCAGTGTCCAAAAACACAATCCAAAAGCAAAGTAAAAACAAGAGGCCAAATGGGCTTGATACGCTCACTTGATAAATAATAGCTGGCTGAAGAATGTGTAAAGGAGAAAGAAAAAACTGAAACCCCAATAATAAGTAACCATTTCACTATTCTTTCGCATCTGTGACCTTGACCTTTGAACCCATGTCCTTTATCTATATATCAAAACGATGATTGTGTCAATACCAACAATTTTCTAAAATACATGCCTATACAAAATTATAGTTTACCATATAATTTACCATTTCGGTATTCTTTTACATCTGTGACCTTGACCTTTGAACCAATGACCTTCATCTATATATCAAAATAATCGTTGCATCAATGCAAACAGTATTCTAATGTACATGACTATACAAAAGGTTTATAGCTTTCAAGATAATTAATAAAATCACAAAGGTCAAAACTTGATTGAATGGGTTTACTCTCTCACTTAATTATTCAAGGTTTTTATGGTTTTGTGACCTTGACCTTGATGATATAAATTTGGTACGCGACACATCCTCTTTCAATACTGTATAATCTTATAATATCACTTTGATACCTCTTTTTATACAAAAGTTATAGAGCCGAAACGACGAAAAAGGCAATTTTTCAAATGTTTTATGGTGCTGTGACCTTCACATTGACCTTTATGATCTGAATTGCGACACATCATCTTTCCATACCATAAAGAGAATATCACTTTGATACCTCTTTTTATACAAAAGTTACAGTGCAGCAACAGATTCCTGGACAGACATGGGTAACCTATATGCTCAGGCCATATTCATGGCGGGAGCATAAAAATGTTTGGCAGTTACATACTTGAAATTTAAAACCCTCAAGATGACCTCTAGATCCCTAAAACTAATTACTTGTTTGTTTTACTTGAGTAGTCATTCTGGGAATAAACCACTGCAGTTACAGTCACAGCTTACCCTCCGAGTACAATAGTCAATCGATAAAAGCTGCACATTTAAATCTGATTCAATTGTTTTACCAACTTGGAACTGGAAGACATTTGGAATTGTCCAATAGTGTTAAGTTGATGTTGGAAGCAGTGATTTTTAACATCTTTTATCTTCTTGCTCAGTCTGTTTTAATCGCTTTTAGTTGAAAGCCTCCAGGCCTTCTATATTCGAACTATAATGAAGTGTCTTTAGCGTGCACTGAGACATAGAACCTTGGTTTTGATGTAATTCAAAAGACTACTGAGCAACAAGTTTTTTACAGCTCTAGTATAGACAGATGAAATTCTTCTCAGAAAACTTAATTTAAAGGCCACAACATTTCAGAGAGACAGTACCAATTGGATATGTCTACCCATATTCATATTAGGTTTCACTTCAAATAAGTCAAAATATACAGGCTATCAGAGCTGCATACTGACCCACAACCAGCAGGTCCGACCCTCTTTTGGACACAAGTTCCCACTGACCCACCAAGGGAACTGACTCACAAATGACCATGGAGGATTTTCAATGTTTATTCATTACTACTCAAATCCATCTGCAATTGCCGCGAATTACAGTGATTTACATTTCAATGTTTATTCATTACTACTGAAATCCATCTGTAATCGCCGCAAATTAGAGTGATTTACATGGAATAAGGTTGTATTGGAGTAATTATATGCCCGAAGCAGGAAAAAATCTATTTCTCTAAGACGTCACATGACAATTTGATAAATTTTTTAATTCTTTTGGTAGGGATGCACCCAGACATGGTCAGATTTCGGTCGGACCTGCAATTATACAAAATAGGGTTGGCACCTCTGGGTATACTTGTAGTAATTAATCTTTTAATTAAGCTAAGTCTAAACACATTTCAAATACAACAATAAGATTTTATTTAACAAGTTTATGATGTTATGAGAATTGTTCACAGAAGTAAACAAAACAAATAATTACAGCTGTAGCTCATGCTAGATATTACAACTAAAAAAGCAAAAATATCTTTATAAACAAAATGTAAAATGATGTAACAGAAAGAATTTGCCATCATTTCTGGATAAGACTACTTTTTCTGAAGAACTGTTAAATTTCCTTGCAATCAGCAACATTCCTGGTAAGCTGGATGTATTCAGCCCTGTGATACGTTTATGTACATGATGCATATTATGGTTACCTGCGCTTCTACAGAAGAAGCTATCCTATCAAAAAATAAAGCAAGATCTTCCTTATGTGACACTAAAAATAATAACAACATCAACATTATCCAGTTAAATAAGACCTTGCTTATTTGACAAATCGCTTACTTACTTAACATGTAATTTCGTGCGTAAATGAGACATACCGGTGTCTCCATCAATTTTGCAGCTAAAAGAGATCTCAACCATCAACAAAACAGCTTTATCCAATGAATACTGTCAAAACTATGATTTGATCAAAAATGACTGATGTCATGGAAATGTGTTTGAAAACAATATAAGTTTTCTCATGTCACAAACAAAGAATTTGCTACCGCTATTTCCAGGTATGAGAAAAATTGACTTGAATAGAAACTGTGTTATTATATGACTGAGGGTTTTCTTGGTCAATTTCAGTTGTACATATAGCGATATTCAATGAAAAATGCGTCAAAAATTCCAAAAATAGTTGACCGACCACTTTAAACACTATAAATAATAACAAAAAGTTAGCCAATCAGATCAAAAATAGATCAGGGGCTTTCCTGAAACTATGATGTCATAATTGAAAGACGTAAAACGAAAGCATGCGCTGACTTCATTGACTTGATTTGGCAATAATCACACAAAAATAAAGTGCCAGACGACGAGCAGCATAAACATTTGCGTATGTAGAAACCTCAGGGTTGGAGACAATTTTTGAACATCAAAAGATGCTATTAACACAAAGAAATTACACAGATAGTACAGTTAAACTAATAAGAAGTTATTTAAGACCTTTTAAAACCGACTTTACTGACCTGATGAACAACTCTAGTAATGTCAAAGTTGCGATCATTTTGCTGATCACACTAAAATATGAATTTTTAACTGTCATTCTGAAGTGTCATGATATTGGTGGATATGGGATTATATGGACCTGATCAGTTATATTCACCAAGGCCTATCCACCTCATCAACAGACAATAATTTTTTTTACTATACTATAATATGTTGTGCAATAATTCATCAATAAATATAACTAATGGCATTGTTTGTGAGAACATTTTTATATCCCATTACAAAATCAACAAATATATATGTGAGCAGTAATATGTGAGCTACTGCTTACTTAGTATATCCCCACTTTTAACATATGTTAGATACAATTAAAACTGGAGTAGATGTCTGGCAGACTTGAAATCAGTACTTGCAGCATGGGACCAAACAGTAAACTTGCATACACAATTTCAAGTGGGTGTGACTGATAGTTGCTGAGAAAACAGTTACCAAAATTTTCAACCAATTAACCATAAATGTTGAAAATAAACTTAGTCAGGAAACAGGAAGTAGATGTCTGTTAGACTTGAGGTATGGGACCTCATACTGAACTGACATACAAAATTAACAGTGGCTGAGAAAATTGTTTTACAAAAATATTTGTTTTACAAAAAATTTTAACCATTGACCATACAATTTTTATGTAACAAAAAATTTTGTGAACTCGAATGGAAGAAACTAATTGGAGGATTTTGTCATCAGACTTATCAAACTGGTGACAAAACTTGGCATGTAGCAATATTGCTGGTAAAACTATTTGGAGCCACAGCTAAATTAAAGTGAAAAATCCCAACCTGTACATTCAAGTTTATAGGATTTTTTTCCAGATATTAACCAGGGTTCGCACAGACATTTGGACTCCAAATTTAAGGATTTTTTAGGGTCTTTTCAGTGTCTTATTTGCAAATTTAAGGCCTAATCAGGGGGACCATTTAAAAAAAAAATTACTGGTGCAAGGGCAATTAAATCAATAAAACAATTATTTACGTGTCCATAGTAACGACCCTTGAAGTGGAGGTTGAATTTAGGCATTCGGTTGGGCCAGGTACCTTTAAATTGCCCATTTCAATGTAATTTATCAATTAATTATTTATATTAGTCTATTTGCAACCACTTAATGTCGAAATACAGACACCCAACGGGCCAAATTCAAGGACTTTTTAGGGCCTTCAGGATAAATTCAAGGGCTTTTTAGGGTCAGACTTGTTTTAAGGGTCTTTTAAGGGCAAACCTCAAAATTTAAGGACTTTTCCAGGCCTGTACGAACCCTGTTAACTGTTATTTTTCAGACATTTACTGTCACAAACACAGTAACTCAGACACTATCCATAATGAAGGCAACATAATAAGTAAATTTACTGTACATAAATGTACTGAGAACACAGAATGACATTGATGTTAAGTTTCCTTGGATTCCACATACATGGTGTCAAGACAAGTACATGTATGTTGTAACGTGTAGCAAGTGTCATTCAGTAATTGAACATTCAACTAGAAGATATTGACTGTAGTAACATTCGTCGTCATCTGAAAGGACAGCCATGTGCCCAATGACCACTTCTTCCTGTATTTTAAAGAAAAAGAATAAAATTATTTGTATGAAATATTACTGCTACTAACATAGATTACATATGATTACCAATATACTGTAACTGTATAAATTTTAACGGTGTAGTGTTTTTAACCATTTTTGTTAAATTAGCAACTAAAATTAAATACAATCATAAATTGCACAAGGTGATCCAAGAAATAAGCTACATGTTATTCAAGTCTATGTGAATGTTTCCAAACAAAATAATGTAATGATGAATGCACCATTACAAAGAAGGCCCCTAAACGTATAAGTGTCAAACTGCCATTTTCGAAAATTTAAGCCTTAAAATATGTTCTACACTTTCCATACAATTCCTAACGTTTAAGTGTAACCATAATTCCCATTGGATATGGAATTGCATATGATAAGCTGATGTTTTCCCAAAAATTAACCTTACTCTGGGAATTTGCAACATAAATTTTCCAAAACATTCTATACAATGTCTCGTGTACTAATTACCGGTACAAAGTACATTAGCAAACTCCATTGGACTAGTTAACTTTTGTGACTCAACAATTATATATACTGATAACAGAAAGAACCGATTTAGATCAGTTAGGATTTCAGCCCAATTTCTGAAACAGCTGACATGATTTATCAAATTAACATCAATTTTATTGTACGAGTATACATGTAAGTTAAAGGCAGCTACTCATGAAGTTCACTTTTATAGATTCCCACAAGTGACATTGATAAATAAGACTGAGTGTACTTCCCTAGAAATCCAATTTAATTAAAGAGATCTTACCACATCTAAAACATGCTCCTCCTCCATAGTATCCGGTTCCTCTGATATATGGGAGATCATCGTCCTCGTCTTCATCACTGTCTACATCAGAATTACTATAAAAATGTACATCATCGTCATCAGATTCACTACTAGATAAAAACATGTGATCGTCCTCATTATTGTCACTTTCTATAATTATTGGCTGGTGTCCTTGTTCATTGTTTGTTGGTGCAGCTGTATTTCCACCACGCCCCCTTCCACGGCCGCGACCTCTGCCACGTCCCCGTCCACCTCTAGTACCCTGGGCAGTACCTGGCCTATTAGCATTCTGTGCATCATCATATTTTGCTTGTTCCTCTGTTAAACAATAGATTATAATTATTAAAATTTTCATATCCTGCACATATTGTAATACACAGATGCTGTATGGCAATATGTATCATAATATTTTTCAAAAGAAAAAAAAACCACCCTTAATGTTATGTATATAACTCACAAAATATTGATGCATGTACATTCAATCATTGTAAGACATCTTGTTTTATCATTATGTTATAATGAATGTTGTTCCAGTGTCTGGATAGCTTTATATGTTATGCAATGTGTTTATGTTAAATTTTGGGTGTGACAGAATGCATTTTACATTTGGATCATAATTATGAAGCACTATGACAATTCAGACATCATGTAGATTAATGAATTTAATTATGGGATCTTGTCAGTCGTATAGATAATACCAGACACCACTAAAAATAATGATTATACAACTGATAAATTATGTTAATCACAACTATTTTGTTAGTGAAGATTATATGTTTATTTTTTTTTTTAATTATTATCATTTTTATGAAACAAAATGCCACTCATTCAGAAAAAAATGTGTTACAATATTATGATTGGAACATATGTATATAAACTTTGCATGATGGTCCTTGATAAGTTTCTTTACTCTTTTCTTTTCTTACATAACCATTCCATTCTTATCAAAATGTTGCAGGACATATATGTTACATTTTCATTTGGTCAAATAGAGTACACCCAAAGCACCTAACATCTGTAACACTGATTTTATCTATTTTTTTTAAATGTATTACAAACCTTTGCGCTGTTTCACTAATTGAACTCGTCTTTCTTTTAGTTCATCACTGAGATGTTCAGCCATTTTATCAATGTAATTATCAAGAATGAGAGATCGTACATGTGATGTAATCGGTGCTCGACAAATTGGACAATCTTTTTTCACTTTCATCCACTGAGTTATACATAATGAGCAAAAGGCATGCGAACACTGTAATGATGTTGCCTGAAAAGTAAAAATTAACTGATAAAATACACCTATCTCTCTCTCTCGCTCTGTGTGTGTGTGTGTGTGTGTGTGTGAGAGAGAGAGAGAGAGAGAGAGAGAGAGAGAGAGAGAGAGAGAGAGAGAGAGAGAGAGAGAGAGAGAGAGAGAGAGAGAGAGAGAGAGAGAGAGAGAGAGAGAGAGAGAGAGAGAGAGAGAGAGAGAGAGAGAGAGAGAGAGAGAGAGAGAGAGAGAGAGAGAGAGAGAGAGAGAGAGAGAGAGAGAGAGAGAGAGAGAGAGAGAGGAGAGAGAGAGAGGAAGAGAGAGAGAGAGAGAGAGAGAGAGAGAGAGAGAGAGAGAGAGAGAGAGAGAGAGAGAGAGAGAGAGAGGAGAGAGAGAGAGAGAGAGAGAGAGAGAGAGAGAGAGAGAGAGAGAGAGAGAGAGAGCATTGTAGTTCATGTCCCACTCAAGATTATTTCACTTATATCAAGAAAGTCAGTTCAGGGATTTTTTGTGATTTAAATTTTTTATTTCCAGAATTGTAATGTACAATTATATTATATATATATATATATAATATATATATATATATATATATATATATATATATGACATATCAACGTGGCATTCATTCTTCATTACATATGGAGTCAGTTCAGGGATGGTGGAAAAAACAAGAGTGCCAAAAAACCAATAACTTTCAGCAAGGTAACTTTTTCACACTAAGATCTGTCCTGAGTGGGATTTGAATTTAGACTTTTGTTGATGAAGAACATAACTATTATTGATTGGAAGCAAATTATCTGTAAAATGTGTAAATCAATGGAACATGTATGTTTTTATCACATTTATATTTTTTTAAAAATTTTATCAACCACTTAAGGCTAACAATGAAGTTCTTTGTGATAATCAATAATTTTTACAATACTAAAAAGTTTATAAATTTTATGTCAGAACAAAAGGCGTACAATTGGTAATTTACCTGCACAAATAGCTCATTACAAATACTACACTGTAATTCAGTCTCCATTAGATCAGCAAAGTTTGATAACACTGCTTCTCTAGCACACAATAACGCTTCTTTTTGTTGGTCTTTTTCATTTTTAGTCTCATTTAACTGACTCTCTAACATTTTCTGTTCAGTCTCTTTCTGAGTTATTACTTTTTCCAGTTTTTCTTTCTCTTGTAACAATTGTAATTCTAAAGCTTTATCCTTTTCTTCTAGTGCTCTCTCCATTTCCTTTTGAAGATTTTTTTCCACTTTTTCTTTTTCCTCTAATAATTTATCTTTTTGGCTCTGTAGCTGTTCTAACAACCTTGCTTCTCGCTCTAGTAACTGATTATCCAATTCTTCTTTTAACTTTTCTTCTTCTTCCTACAAAACCATAAAATTACATTAAATTAATTTTATTTATGATATTTTTACACATTTCAAAACAAGATATCTTTAGTGAATAGAAAGGGTGTGGCAAGTCATCAGCTGAGAAGCATATGCCATGGTACAGAAATGAGAAATAATATTTTGGTCGGCTTGTATATTGTTTTCAATTGCAGCAGCATTATTTCAATTGTTTGTGAATCGATTTTTATTTTACTTTTGCTTTTGGCCTTAAAAGAAATGATTAATAGCTGTTACATTACAAATTACCTGATAAAAGAAAGTGGTATTGGTTATCTGGTCACAGGCTCAAGATTGGCATGTGCTCAATACCACTTTCTTTTATCATTATAATTTGGTCAGATAATTTGTGATGTAATTCACATAACCAGCTATCAATCATTCCTTTTAAGGATAAAAAGGTGGAGTTGGTAATAGACATACTTGTTTCCTTTTCAGTTCTTGTGCCATCTCCTCTTCTTTCCTTTTCAAAGCATCCTCTAGCTCTTTGCTTCTTTCCTCTCGTCGTTTCTTTTCTTCTTCTAATTCATTTGTTATCTCTTTTTGTTTTTCATCCTTTTCTTTTAACAATTTTTGCATTTCAGCCAGTTTCTCTTCAAATTCTTTCACCTTTTGTTGGGCAATTTGTTCTTGTTTTAACAGTTTATGTTTGAAGTTTTTGTATGGTGACCACTCTGAATCACCATTTGTTTTACTTGTACTAGGGTGGGCATCACTGTCAATATCTGGCTGAGAAACTGTAACTTGAGAATTACTTCCAGGTGGTTTGTTTTTACACATTATGTTATTAGTATCATGTTTAGTTCGTTTTGCCGAATATTTAACCTGTGACTTTGAAGAGCCATCTGCCTCATCAAATGATTTTGGTCTCATTCGTTTTATTTTGATGTGCTCGTGAAATTTAAACACAAACTCTGCTGGTTCGTTTGGACTTTTGGCTACTCCAAGTTGCACCCCATCTCCTTCATTAAGTACATAGGGATGTTCTGGATCAATCTTGTTTCCATTAACAAAAATCCCATTTAAACTCTAAAAAGAAAGACAGAATAACCTTATTAGTACATACTTATAGTCATCACAAAAAACAGTGCCCATGTTTTGAGTTTTCACATGGTGTTTCCTCCTGACCACTTTAATATAAGTGAAAGAATATACGGACTGTGGCATATAACACAACACTCCAGTTAGCTGTCACATTTTAGGAAATGAGAATCTCAATTTATAGGTCTCCTGGCAGTTTTCAGTTAGGGTTCTTCATTTTGACATGCCTATATTATCATGACTTTTTTTTATATTGAGGACAATATTGGACAAATGGGATTAAATTCAATGTAAACCAGTATTTATTAAAGGACAAATCTATAAAATTTTTGCAATCTTGCTTTCTGTGAAATAGGGTGAACAAGTAAGTTTCTAAGAGTGAAGTAACATTTTTATGCCCCAGTCAAGTTTCTTTTTCTTAAATTGATGTTGCCATAGTAGAAAAATTGGAATGCCTTGAGAAAACCATTGTCATTCGGAAAGCAAACTGACAAACTTTCCCACACTAGGATTTGTAATAAGTGTGGTTCAAACCTAGGTGATGAGGGGAGCTTTGATTTGTAAGTGTGTTTTAGACCAAGCCGCCATCAAGGACCTCATTACAATCTGAGTCACTTCTCTTTCCAATGGCACCCTTTTTAACAGCAGTTAACAGCAAAAAAAAATATTGTTTTAAAAATGTTTTACCCAAGTACAGCAGCAAAATTGGTGATCATGGGGATGACCATTGTAAAGAAAGTCGACTATATATAGCCAGAAAATGTTTAAAGGAACAAGGAAGAACAGACAGACCTGACAGTGATTCCTATACTTCAAGTAATCAACTCATTACCTTGTTATCTCTTATTGTCCATCTTTCGTCTTTAGTTTTCTTAAGCACAGCATGACATCGAGAAATTACAGTTGATAGTAAACACACTGTTACCTCTGGGGATCTTCCAATCGTCACCTAAAATAGATATAAACAACGTTGCCATTGGTCAGTCTGTGTCTTATGTAATATCTCAGGTGCATTAATTTCTGTCTTTAACTACATGTAACCACTACAGTAGCATAATGGGGTTCGCCGCTGTACCACATGATACCCTCTAACGTTTGTGCGGAACACTATTTCCAATGGATATGGAATAATATGAGATGACGTTTTCCAGTGAAAACGGCATCATTCCAGGAATCTGCGACGCTGACGTTTTCCAAAATGGTCTGCACAAACGTTACGAGGCATTGATCATGTGGTACAGCGGTGAACCCCATTTGTAGAGTGTTAACTTTGTAAGTGGGAGTTCATAGGTTGGAACCCTGGCTGGGTCTGTCCAAGACTTATTTTTCTTGGGTGTGGATAGTAAAGGGAGTCTGGATAGTATAGCAAGACATTAATTTCAAGTTCCTGTGCTTTAAGTGTGTGCAGTGATGTACGCCCTATGAATGATATCGGGTGAGAACTTAGGGTAACTTAGTCTTAGGCAGATATCCTAAGGACCTAAGATCCACTTTCACTTTGACCATGCTCGGATGTTTTGTATCAAAATAAATTGGATGATTGCACGAGTCGTAAAATTCTGTGTAAACATACTTCATCTTTGTCAGAGAGGATAATGAGTCTGTGTTTCTTCACATTATCGCCTTCTCGTAGAAGACAAGTGACAAGTTGTGATTTCTCCGCCATATTCGCTCATATTCGTAACCCGCGTTTGGGTTCTTTTCACTGTTCGTCACCAATTTGTGGGTACATTTTTGCGCATGCGTCGTGTTATCCATCACAACTTCCTTTTATTGCTGCCATTTTATTGCACAAGCACGTGTAAGTTAATCAGTCAAATTAAACCATGTTTACCTCAATATTTACTTGAAATTTTATATCGTTGTGAAATAATAAAGATATATAGTCCCATACATGTCGATGATTCAATAGAAAACTGAAAATACAAATGTTAAATTATTGAGATTACTAGATCTACAGTAGTGCATGCTTTGATTTCTGCAAAATAATTTTTAAATCGGTAAGATTGTTCACCATTTTTTTCAAACAAATAAACTTAAGTAGCTAAGTGTTTGTAAAAGAAAATTACATTACTTATATAGATGAATTGTTGTAAAATTGTGTAAATTGTTTTGAAAATGATTTGGTATGAATGGGGTTCGCAGCTGTTCCCACAGGCACTTGTTTCTGATACTCAAATCTTAAACATAACACAAGGTATCCATCTTCACACTATCCAAAACGTTGACCCCCTTGGTTTTTCTTTGTTTTTGAGTTATGCTGGGGAATTAAAAACACAACATATACCATACTTTTCTACATCATTCTTTAGCGGAATATATGTAGAAAAGAATGGTATATGTTGTGTTTTTTAATTTCACTGCATTACGTCAAAAACAATGATAAACCAAGGGGGGAGGGAACATTTTGGATAGCGTGAAGATGGATACCTTGTGCAATGTTTAAATATAGAGTGTTATTTTTTTAATATTAGAAACAAGTGCCTGTGGCTGTACCACTTGATTTGTGCAGAACACTTATTTCCAATGGATATTGAATCGCATATTGAGACATAAGATGTTTTCCTGTGAAAACGACGTTATTCTGACAATTTGCGACATCAACATTTTCCAAAACATTTCACATGAACGTTAACAGGTGGGGATCATTCCCCCATTTCGGAAGTTATCCGCCACCTTTCTACAGAAATACTCTATAACAAATACAAATTACAGAAACAAAGTTAAGTATGGCAGACAGGCAGTTTTAGGATGCAGAGACGGAGTGTTAAAGATTGAGCTCATCTGCATCCAACATTCTACATTTAAACACAAAGCAAAGAGTTAAGGTTTCAATTAAGCCATTGTGTTTGCGGTTCACCTCTAGCTGATGACATCTTTAAATGATACAAGTGAAATAATCTTTGAATGGGAGAGTAAATCACATTCAATCAATTATAAATAAAAGGGGGCTTATGTGTCATATTAACAAGAATGTCAGTTCTAGTGCTAGAACTTTTTAAAAAAAAGTGTTGTTTTTGTTTAAAACTTTTAGTGTCAAAAGAGTAATTTATTTTCTTGTGCATAAACCAAAGACAACAAAGGTGTTGGAACAGAGAACATGCAAATCATCAACAGTAAATGGCAAAGGTACCTGTAGGCTGTACAGTATTTAATTAATTGGATAAACATTTTATCATGTGATAAATCCAAGTTATGTGCATCAAAATAGATAAAAATCTTGATGTGTATTTCAGAGATCAAACTGTAATTAGGACTGGGACTCATTGATGATCCTTTATATATTGTAGTTAAAATGCAGTTGTTTGTAAGAGGTAGCCAGACGCACACCTTGCAGATTGCAGGTACAGAAACAGTTAAAGATGTCAAGGTGAGAATTTAAGTTAAGATTCTAAAAAAAAAAAGAAATTAAAAAGATCTTTAGGAAAAGGAAACATTTTATAAGTTGACATAGTTTTGTTCTTTAAAATTCATTCTAAGCGTGATTCTTCACTTCAGAGTCTGTATTCGAGACTGACATAATGAAAGTGGTCTGATCTTTTAATTCCCCTCTTTAATCCAATTCAGTCGATTCCACTTAATTCTGAATTACATATCAACTAATTACATATTTTGGTTCATTGCATAATTTTTCTCTGCACAGATCCATTTGCTATTAATATAATGTTGTAATCGGTTATTTGCAGTATTTTGAGGTAAACCCTTTATTATCATACCTCAATCAAGTTATTAGATTGTTTTAGATACAATTTCAATTTCTTTGTTTAATGTAGTTTAAAGTCTAAACTATATCATGTATGTTTTATTTCAGTCTTTGATAGCTGAAAGAGAAGGCTATGATGTTGAAGAGCAGGTCATTTTGTATTCAGGAAAGCCTCTTGAAGAAAATGTCCAACTTGTTAGTCTTAGTGACTTGTCTACTTTAGAAGTAGATATCCGTATGTTGGGAGGTAAGTAACAATAGAACAAATATACCCAGCACTTATAAATACATATTTCAACACTGACTAAATATACATATAACGGGGTACGTGATAAATAACTCACATCCGTATTCATAATATTCTTGCCGCAGCGTTTATTCTTATGATTTATATATGCTTTCACAATAAGCCCTAAATTAAAGTATACAATGCAATTATTAAGTTGTATCACATTATTCGAACTATATAAAATATTAATACACATTACTTTATCATATTATAATAATATATTATGTTGGAAATAAATGATTTGATATTACAAATCACATTGTAACATATACTTTATATTTTTATTACTAAAAAGGGTTAATAAATTACTAAGGGGAGATAATCCCTATGCAAACACTGTTATAGCATATGTAAATGTTTTACGGGCTCCCCCTGCCGGAGAAAATGTCGTCCCCGACAAAAACCAAAAACAACAAAACAATAACCACAAGAAATCCAAATAAAAATATTACAACTAAAACTGTATCCATTGACGATAATCTTGACGACATGATCTATGGTGGTTTCGTCACGATCTGGATGAGCGCTGATGTAACTCTATCTCTATCCTTATCATTCAAATACCCTGAACAAGCCAACTCTTTCAAAAATTCAGCTCTTTCTTTCCAGTCAACCGCTTGACCAACAAAATAATCTTGCATCCATGCTGGATCTCTTCTAACTCTTGAAGAACGTCGTCTTTGACCTTCATCAGTATCTGCTGTTTCACTTCTGTCTAACTCTGAAACCTGTGAATCATCTGCCTCAACAACCGTGTCCTCTATTTCTCCCCTATCTTCTATATCCTCTGTCTCTTCAACGCTTTCTGCTTCTGCTACATCCTCTTCTATTTCTGTATGCTCCGGAGCATTATCTATGAAATATTCATGTATTTCAAATACACTATCTTCCTCGTCTCTCTCCTCCTGATCACCAGTACTAGATTGAGTACCAATATGACTATCTTTTCCCTGCTGTACTTCTCTTTTATCATTACTATTACTTTCTGTCCTCTCCTTTTGTTCTAATCTTTTCCTTGGTTTCGGACTGGTCTTTTATCCTCTGAAATGTGACTGATTGGTAGTAAAAGATTCCGATGAAGCGTACGCTTTCTACCTTCTCTCGATTCCTTCCTTACTTCATACACAGGTATATCTTTGTTAGGTTGACTGATCACTTCATAAATATCTTCCTCCCATCTGTCCGCTAATTTATGTTTTCCTTGAAATACTAGGCTTTTCACGAGTACTCTATCTCCCGTATGCAATATACTTCGTCTGACTTTACTATCATATCCTTCTTTCTGTCTTGTTTTTGATTTCTCTGATGATTTTGCTGCAATGTCGTAGGCTGATTTTAAATTGTTACGTAATTTCTTGACGTAAATGTTGATCGGTTCCTTATTCTGTCCACTTTCAATTCCAAACGCTAGATCTATAGGTAGTCTTGGATTTCGGCCAAACATCAAGAAATACGGCGAATATCCAGTTGATTCTTGTCTAGTACAGTTGTAAGCGTGAACTAACGAACTGACATATGACTTCCAATCTTGTTTCTGTTTCTCTTGTAATGTTCCCATCATTTCTAACAATGTGCGATTAAAACGTTCACAGAGGCCATTTCCTTGCGGATGATATGGTGTTGTGTGTGACTTTTCCACTCCTAATAAATTGCAAAGTTCTTTCATAAGTTTCCCTTCAAAATTTGGCCCTTGATCAGTGTGAATCCTTTGTGGTAGTCCATAATGTACTACAAAGTTGTGAAAAAACGCTTCTGCTGTAGTCCGTGCAAGCTGATTCCTAGTTGGTATAGCAACGGCATAGCGCGTGAAATGGTCAGTTATAACTAAAATGTTGGAATGACCTCCTTTTGATGTTTCCAAAGACAGAAAATCCATGCAGACGAGTTCCAAAGGTTGATAGGTATGTATATTGACTAACGAAGCACAAACTTTTCCAGGTGTCTTCCTTCTTACACATCGCTCACATGATTTAATCCAGTTTTCGACATCTCTGAACATTCCATACCAGTAAAATCTGTCTTGTATAAGTGATAAAGTTTTTTCACGTCCTAAATGTCCCATATCATTGTGCAACATTCTCATAACTGTTGATATCATTGACTTTGGAAGTAAAACTTGTTTCTCTAATTCTTCATCTCTGTTGATCTTTCTATATAAAATTCCATCCTCAATGCAAAATCTGTCAAAATTCTTCCAAATCATGCTGTGAATTGGAGAATATGGGATGTTACTTTTTAATGGTAATGTCCTACTCGCAATATACGGCATCCACCAACTAATAACCGGATCTTTCTGTTGTTCAAGTCTTAAATTATAAATTAGATTTCCACTTTGAGCTTCAAATAGATCGACGACTTCCTGAGATAAACAAACATTCTCAACATATGAAGGATAATTTACAGCTGATTTACAAAGAGCTTTAATGGTGTCGTACTCCACTGTTGCTGTTTCCGAGTTGTTAACTAATGAGGGATGTCTCGACATTCCATCAGCATCATTATTTCGATTGCCTGGTCTATATACGATTGAAAATTCAAACGACGCCAGTGCAGCAATCCATCTCTGTGATGTTGCATCTAATCTTGCTGAAGAAAGCACGTATGTTAGAGGATTATTGTCTGTTCTTACTATAAATGTTTGTCCTGCTAGATAATCTTTAAATTTCTCACAAACGGACCACTTGAGAGCTAAAAACTCCAATTTGTGTGCTGGATATTTCTGTTCTGCTTTTGTCAATCCCCTGCTGGCGTAAGCAATAACTCTTTGTATTCCATCTTGCTCTTGATATAAAATAGCACCTAGTCCAAATGATGAAGCATCTGTATGTAGTTCAAACGGTTTTTTAAAATCCGGATATCCCAATATCGGTGGCGTTGTCAATTTATCTTTTAATGTCTGAAATGCTATTTCATGTTGGTCTTCCCAAATCCAAGTTTTCTGTTCATTTGTTTTCTTTTTCTTGTGTTTCTTTGGAGATGTTGATGGCATTAACTCGTTTAACGGTTTTGCAATCCGAGCGAAGTTATGAATAAATCGGCGGTAGTATCCGACAAATCCTAAAAACTTTCTAACCTCCTCTGGATTTTTCGGTCGTGGCCAGTTTGAGACTTTATCAATTTTGTCTGGATCTGGTTCTATTCCTTTTTCAGAAACGATGTGTCCAACATATTTCACTTTACTTTCCAAAAATGAACATTTCTTTGCCGATAATTTGATTCCACATTCTTCTAATCTTGTTAGCACCTTTTCCAAGTTGATAAGATGATCGTTAAAATTCTTTGCAAAAATGATTACATCATCCAGGTATATATAGCAAATTTTTGTATGGTAATCTCCTAAGCACTCTTCCATTAGTCGTTGATATGTGGCCGGTGAATTAGCTAAACCAAAAGGGAGACGCTCATATTGATAAAATCCCAATGGTCCTACTGTAAAAGCTGTTCTCTCTTTGTGTTCTTCTAAAATATCCACTTGGTGATAGCCTGATTTCATGTCGATGACCGAAAAGTATTTATTTCCAGCAAGATTGTCCAAAATTTCGTCGATTCTCGGTAGAGCGTAGGCATCTTTAACAGTTCTTTCATTAAGTTGTCTATAATCGACGCACATTCTTAGACTACCATCCTTCTTGCGTGCTAATACAACATTTGATGACCAAGGCGAGTAAGATTTTATTATAACTCCAGCGCTAGCAGTTGGTGTAAATGATTTCTCACTTCGTCCATCATAGAGGGTGGTATTCTACGTGTCCGTTGCTTGAATGGTATTTCATTGACTAGATCTATCCGATGTTTCACTCCACCTACATGTCCTATATCAGTATCGCCTTGACTAAACATATGTCTGTGGTTCCCTAAAACCTTCCAAATCTGATCTTGTTGACTGGAATTAAAATGTTCTGTACATAAATGAACTTTCTGAAGTGGATCACTATCATCATTCGCTTCTACCTGTTTGATATCCTCGATGTCTACTGGTTGTATTTCGCAAATAAGTGACCGTGGTTGAAGAGTTACGGTTCGTGTCGAAACATTAGATAAATGTACATTGACGATGCCTTTTGAAGAATACTTATAAGCAACTAGTGATGGTGTTATGTCTATATCACTGGGTATTGTTGAACGACTAGAAGATGTTACAAGTGCACATACTTCTGGATAAGGTACTTTCTTGTCGAAATATCCTTTATGGTTATTTCTTTATTCGGACGTAATGTCACAGGTCTTGACTCCGCACTTTTTATAACAGCTAAACAGTTTCCATTACGTTCTAACTCTTTATCACGTATTGTCATACTTCTAAATGCTAGGTAAAGCGGTGTGTATAACTCAGCCATCTGTAGAAAACTTTGTCCATATCGGTGTTTAGTTCTTTCAAGTAATAGTGAGAGTAAATTAGTCCCTATTAAAACTGGTACGTTACTATTGTATCTACTCTTTGGCACAATTAAAAATAGTCCTTTCTGAATTGTTCTATCATCTTTGTTGATACCGGACATCTCAATATTTGTTTCAATATATCCATCGTATGGAAGTAAATTACCGTCAGCACATTCGATCCTTAATACTGTTGATAACGGTTTTATCTCAACATTGCTTAAGTGTTCATCATAAAATTCCCGACTTATAGCTGACACTGTTGAACCTGTATCAATTAATGACTTTGCTTGATGTCCGTTTATATACACGTTTAACTCGTTAGGTGTTCCGACTAAACTAAACTCTCCATTACTGTTGATAGGGCGGCTCAATGGTGGGCCTGACGTCTGCCCCTCGAAGCAGGCCTGTTGGCGTTTAAAAACTGACGTGAATGGTCCATTCGAACTCTACATCCAACTCGAACATGTCCAAATTGTCCACAACGATAGCAAGTTGGTCCTGGTCCATAATTATTCGTTGGTCCTGGTCCATAATTATTCAAACTATTTCCCGTATATTGAAATCTTGGTCGGTACTGTTCCAATCTCGGTCTAAATTCCGATCTCTGTGTAAAAGGTCTGTTTGTGGTGCTATATCTAAATCCTTGTTGATTCTCATTTCTAAAATTTCTATCTGTTGTTAATTGATAATTCTGTGTTGTACTACCATCTTTCATAGTTTTTACATCCAAAGCTAATTGTTCGACCATGCTCTTTAGTTCCTCTATATCGCTTTTCTCCTGTACTGTTTTATCTATAGCTGACTTTGCTGGTATTGTTTTGGTGTGTTCTTTGTCTTGTATCTTTCTTTCTTTCTTATCATTCTCTACTTGACGTATAGCTACTCGAAGTTTATCAAAGTCCTTGATTTTATCATAGATGTGTCCCGTTATATCTCTTAATGAGCTTCTCAAACCTCTATAGAAGATGTTACATAATTCAGCATTGATTTGATTTGCAGTTGCTGACTTGTATTCCGGTGTTTGTGCGTATAAATCCTCTAATCTCGAACTCCATGACGTCACGTCTTCATCCTCTCTCTGTGTAGCACTATAAAACTTAGCTTTAGTTGTTTCTGGAGCATCTACAATTCCATACAAACTTTCAAATTTCTCTATAACTTGTACAGCTGTTGGTGCCGGTCCTAAACGTGTATGCACTCTCAATGCTTCTCCTCTCAACGAACTCCTTATTGCTTGTGCTACAGTTTGCTTTGAATGTCCCTCGTTGATAATACATTCTATCTCATGTTTCCAAATCGTGAACGGAACATCCTTCTTATCATCGTTACCAGAGAACAACGATAGTTTAGGAAAGTGATGTACACTTGCCGAGTAATGATGACTCCTAGGCGGTGGTTCCGGTGTACCTGACCCTATTGTTCCTTCCTCGCCCGCTATCGTTATATCCTTCATCCAGTTTTGAAAATCTTTTAACGTTCCTACCTTTGGTTTCGCTCCAATCTCTTCAAAATATCTTTCCATAGCTTCTATTTCCTCCTTCGTTAATTTTGTAGCCATATTGACCGAACACAAATGACAAAATACAAACTCCAATAGCAACACACATCAACTGACAACCCTACCTTTGACAACAAACTAGCTCTAACCTATACTACTATCGTCGGTACCAACCTTGCTTGATGATATAAACTATATATGTCCAACGATGATACAAATATTATCCACCGTTGCTAGTATTTTATACCAGTTTTTTTTTTTATGTTGATAATTATGTTTATTGACGGATATTTACAACTTCCATGCTTTATTGAGACAACATGGTATACAAAACAACTCACAACAGAATCAACAAACCTCAAACCAACAATCCACAAACCTCAAACACCAAAACTATTCAACTCCAAACCAACAACTACCCTGAACCAACAACCATATGTACAACTTTATATAACACCAAAGTACCCTTGTAATGCAACACCAAATATTTAAAGTAATGTAAATGTGATTGTGCGTTTATTTTAGATGTAAATACACTGTATGAAGAGTAGATGTGTTTATGTAACGTCAAGAACTGTCAGTAAATATTACGCAGGTCAACGCAGCGCAAGCACTACTCTCTCACACTAAGATTAATTGATTAGTAAAGTATAGGGCAAAATGGGAAATAGGGAAAGTATTATTGACTTGACACAACAATAGGACAAGTCTTATATATGGGCTTGATACACAGCGCAAAGTATGACTCAAGTATACTGTATATATTCTAACTGATTAGCAGTTAGTATATAAACGAGTATACTTTATAATATATTTTACATCAATTATTTTATACACTTTGTTTTATACCGGTATTATTTTAAATTATTTTATATCACCGTACCGTTTAAGTGCACTATATAACCATAAAATTGTTTAGTTTATGCTTATTAATACAAAGTCATGCTTATAAATGCATGAGTACCAAAATATAAAACACATATGGCCATCTATCAGCTAAAGGTAAACTTGGACTAAAGTCATGTTTATCAACACATGAAATAAGGAGAAAAATAAATTGAACACAAAATATGACACCTACAATTCATATAAACCATTTGCGTATAGAATCGTAGTGCCAATGTTCACAGACTGAATTATTAACTTCAGTCTATGAATGTCTCCAAATTTTATTAAAAGTTTATAGAGAAACACTTTCCAAGAGCGCCGCCATCTTGAATTCCGTGGGCGCAGCCATCTTGAATCTGTATCTTGTAGGTGCTTTAAACTATACAAAGTTAATGTTCTTGAAAAATCCTGGAATCGCCAATAAGAGAAAAGTCAGTTCTTCCAAATATATAAGACAATCACAAATCCAATATCTACACAATTTTCTGGAGTAGTCTATAAAACAATACTGAGGTTCCTAATATTATGGCAGTCCACCATTTGTTTTTTTCGTTGACGCTGCAAATCTCGTTTTTCTCACTGGGGGCTCCAAATGTAACGGGGTACGTGATAAATAACTCACATCCGTATTCATAATATTCTTGCCGCAGCGTTTATTCTTATGATTTATATATGCTTTCACAATAAGCCCTAAATTAAAGTATACAATGCAATTATTAAGTTGTATCACATTATTCGAACTATATAAAATATTAATACACATTACTTTATCATATTATAATAATATATTATGTTGGAAATAAATGATTTGATATTACAAATCACATTGTAACATATACTTTATATTTTTATTACTAAAAAGGGTTAATAAATTACTAAGGGGAGATAATCCCTATGCAAACACTGTTATAGCATATGTAAATGTTTTACGGGCTTTATAATGCAATTAATAACGAAGCTGAGCCATGAATATTTATTCAGCTGAATCTTATATAAAATAAGTATTTGTAATAATAACTATTGTATCGCTGTGAATATGAGCATCTGTCTATCTGCAGACGAAATAGTATGCAGCGAACTGACTGTGAACATAGGGTCAAAATATAAATAGATTTGGATAAAAACAATGAGATTAATATATGATAATAAAAGAATATTACCAGTATGTGGTATTAAGCTTGCATGTGAAACTATGTATCAATAAAAACACTGGATAGATGATCAGACATTCTACAAAATATAAATACAATAACACTCAGATGTCTGACGTTATATATACAGTCAATATGATATATACACACACATTATATAGGTCAACAATGTTCAGGTAAGTTTAACAATTCTTTCACGGATATGTACGTGCTCTGACCAAATGTAAACAACTATTTATTTTATTTTACAAAGTACTAGTAATCAAAAAGACTAAATATCAAAATTACTTATTTTTCATATGGACAGAATAAATATAAATAAAAGGGAAATGTAATACTAGAGAAGATAATTGGTTAATATTAGTAAACTTACCATTAAATTCATTCTGTCTCTTTCTGTCAAATCTAGTAATGTCCAGCTCTATTGTTTGTCAGGTGACCGGTAGTAGATTTAAAACAAAGGAAAGACCGGGAAAGTGAAAATGAGACAATAGGGTATTAAGGCCAATAGAAAAGTAGTTATGTGTTTAATGTTACCTGAGAGTAATATGTGATATATATAAGAAGTAATAATAGAACAGCAACTATATATAAAAAACTACAAATCCCAACACTGCCACAATTAGTTACACTGTGTGTTGCTGACTTAATATGGTTGATAAAAGGTTAGTAAATTCCATATCGGATGAGGGAAAACACTGTGTGACGATTATATCCTACCGATCACCCTGAAGAACTACTATGGATGCATGTACACAATCATACACAGAGACCTAGACCGGGGAGTAATTCTGGATGAGAAAACACTGGAATACTTTCTGTTGATGCCCTGGTGGCCTAATGGATAAGACGTGGATCTACAAATCCAGGGTCTCTCTGCGCTGTGAGGTTGAGCCCTGCTCAGACCATGTGTGGGAAAGTGAATTTTCCTTGCCGTTGGCCTTTACTGGTTCAGCTGGTATCAGTATACTGTGACCGGGAAGTGGCACGCTTGTTGGCAGCCTACTGACTGTGAGCTAGCACAATGAAGTCGCCCCGAGTGCATGCTAGTACAAAGCAGACCATAAAACACACTCTCACTTCACATGCATACACAAACTTGTTCATAGATTAATCCATAGAGATTACCGTAATAAAAATAGTTCTCGTCGCGAATAACTTAAAAATTGCTGCTGTGATGTTAAGCAACCTTCATCCTTTATATACAATATTAGGTCACAAAAATACTGTAACAATTGCACCATACTGATCACATTTATAAATCATTTACAAGACCAATTTTAATGCATCCACAGTGACATATGACTGATGACTGGGTTGGATATACCATCATTTGGCATTCTGTCCAACAAAATATTGAAAATAATGATTTGACTTATTAGTAACTTCCATCAAAAACATTAATTGCACTTTCATCTCTGGAAATCAAATGTTTTGTTTCAATATCACCACATCTACTGTGCATAAAGGCTATTTTGAACATGGAATATTGTAAATTACATTTTAATAAAGAATCGCTTGGACAAATCAACAGTGCATATTTATTTACTATTCAAAGACCTAACTAAAAATTATATTTTTGTCAATGCTGCGTGTTTTGGTTAACGTCTGTATATAGAAAAAATCACATTTGTGACAGAAAATATCCATTTGGGCCCCAAATTACAAATGAATGTACCTTTTACCTGTGTGATTGAATCAAGACAATTCACACCTGGACGACCTACATATAACCAATGAGGTACCTAATAGGAGTATTTATACTTAACCATTTTTATTTTATTGAAAAAGTGGCAAATTTTATGGTATGCACACACTCACATAGACTGATTTAAAAGAAAACATATTTTTTCCCACTTAGGTCTCTCTTTTCTTTGTTGAAATATAATAAAAATGTTAACAAAAAGATACAAATAAAAATTTAATCGCAATATATGCATGTTCAAAATAGCCTTTATGCACAGTATACTACAGTATTTGCTGTAAATATTTGTGATGAATATGACATGTTTACTACCAAGTGGGCGCTATTTAAGTTGGTCAGGAGAAATAACTCTCATACTGACTAGATAAGAATTTCTCTTTGTGTTGAACTCTATTTTTGTCCCCTAAAGAAATCCTAAAACCACAAGGTTTAAACTATCTGCTTAAAAGCAGCAGTTTCATGTAAAATTTTCAAAATTCAAACCAATAAATGGAACAAGTTTTCAAATAAATTCTGAACTTATTCTTATTTTTCAGGTAAAGTCCATGGTTCCCTTGCTCGTGCTGGAAAGGTCAAAGGACAGACACCAAAGGTATTTTAATTGTTTACTAGCCAAACATCGTCTTGATTGGAGACTGCTATATACAAGTAGTTAAGGACCACGTGAATGTTTATAAGAACATGTTCTATTGTCTATGGAGTGATATGATTAGAGGTCATTTTCTCTTAAACAAAATTGAAAAAATTGCACATGTACAGAGTTATACTACGAATTGCCTGTCCCCTACCCATTCCTAACCTATAGTGTTTAGTTATTTTCTCTCCCAATGTAACCACCCTTACCCAGACAGACTCTCCATCCCTTCCTTTGCCCAGAATGTTTATGGGGAGGGGGGGTGGCTATGTATTGCCTGCAAATACTGAATGCTTGAATTATTTTTTTACAGGTGGAAAAACAAGAAAAGAAGAAGAAGAAGACTGGCCGTGCTAAACGTAGAATGCAATACAACAGAAGATTTGGAGTTGTAGTTGCTGCTTTTGGACGCAGAAAGGGACCTAATGCTAACTCATAAATTAATAAGACTTTAGCATGTATTTTGTACATGAAAATTAAAAAAAAAATTTCAAAACTATTACTTCTATGTTGTTTTTCAGTGTATTTGTACCAGAATTTTGAAAGGAAATTAAGTTTAATGCATTTGAACTTCAAAAGGTTGTAACATCAGGATCTAAATTGCCATATTACTGGATATAGTCATGTGCATGTCAATTATAATATTTTTGATATTAAAAATTACAGTACCATCCTACTGTACCAAAATTTTAATTTCCAAACATCATCAGAGATGAATTGATGGTCACCAAAGATAAAGTCATGTTTAATTCCTCTCATTTATATTGCACTAACAATTATTTACATGTATCAATGATTCCACTAGTAACTAGAAAATGATTTATTTATAGAATATGACTTGTTTTGGAAATTCAATTTTCTTTATTTGGCAAATCGAGCATGATTGGAGGCTGCCATTGATTAAGGGAGTACCTGGTACATTTTGAGTAAAGTCAAAATGCTGCAATGGTTTATCACAGCCAATTGTGTTGTTTTGTTGAAAGCAATTACAGAAATTAATGATTAATCTTGCGCTTTACAACATGAAAATACTGTAAACATATTTATTTTGGCGATGTACTCATTTTTGTGTATTTTAAGGTCATTTGTTATGTACAAAAATACAGAGCAAAATTTATGTTACGCTTATTATGTTAATGTGCATATTTGAAAATGTGAAATTTAACTATGTGGATATGTCTAAATTTCATATACCTCGAAAAATAAATACACGCGAAATTAAATAAGTTTACAATACTGATATGCTAGTTTTATAGCTCTCTCCTAGAAAATCTAGAAGAGGTAATGGTTTTAGTCCAATATTAAACTTCATCAGTTGGACATAGTGATCTTGTTGACAAAACATTGTGGTAGCTCAGTTGGTAGAGTGCTCACTCTATAAGTGGGAGGTCATTGGTTACGAACCTGACCGGGTTTGGCCCAAGACTTAAAAGTGGTTAGTGACAGTTCTTTCGCCAAGCACTCAGCATTATGAAATTAAAGTTTTGGTTCTTTCACGTCAGCCCGCATGGCATGGTAAAGAACCCTGCTGTATAATGCCATCAATGCAACGCACAGGCACAATTTCTGCACCTTCGCCTATAGCTGGTAAAATATTCTTGACTGGGACATTAAACACCATTACTAAACTCCTCTTGAAGAAAGGAAGGTCAAGTATATATATACTGTAGGTCATGTTGGGCCAATAAGTAGGTCACTAGGCCAAATATAAGAAAACCTTGTTCACACAGTTGAGGCCACAATTCTAATCCAAACTTGCAAAAATAAGTCATGATGGTATATTGACTTTGTTTGGTCAATGCATAGGTCACTAGGTCAAGCCTTGGAAAAAGCCTTGTTAACACATTTTTTGTCCAAATTTCATTTGACTTGCTTAGAATTATCCTTTTGACAAATATAGGTTCCTGTTCGATTAATAAGTAGGTCACCAGGTCAAATAGAAAAACATTAACACCAGACGCCCCAATATTTCCCCAATCTTCATCATGTTGCTCTTTACAAAAAAGGAGGTCGAGTGTATATATGGACCATGTTGAGTTAATTAGTAAGTAATCATAGAAAAACTTCATTAACACTCTTGAGGCCATAGTTTTAGCCCAAACTTTATCAAAATTGATTTTGACAAAAGCAAGGTGAAGTTTAGGCCATGTTGGGTCAATAAATAGGTAACAAATCATTGTAAATTCTTGTTTATACTCTTGAAGCCACAGTTTTAAGTCAAAACTTCATCAAACTTGTTCAGAATTATCCTCAACTTTGTACAAGGGGGCGGGGGGATTATGTAGTCAATAAGTAGGTCACTAGGTCAAATAGAGAAAAACCTTGTTAATGCACAAGAAACCCCAATTTCACTCCAATCTTCTTTAGACTTGAGCAAAACAATTCATTTGGCTATGTTGGATTAATAAGTAGGTGAAGAAAAGGTTTGTTCACACTCTTGAGGCTAGTTATAGTCCAAACTTCATCAGACTTGCTTACTGTCTGTTTACTCTGTTAGAGAGAAAGGAACAACGCAAATATTTCAAAGATTTGAATGACACAGTTAAAAATCAATTAATCATTTACTTACATGAGCCAAGTCGTAGCTAACAATCCTAATTTCGATCTAGTCCATACATTATAACTCCTTAAATACGCCAAAACGTATTTTGGGTGGGTGTTTACAATGGTAAAAATTTTGACAAAATGGCGGTGTCTTTCGTGTGACGTAATGATGACGGAAGAAATTATTCTTTACGTAGGTGCGCAAGGGGTACAATGAAGGGTAGCTCAAAGGTCGAGTTGAGTTTAAAAGTTTGAATTTATGTAAATTTTTTGAAAATTTGAAAATGCAGAAAGGTAGTTGACTTTACTACTTTATTAAATCAATTTTGGTAATCCCAGTTACGCAAAAATCAATCTGTTCTTGAGCTGCACTAATCTACGTAAATAGTCGACTCTTTCATCATGACTACGTAACATAAAGAACCCCACCATTTCGTAAAACAAATTACCATTGTAAGCACCCACCCAGGTTATATTTTGTCGCATAAAATGATATATAAAGGAAGGATGGAGCCAAAACGGGAATTTTTAGTGACGACTCGGCTCGTGTAAGTAAAAGAATCATTGATTTGTACATGTCATATTGAAATTCATAAAATATTTTGCGATCTTGCGTTCTCCGAAATAGGCTAAATAAATAGTGGAATGATTCTTTTCACAAAAGGTCAAATTTGTATAGTGATCATGCTTAGTCAAGAAGTAGGTCACTGGGCCAAATGATAGAAAAACATTGTTAACACACAAAAACCCTTTATTTTCTTCAATTTTCATCAAACTTAAGCAGAATTATCCTCTTGACCTAATTGAGTATATGTTGGGTCGATAAGTAGGTCACTACAGGGAAATTGTTAAAAAAAAACCTTGCTAACACACCAGAAACCATGTTTTACTTCCAATCTTCCTGAAACTTGCACAAAATTATCTTCTATGCAAATTCAAACTATTGAAGGACTGTTAACTTTCTGTAATTACAATTTCAAAATGGCACTAAATGCACGTTACTCGCCGGTGAGCATCCAGGGTGTCATGGCTGTCTGGCATACTAATTATCTGTTTGTTCATTGTGTACTAGTAATATGAACTGATGTTTTAGCTTAGTGGGTAGAGTGCTTGCTTCATCTGGGTTCAAACCCTGACCAAGTCAGACCAAGACTTGAAAATAGGTAGTGACTTCATTCGCCAAGTACCTGACATTTAGAAAGGAGTTATCGCTATGAATCCCTGAATGTTCTTAATGTACTGTCCATGAGCTGTATGTAAGGGCGTTAGATTTTAATTTAGTAATCTCCTAAAAACTTGATTCATTTCAATACCATTTTTGCCTTGTCAAATTTATAAAAGGGTTTGTGGATAAATTGAGTGCGGATTCTGGAAACAACATTCCAAATGGGCTTTAATGGTCACTTGAGATCAAGGTTAATTAGCTTTGAAAACTTGGTAGAGATTTATGTCCTGATGCTATACATGAAGTTTCAAGTTCACAGGCCTTTTAGTTCATGACAAGAAGATGTATAAATGTTTTACTTCTTAAGGTCACAGTAGCCTTGAATGTGGGTCACAATCAACCAGCTTCGCAAACTTGGTAGACCTCTCTTTCCTGATGCTCTTATATGGAGTTTAGGCCTTTTGGTTCACAAGACAGTTTTACAGCTTTAGGTTACTGTGAATCTTGAATGGAGGTCAACTGGCTTCACAAATTTGGTAGACCTTCATGTCATGATGCTATATATATGAAGTTTCAAGCTCCTAAGCCTTTAGATTCATGAAAAAAGTTTAAAGGATTTATTACTTAAGGTCACTGTAACCTTAAATGTAGGCCATATCTTGATGCTATATATGAACTTTCAAGATCATAGGTCTTTCGGTTTACAAGAAGAAAATGTTAAATGGTTTTAATACTATAGGTCACCGTGACCTTGAATGTAGGTCAAGGTCAACCAATTTAGCAAAGTTATATACTTTTATATCCTGATATTATATTTTAAGGTTTTACAGCTTTAGGTCATAATGACCTTGAATGTAGGTAACGGTCAACCAGCTTTGCAAACTTGGTAGACTGATTTCACAAAAATTTTCTCTACCATCTACCCACCATCTGTCTGCCTGTCTAACATTGACCATACTATAACCTGGATTTAAACACACTGTAAAACAATCACCCAAGATGTTACTATTATGATTATTATTTATTAAGTTTTTTGAACATCAATATAACAACTACCCGTACTGGTAAATTACAAATTATTTTGAATTAAGAACTGGTTACATCTAGTTATAGCTACCAGTGAGTACTGGTTTAAGTCATAACCTTCATTATTCAGCTACACATGTAGACTGATCTAGTTCTTACTTCAATTCCTACAATTAAAAAATATCCATTTAATTAAAAAAAATAACAAGTAGTACGGTAATTGTAATGGGATGTCATTGAAAAGTCCCCAAAAAGAAAGAAATAAGATTTTTGACTTGCAATATCCTTATTTTAAACTGGAAATTGTTTTTAAGATTTCATAAATAAAACAAATGTGAAATAACAAGAGGAAGAAAATGAATCTAAATAAGTCAAACTAGGCTTAATAGGTTAAATAATATTTGATTTTTTCATGAAATTATGGTATGGGGGTATACATAAATGCTACTTTCCTCCAATCCCAAGAGTCTTCACTGTAGAGTGTTCTAAAGCCCCAATTTACAGATCACAGTGGATCTCATTGCCTAAGATCAAATCCCTCACTGACGGAGCCTAGTCTGAGAAAATTTTTAAGTTTACTTACTGAAATTTAGTTGTTTTCTGGTAACTCTGGTTTCTTATTAAACTTTAGAACTGATTGTCTCAATATAAGTAAAAGAATCTTGATTGAGGAATAAAACTTCTTTAATCATTACTGACTTCACTGTTTTATTGCAAAATTGGTACCAAAGGTCACTTCTAAGAAAACCCCTGGTAATCAACATCATATTTTACAACCATGTTGTCTGAACATGTAAATAAAAATAATTTCTTACTTCTACTGGTTTAGTTTAGCAACCAAAGATGGGTTTACAGCACACTTAATGGGGTGCTTATTCATTATGTAAACAATATTTTGTTCAGTTTTGAACACATAAATTTACCTTTAATTCTGCACATAATTTCTCAACTGTTGGACGATCTCTGGCTGCCTGACTTGGATGCATAAACTTTATTTTTCCATTTTTATCAATGATGAAATCACCACCCATCTAAAATAGAAATTAAGGTGTTATTCAAATGATTCACAACAGAAATTATTTTACAATATGTTCCCAAGGACTAGTTAGTTACCATTGTGGACAATAAATTTTTTAAATTAGGCAATCATAAAGGAAGCCACTGACCCCATTTAGCAGGTGGCCACTGTTAGATTGAATCTAGAGACAGGTGTCATATGGAGGTGACTGCTAGGTTTACCTGATGTGGATCATCATGCATGTCTTCATATGGTTTTGGTAACTGTATTCCCTGTGCTATTTTCTCTGCATAATACAACAAACTACTAACACTCCAAACCTGGAATGGACACAAGAAAAATAATTCATAATAAGCATTGTAAAACTCTTGTAAATTCTCTGTAAATTGTTAAGTCAATATTCACTCTTCATTAACAGGTTAAACATTTGGTCCTTATATGGTAATTGAATACTACCAGTGTAAGTGTTTTTCTCTGTCTTAGTTGTCCAAGTATGTGGTTATAGATAACAGTACCTCTCACCATCTAGGTTCAAATTCCACTCGGGTAAATCATAGTCAGAAAGTTTGACAGTTTGCTTGCCAGAGGTGGGTGGTTTTCTTTGGATACTCCAATGCACAGTTTATGCTGAGAAAGTAATCAGAGATACATGTATATCATTTCTTGATGATATGTACAATTTATCCACTAAATTATATTTGAAACAGAATATTCAAGTTGGGGCAAACAGGGAAGGGTACTTGCAGTCTTAAAAATGCCACATCTAAAATAATCTGAGGTTCATTTATAAATAGCTAAAATAGAGGAGAGGCAAACACAGACCACACAGGCTCACATGCTTCATCATGCCATAAGCTCAATTAGCTATAGCCAGTTGAGTAAAAACTAGGCCTTTTCAGTATTCTTATGTATCTGTGACCTTTACTTTTGAACTCATCTCCTATATCTTCAGAGGAGATTATCACTATTCCCCCTTTTTGGGGCCCCATGAAGAAAACCCCTTTATTTGTGCAAATCTTAAAGCCCTTTGCTTAGACTTCATAACTGTCAAATATCATCAAATTTGGCCCAGTAGTTTTAGAGGTGATGATTTAAAATGTGAAAAGTGTTTACACACAATGCACAACAAACAAAGATAGATGACAAGAGCTCATATGAACCTTTGGCTCAGGTGAGCTAAAAACCAAAGAAGTACTAATTTTTGCTTAACACATCACTGATGATTTTACCTTATACACTGACTTTTTCAATCCAAAAAACGAATAGACCTGTAATAAAACAAGATGTGTTAGTGAAGGTAAAAGTCAACAGATACAAAGGCAGATCACTTCCTCATCCCCCCCCAAAAAAAAGGACAAAAGAAGAGACACATGAATCATTGTGTGTTCCATTATCCTGGGGCCAGTTGTTCGAAGCTTGGTTAGATTAACCCATTGATTAGTTGAAATTTGATTTTCGCATAATTTCTAATATGTTGTGAAATTAAAGTTGAAAATTTCAAAAATGAATAGAATTTCATCAAATTAAAGCACACTTTTATAAAAAATATTGATTTACTAATGATAATAATATAATAATAATATCTTTATTTCTCGAACTCAATTACAATAATTGGTTATGGCAAGTAATTCAATAAACTATAAACTAATGATACTTTGTTGTTTGTTGATGTTTGTAATTTTCTGTTAATCACTGATTAAACTAATCAAGCTTCTAACAACTGGCTTCTGTTCTCCTTAATTGGCTTAAATTAACATTGCTTCAAGAAATCTGAAATATATGGGTATTGTAAGCAATCATTATCAATATCAATGAATAAACAAATCGTCTGAATAGATCTGAGTAAGATGGCACTGGGAAAATAAAACAATACAGAATTTAGAAAATGGTACATATAACTATGAATGTAAATGTTTCAATGTTCTTGTTAAAAGCCACAGTGTTCACTAGCATAAATGATCAATGACCATTAATATTTGGTGTTGATCAATGTTGAAAACAATTACATCACAATTACCGGTGCCCACTTTTTTTTTTAGCCATTTTTGTGGGAAAATGTAAATTCAGTGTTGTGATATATTTCAATATATATTGGTAGACATGTATATTTATGTACAGAACCTCTCTGCATAGGCTTGAATTCCTCTCATGAGATATCCTTGTATGAGAAGTTTAGCTAAAGGTTGGTGTTTTTCTCTGGGTACTCCAGTTTTCCTAACCATCCCAGCCCTGAGCGCCTTGATATAAGGGAAATAATCTTGACTGGGATGTAAAGCACCATTATTCTACTCCACTCTCTGACTCTGAGGGATGGAAATATTTTGCACAAGAATTAAAAGGTATTGTGTGTTACGCTGACAATCCCCAATCTTCTGAATATATATCCACTACTGAACCCCATCAAACCATTACCCTACCGATTTCTGATCTAGCAAATCCTACCTTTCGTTCAGGATCTAGCAACATGGGGTATTTACATTTTGTTTCTTCAAGCCACTTTTCAGCACCTTCTTTACAGCCAAATGATATCACAACTACAGTAGCACCTTGAGAATTCAACTCTTTCTACAAATATTAAAAACAAACACAAAATCAGTACAAAACTGTATAACCAAGTATCTTTGCACCATTTGTTTTGGCAGATTTTGGCATTATAAAGATTTTTGGTTATAAATCAAAGAAGATAATAAAATTAACATACAAAACTCTTAAGGACTTCAAAAAACTTTGTGATCAAAGAGGTGACAAAGTTGGTGAGGGTCATTATAATAAGGTTTTACTGCATTTATTTTTATTTGTGTTAGTTAAGGTGTGAACTATATAGTAAAACCTGGTTATACCGCCCCTTAATAACTTTGCCATCTACCAATTTGAAGTCCCAAAATCCATTTCTTTTTTTCTTTTTTTTTTCTGGATAACTTTCTCCCTTAATTTTTTGCCAAACACTCTTATAATGCCAAAATTTAACTGATCAAATAGTGGCAATGAATCAAGATTTTACTGTTTATACAAGTGTATTAGGTAGGGAATGAAGTACATTGTAATTGGTCACCAAATTCTATATACTGGTATTGCGCATTAACATATAGGTTACACTGTAACTGAAAAAATATATATACAGTTAAACCTGTCTATAAAGGTCACCAAAGGAACCAGTAAAAGTTGCCTTTATAGACAGGCGACCTTTATATACAGGTTCAAATAATATGAATAACGAACAATTGGGATACAATTTTACTGGCCTTTATAAGCAGGTTACCCTTATATAGAGGTGACCTTTAAGGCAGGTTGGACTGTACATTTACAAAATAAGTCATTTACACCATTTTACTACCTACAACAACAAAAAGAAAAAGTAACATATTCAGTTTTTCAGCCGATATTTGACCGTGAGTGTGATAAACAAACCGATTGTTTGTTACATCTCTCGTCTGTTCACATCATATTTATAAAACCTTTATGTAGAATTTTTGGTGATTTTATATGAAAATTTGCACTTCGCATACAACAAAAGTATGGGAAATGGGTTTTCATGATACTTACCTCAGAATTTTCAAGTTGTTTAAGATGTTCTCGTCATGGAAGTCAAGCAAAATGACGAAGTAGCACCAATATTAGATGTGTATCTTGAAGATAATTACGTAACACTACTTTGTCATTCGTTTTAGCATTTACAACTTCTACATCTAATGGACCATCTTCCTCAAGCTTGCCTACGTGTCCTGTGTCAACATCTAAATTCTTATCAATACCCTGAAGGAACAAATCCCAGTCTTTCTGTTGAAAAAAGATTAAGGCATGGTGTTAATCTGTATCATTTGAAATCAAGGTTTTATTATAAGAAAAGCATGTAAGGGAGATAATTTCCATCAAAATAATTTCACACAGTGTAATTTTTAAAAAAGTTCAATTTTCAGAAATGACAAAGGGTTAACATGTTATACAAAAAATATACTTTTGTACTTGTTGTCAGAAAAACCAAAATTAAAAGTATCTAGAAAGTGTATGAGTAATTTAAATTGATCAGTTAGTATCAAATTCAAAAGTTGGTAGTTAACACTAATAGGTTGATGCATTGTATTTAAAATCATTTACATTAAGTATAGAACAACTACAGAATGGCAGCATGAAAAGATGAGTTGACCCGAGTAATAGTGTTTAACGTCCCAGTCAAGAATTTTCACTTATATCGAGAAGTTGCAAGCTATAGGCGAAGGTGCAAAAAATTTTGCCTGATGGCATTATACAACAGGTTTCTTTATCGTGCTGCCTACTGTGGCACAGGACTTCATTTATTTTAAGTTTCCATCGGAAAGAACCGTGACTTTCATCTCTTAATGCCGAGTGCTTGGCAAAAGAACAATCACTACACACTTTCAAGTCTTGGGTCAGACCCAGTCTGGGTTGGAACCCCTGACTTCCACTTACGGAGCGAGCACTCTACCATCTGAGCTACTGCAGTGGTGGCAGCATGAAAAAAAATTACCTCTAAAGTATGGACTTCATCTACTAGATCTTGTATTTCTGTATGTCTGAAATATCAAATCAATAAAGCATAAATGATGAATACTGAAAACATGTATATACACAGTGTAAATATATTGCATAGCTTAAAACATACCTTTACTTGCTGTAGAAAACTGACAGTCACAGTCACTAATGCTGACTGATTATAAATTTTCTGTAAAGTTCAAATTTTATAGAATTAATTCTTATATTGTTTTACTGTAATTATCATACATTGGTAACTTTATTCAGTTTATATATTGTTTTTGTGTAATTTTTCACACAAGTTATTTTATTCAGTTTACTTCTTTAAATAAAAAGACATAGTTTTAAGAACAACAGTTTTTTCAGTTTTAAATCTTCCTTACCATAGATGACACCATTAGTACCTGAATTTTACTTTATGCAGTCTTTTTAATCACTTTTTAGTTGTAAGTATCCTCTGGTGGTCACAGGTGGCCTACTCTTTTTCGAACTCTACAGAGGTGTAGACTGTGCACCGAGACACAGGACCTTGATTTTGAGTCTCGTCCGTAAAACTATCCTAGTATTTAGCTTTTCACAGCTCTAGTATGGGTAGGAGATGAAAATCATCTCAGAAAATTTCCAATTCCTGAGTGAAGTTCGAACCCACAACCTTGTCTTCGAAAGCCAGTGACAGTACCACTCAGCCATGTCCGCCTTTCTTATCCTAAACTTGCAACCTAACCCTTGTATATTTACATTACCTGAAATTTCTTTGTAGTAATTTTTCAAATTCTTGCTTAGTTTTTACTTCATGTCTGAAAGGAAAAAAAGATGTCTTTGTCTCATATTCAGGTGATATTGTGAGATAGCCTATGAAAATGATTTGTTATGCATTAAGCAGTGGATGTAAGTAAACAGTATCTAGGTTTCCACAAATTTAAAATAATTAGTAGCCAAATTTCCAAAATTTGTGAAAATATAGTCCTTTTTAAAAGTATTTTTCCACAAATTTGCTAAAATAGGTTACTTTTTGTAAAAATTCCTCAGAAATTAGTAGCCAATGGCGATTTTGGCTACCAGGAATGGAAACATAGAGTATAACCCATCAAACAAAATTAACAAAGCTAATGCCAGATGCAATCAGACCATCAATATTTTTATTTAAGGGTGGAGTGGAGAATGATGTTTAATGCCCCAGTCAAGATTTGTTCACTTGTTTCCAAGCAGTCAGTTTTGGGACGGTGGAGGAAACTGGAGTACTCTGAGAAAAACACCAACCTTTGGCTAATATATTTCTAGATTGATTTCAATGAAAGGTGCATAAGAGGACTCTTTTTTTATCTTGAAACATGTGTTTCCCCACCCCACAAATATGAAAAAGTTAAAAATTCAGTTCTTCAGTCCATTTGCTACAGTATCAAGGTTCCGTATTTCCAAATTTGTGTAACACTATTTTCTACAGGACTACCATGGCTTTAAAAAATATATAGTTTGTCAGATTTAACACATAAGGAATCTAAAGTCGGTAGATGGGATAAAAACACATTCTCAGCACTGATTTTATGGCTTATTCTAAACTTTGACACATAATTAGAAAACTGTTAAGAAGAATTGCATTTTAATCTTTGATGTGTCCACAATGAAAGATAGAATAAACATTTTTGTGTTGTTTTTGCCACTAGGAAACTTTCTTACAAGAATCAACCTTCAGACCCTTTGGCATTGTTTACCCGGTTTTTAGTGCATGATTTCTTGAACTAATACCTCTCTAAAACTTTTCTATATGTAACAGCAAGTCCAAAAAGTTTTCCAACTTTTGATTCTATAAACTCATCCAAACCACCATCGTCTGAAAATGAAACAAAATTGTTGAACTTGAAACGCAATATTTAAAAAAAAATAATGCATGATTCCAAATATGAATACCACTCTGATCCTCATTACCAGTGTTCAGAGCTTTCCGCTGAAACACCTGTTCATTTAAAAACGGCACACTTAGGCATTAAGGATGGAGTCATTTGGCAAAATAAGAGATCTGCCCCTTCTAGAATGAACACTGCATTACTGCTAATGATTCTTAAACTATCTTTGGACACAAAAGTAAGACACAAATTGGGTTGAGTGGTGATGTCATATATGTCACCTGATTTAACAGGCTTAAAATTCAAATAATCTGAAAACTCAATCCACTTAAGAATTGACTGTCATTTTTTCCTGGTTCATCAAGTAATGAACCAAATTTTAAAACTAGCAAATCTGATGAACTGCAAAGCAGTTCATTTTAGATTTGCTAGTTTTAAAATCTGGTTCATTACTTGATGAACCAGAAAAAATGACAGTCAATTCTTATATTTACAATTTATTCTTTCTTTACGAGAGCAAAATTGCAAATTTCGTTGAATGAAATAAATTCCAATGTTTTGAAAAAGAATTTTTAACGGCAGACATGACCTAAACATGGAACAGCTGTTCAGAAACATTAAGCCCCGTCCATTTGACGTCATGTCTGGAAGAAACAAAATAGGTCATCAATCTTGGATAATATTTCAAACAAATTTTATTTCAGTCAATGACAAAAAATTACATATTCATATTTATGGTCAAGTTACAGTTATTGAAGGTAGAGCTTGTTAAAAAACCAGACTTAATAGACGATAGAGTGCTCGACATCTGAACTTGCGGATTGGTATTCGACTCGGGAGTATTGGTATTCATGCACGATGTGAAAAACCGATGTTTATGCAAATCTTGAAAAAAGAAATCAAACTGGGTTCAACGTAGAAATTATTTTTCTATTGTAAATATATACATGTACATGCATTAGTTCTGACAGCATTTCTGCTATAAGACAAAAGTTGTTGTACAATTTTGTTTTGTTTCAATCTATAAATGTTTTTGTAACACACACACACACACACACACACACACACGCACACACACATTCTGAAAACATTTCTGGTATAAATCAAAAGAGTTGATCAATATGTAACTACTGTCTGTTTACTCTGCCACAGAAAAATTAAAGGAACAACGCTAATATTTCAAAAATCTGAATGGCAATTAATCATTTAATTACATGAGCCAAGTCATTGCTATTTATCCTAATCCATGCATTATAACTCCTTTAATACACCAAAATGTATTTTGGATGGGTGTTTACAATGGTAAAAATTCTGACAAAATGGCGGTGTCTTTCGTGTGACGTAATGATGACGGAAGAATTTATTATTTACGTAGGTTTGCAAGGGGTACAATGAAGGGTAGTAGCTCAAAGGTCGGGTTGAGTTTAAAAGTTTGAATTTATGTCATTTTTTCAAAAGTTTGAAAATGCAGAAAGGTAGTTCACTTTATTAAATCAATTTTGATCATCCCAGTTACACAAAAATCAATCCGTTCTTGATCTGCACTAACCTACGTAAATAATCAACTCTTTTGTCATGACTATGTAACATAAAGAACCCCGCCATTTCATAAAATAAATTACCATTGTAAACACCCACCCAGGTTATATTTTGTCTGATAAAATGATATATGAAGCGAGGATGGAGCCGAAACAGGAATTTTTAGTAATGACTCGGCTCATGTAAGTAAAAGAATCATTGATTTGTACCCGTCATATTGAAATTTATAAAATATTTTGCGATTTTGCTTTCTCCGAAATAGTCTAAATAAATAGTAGTTGCTGTACAAAATTGTTTAGTATTATTTTTGTTGACATGCACATACCTCTGACAACATTTCTGCTATAAGACAGAAGACTTTCTTCACAATCCTTTAGTTCAGTCAATGATTTAACAAGTTGTTGTACAACATCAAGTTTTGTCTCCTGATGATTCATTATCATTCATTTTAACCTGCAGAAAGAGGTTACAGCATAGTAAAATCATAATACATGTAATCAATTATTTATCTTCTTGAAGAATTGCCATTTTAACAACAATATGAGCTTTAGAAACAGCAGGATTTAGAATCAACGGATGCTCCCTGAATAAAAGCCAATTGCAAAAGGGCTTTTTATAACATATATTTTTTCAAATGAATTTGTATGAAAAATGACAAAGCACAATAAATCCTTAATTATGCAAAATAGAGTTACGGTTTTTGTACAATGCAATTCTCCTTATCAAGATCTACCTAGCGATGAAGTTTCACATTGATACCTGTTACAGTTTTTGTGTTATAATGCTCCAGACAAAATTTTTAAGTATGAAAAATAACAAAGGGCAATAACTTCTAAATTATGGAAAATAAAGTCACGGTTCTTGTACACTGCACTTCTCTTTATTAGGATCTATCTAGCAATGAAGTTTCAGGTTGATATCTCTAAAAGTTATGCTGCAAACAAAATAAGACGGACACATGAATGAACAGCTAGAATGGACAGACAAAGCGGCAACTATATGGTATCCTTTCGGGAAGCATAAAAATAGATTGTACCACCCTAAAAATTCGAATGTGTAATTCTCCCTATTTGGAATTTGCATACCGGTAAGTGATAAGAAACATCGAGGACCCATACATGTATACATGTATATATGCCAATCAAAACTATGAAGGATTATTATCATTGACATTGTCACTTCACTCCATTTTCAGGTCACATATAAGTTAATTAACTTGCTTAATTACTGTCATTTACAGAGAGATTGTTGATTGGTGTCTGAGAGAATGAGGTGATAGTTCAATCAACAGTTACAAATAGTAAATCAAAATAGCATTTAATATCTGTACCTACATGTATGGGTACGTCAGATTTTTTGTTCGAGTGTAAAGCAGGAAGCAAAATCATGTGATTTAATAATGGTTTCTGTATAATATTGTAGCATAGCATATACACCACTAATAAATGAATAAATAAATAAATAAATAAAATCCAGAGGAAAACATACATAGCCGGGTTTGACATTGTCTATCGCCAAGCTGTGTGAAAGGTGAAAGTGAAAGTAGACTAAAACACCCAAATGACAAAGAATATCACAGAACTCACGTGTTATATTTTCTTATTCAAGAAAACGTTTGGATGATTTTGTTGACACTTTGCAACGAGGATATGAAATAGGGTTCTAATCAAGAAATTGTTAGAATTAGACAGAATAAGTTCCCGTTTGTGTAACAAGTGCAAGGTCATTGGGGGTTTCTTAAACGTTTGAATAGTACACTTTCAGACATAAAGCGTTGTAATAACATCGACGGTGTTATTTGTTGTAAGTATCACACACACACACACACACACACACACACTGTGCCTACATGTGCTTTAGTTATCGATTTTGATCACAGGAACTTGTGGTTATTTTTTCATCCCAATATTACAGTGGCACATCAAAGGACCTGTAATATTAATAAATTACTTATTGATCCACATGTACTTTCACATTATAAACGCCCAATACATTTCAACACTGAACGTGTCCATACTGGGATTGATATTACACTAGGAAAAAAAAGGCTTCTGGATGCAAAGAAGGCTTGCATTGAGTATACATTTGTCTTACTTACCGTCATTAACACCACTGTAAGATTCAATCTTCTAAAGGTGTATCTTGATAATTAGAGATTATCATATCATATGACCATTTTAATATCACACCTCTTATCAGCCCGAGAGTCCCCAGAGCTGATATCGGGACATTCGTGCTGATATGAGGTGTGATATCAAAATGGTCATTGGTGCATTACTGGAGATATAATACACAGGTTCAACTGATATGATGATTTGTAGCACATACATACTCTCAGCAAAACTAGTGCCTTATAGATATGTTCCCTAGGCATTTGATTGATGTAATATTGCAGCAAAACAGTTGTTTTATAGTTAAATTGTTCCACAGGTACCGGTACATTATCATGGTCATCCTGACACTAGGCATTTCAACAGTAATTTAAACATGATAAAATCACTTAACAATAACATGTGCTAAACCAGTTTTGAGCTCACAACCCTAGGATCTTGAGTAAAAAGCTCTATCACTACTAGGTCACATTTTATTTTCTCTGCATGATATGGTTGATATTTAGAAAGATAAAATCAAATAGCTGTTGAAGCATTAGATTCAACATTTTACCAGTAATTTTAGCTGCTGAAGCTAGTATCAACATTTTACCAGTAATTTTAGCTGCTGAAGCTAGTATCAACATTTTACCAGTAATTTTAGCTGTTAACTGTCTGTAGAAACCAATATAGGCATTGCTGCCTCTCTGGTCCATTTTAATGTGATTCTTTGACCTAACTCCTGTTTTGTCCGGTTCTGGTTCATAATAGCTCGGCTGGAATTTTAAATCTAAATTAGTCCAATGTTTGATGTTTGCACTTTCAAAGCTGTTTAGAGATGGCTTGTTCACTAGTTCTGTTAGTAAGGAATTCCACATACTAGTATTTGTCACTTGTTGACTAAAAACTGCTTTTCTCAAGTTTGTTCTACTAAATTCTTTGTGGAGTTTAAAGTTGTGCCCCCTGGTGTTACATTTTAGTAAGAGAATATATCTTTATTGACTTTGTCGATGTTGTGCTGTATATCAGATCTTACTCTCCTGTATTCCAAAGTTGAAGCTAGTATCAGCAACCAGTATTAACATTTTAGTTTTAGCTGTTAATGCTAGTTATCAGTATTGAGGTAGTTTTATATTTAGGTTATGATGCAGACATGGAAATATTAACAGAACGGTATATTTCAGATAAATAAAAAACTTATTTGCAAATACAATATTTATAATCCAAGATATACCTAAATTTAGTCCTGATACACTGATTACAAAAATAGATTTTATTGTATTTTTAAAAATTATAATAAATTTTTCATTTTTTGCAGAAATTTGTCAAACAGATTAAAATTGAAATGGATTTTAGAGTTTGACTGGTCTATGTTTAAGTGCCAACACCAAAATGATGGCATTAATTGCTCCAACAAAGTCTTTACTTTTTGCCATTTAAATCAATGTTCACACAAGACACTCCTGAAATTAATTACAACTTCACAGAGAAAAAAAACCAGTGAAGTACATTTCATGAGTTGAGAACAATGATTAGAACTGCATACCGATATGTGTCTTATTTACCAGCTGGTGCATCAAAACGAAGTCTGGCTGTATTATGGAAGTGTTCCAATTCATATATAAACAGAAGAAGACATTACAGTTTGTGTAACTGTGTGAGGAACAGAAGTGTGTTAGACAGTATTACACCTGTAGGTTATTCAGGCGTTGGAGGAAAAAGACAGTTTAACACAAGAGATATTTTGGAAGGAGAGAAACAGTTGTCAGATTCAGCTCTAGTAAGTATTTAAAAAATCGCATGATCATGAAGTACAGCTGAAAAATCCAGTGAAATTGCATAAACCAGGTTCATTTATATAACTGATAATCCAGTATACTTAAAATTACAATCAAGTAACAGTAATTTGTTCCAGGTAAAAATGATTTAAATTTCCTAATTTGTCCACTAAGATCCCCCAAAATAACACTGATGCACTGAAAAATTATATCTAGTTGTCCTTACAAAGTTTCAGATAGTACCCCAATATAGTGTCTTTGCAATGAAGATCTATACTAGCTATTGCCAGAATATCATAATGCAGTTTGCTAGATTTCAGAACTTCAGTTTTCCCAATTTTAAGGCAAAAGGTAGTAAAAATGTAACAAAATGACTTGTTAATTACCATACATTACACATAGAATGGCAAAAATTCACCCTGTCTGCTTTAGTGACCACCTCTATATAATATGAAGATCACCTGTCCATTAAGACCAGTGTTTTAAGGCCCTGTTTCGCTACATTTTTAATGAAGAAGAAGCTCTATATGATGGCAATAAATGAAATAGAAATGGATTTTAAATGGACTTAAGAGAAATGGATTTTTGGACTTTGAAATAATGTGATGTTAATCCAGGTGGCTAAGTAAGGAGGGACATTATAACAAGGTTTTACTGTAAATGTAATTTATACAAGTTTTGTCACTGTCGGTAATCATCTTTTTACCTTTATTTCAGGCTTGCAGATTAGCAAATGAAAATGGTATGTTATGCTATTAAAAGCTTTATAAAGTTACTTCAGATGAACTAATTTCTCTATACAATCAGTCCTTCTTACTGATGGGAATCTGCTAAAGTGGACCTTATTATAACATACCACTACTGTATTTCCATAAATTGAATGCACATGGTTTTTATTGTACAGCGTGAACAAAGTGAACGTGTTGTACAGCGTGAACAAAGTGAACGTGTACATTGCTATCGCTTTCTTCCAAGATATCGAGCTTCTTTGCTATGAAATTATAAGATATGAGTACACCTGGAAATAGTGCGCCTGGTAAATGAGCGTGAAAGAAGTATATCTGTTTTATCGTGAGATATGTATTCTGAGACGGGTAATGCATTTGGTTACATATGCACATTTGGAATAAATTTTCGGAATACATTTCGGAATCTAGTAAAATATTGCGACGGGATGCACCTAATAATTTCTGCAATTTGGCGAACTGATCTCATGTTTACAATAAAAAGTAGTTCGAGAAGTTTGCGTCCTACGATGTAAAATCATAACTTTTTTATGAAATGAACAGCAACGGCAGGTTGTTTAATTAATTCTTCGTGAAATCTATGGAAATTTAAATTTATTTTGAAGGTTATGATAACGTATTTTGATGTTGAGGCAATTGTGTCATATTTTAAAATGTTTATCGATTAGATTTTACTTTCGTGAAAGGGAGATAATTCGTACAGTGTTGTGTTCAAATTTTAAATACAGTCGTTTTACCAGTTCCGAACAGGGTTTCATATAAGCGCTGCTGCAGACGTCATCCACAAGCAGAGGAAATAAAATTTATGTGGTGTAATAATACAAATGTTTACTGATTCCAAAATATCGACACCTGTCCTCAAAAACACGTGGTAGTATGTTTTCTTGAAAAAAGCATTTCCGTGATCACGATTTGTTTACATCGTTAAACTAGGTCACCAACAATCTGTCGACCTGTCCTGCACATACATTTAGGAAGCGGTTGAAGTTTATATTATTTAAACAATTAATGCCCATACATTCAAGTAGAGGCAAATTTAGAAAGTTATTTTGCGATTCCTTTAATTGAACGGGATTGAAATTTTAAATTATTCGGTAGTAAAAATTCGGAACTGGTAAAACAACTGTACTTCACCATTAACATGAAACAGGAATATTGTGAGTGATAATCAGCAGTAAATTAAAACCCAGATTAACAGCAAATGATCCAGTTACATACAACCGCTAGAATGTACCCCCTCATAGCGACGGTAGGATCTGCAAAACTCTACTTTCTCTCTATCCGAAATGACAAAACGATCGGGTACAACTTTTTAAAATTTAATTACCGATTGTCTTTTTCATATATTTATGAAATTATTATTTTCTACCATTTAATTCAGCAATACATGGTTTGGTACATTGTTTCTTTTTCCAAAAAAAAAAAAAAAAAACTTCCATCCGTCGGACTATGCATAGATTGACCCCCCCGAATTTCGGTTATATTCTGTCTTGCCACAACACAATTTTCCCAACAGCACGACAGTGCTATGTTTATCTATTTCTTTTAATTGAAAAATTTCCATTAAACTATTAGTAAAATGCATTTAAAATGCACTGACCTAACTAAATAATATTTTTAATTAAAAACAATATTGTTCAGTTCTCCTGTACATAGAGAAATTTTGCTTCACCAATTGGGCCTCCTTCAACGTTACATCAGGGCATTTAGGGTCAGATAGGTCATTGTTGTTCGGGTTTTTCCAGGTATGATCATGATGAATATTCCAATTATATGACATAACGTTTATAGTTGTTCCAAGTAAGAAGGTACAAAAGGGATGATTTTAACATAGTCATATTGGTTGTTTTGTTAAAAAGGTCAAAAATTGCTCTATGTACAGAATTAAGTTCACTTTTTTATGAATGAAAATATTTTTTCCTATTAGGTCAGTATATTTTGTTTTAAGTTTTGACAATTTTTTGGTGAGACAACTTTATTCTTGCATATTCCATGTGCACTGAATTTGTGGAAATACAGTAGTTTAATGCTGATTGTGAAAAAAATATTTTGACTATAATCATATTGATGTTTATTATCAGGCACTCCTTAGTAATCCTTAGATTAGGTTGGGATGGAGTGAAGTGAATCCTTATTTTGGGGGGGATGGAGTGAAGTGAATTCTTAGATTGGGGTGGGATGGAGTGAATCCTGAGATTGGGGTGGGATGGAGTGAATCTTTAGGTTGGGATGGGATGGTGTGAAGTGAATCCTTAGGTTAGGGTTGGGATGGAGTGAAGTGAATCCTTAGATTGGGTGGGATGGAGTGAAGTGAATCCTTAGATTGGGATGGGATGGAGTGAAGTGAATTTTAGATTGGGGTGAGATAGAGTGAATCTTTAGATTGGGGTGGGATAGAGTGAATCTTTAGGTGGGTGGAATGGAGTGAATTGAATCCTTAGATTGGGGTGGGATGGAGTGGAGTGAATCCTTAGATGGGGGTGGGATGGAGTGGAGTGGATCCTTAGATTGGGGTGGGGTGGAGTGCAGTCAATCCTTAGATAGGGGTGGGATGGAGTGAAGTGAATCCTTAGATTGGGGTGGGATGGAAAGCAGTCAATCCTTAGATGGGGTAGGGATGGAGTGCAGTCAATCCTTAGATGGGGGTGGGATGGAGTGCAGTCAATCCTTAGATTGGGGTGGGATGGAGTGCAGTCAATCTTTAGATGGGGTTGGGATGGAGTGCAGTCAATCCTTAGATGGGTGTGGGATGGAGTGGAGTGGATCCTTAGATGGGTGGGTGGAGTGCAGTCAATCCTTAGATGGGGGTGGATGGAGTGCAGTCAATCCTTAGATGGGGGTGGGATGGAGTGAAGTGAATCCTTAGATTTGGGTGGGATGGAGTGAAGTGAATCCTTAGATTGGGTTGGGATGGAGTGGAGTGAATCCTTAGATTTGGGTGGAGTGAAGTGAATCCTTAGATTGGGGTGGGATAGAGTGAAGTGAATCCTTAGATGGGTTGGGATGGAGTGGAGTGAATCCTTAGATTGGGGTGGAGTGAAGTGAATCCTTAGATTGGGTTGGGATGGAGTGGAGTGAATCCTTAGATTGGGTTGGGATGGAGTGAAGTGAATCCTTAGATTGGGGTGGGATGGAGTGGAGTGAATCCTTAGATTGGGTTGGGATGGAGTGAAGTGAATCCTTAGATTGGGGTGGAGTGAAGTGAATCCTTAGATTGGAGTGGGATGGAGTGAAGTGAATCCTTAGATTGGGTTGGGGTGGAGTGAAGTGAATCCTTAGATTGGGTTGGGATGGAGTGGAGTGAATCCTTAGATTGGGTTGGGATGGAGTGAAGTGAATCCTTAGATTGGGTTGGGATGGAGTGGAGTGAATCCTTAGATTGGGGTGGAGTGAAGTGAATCCTTAGATTGGGTGGGATAGAGTGAAGTGAATCCTTAGATGGGTTGGGATGGAGTGGAGTGAATCCTTAGATTGGGGTGGAGTGAAGTGAATCCTTAGATTGGGTTGGAGTGAAGTGAATCCTTAGATTGGGTTGGGGTGGAGTGAAGTGAATCCTTAGATTGGGTTGGGATGGAGTGGAGTGAATCCTTAGATTGGGTTGGGATGGAGTGAAGTGAATCCTTAGATTGGGTTGGGATGGAGTGGAGTGAATCCTTAGATTTGGGTGGAGTGAAGTGAATCCTTAGATTGGGGTGGGATAGAGTGAAGTGAATCCTTAGATGGGTTGGGATGGGAGTGGAGTGAGTGAATCCTTAGATTGGGGTGGAGTGAAGTGAATCCTAGATTGGGTTGGGATGGAGTGGAGTGAATCCTTAGATTGGGTTGGATGAGTGAAGTGAATCCTTAGATTGGGTTGGGATGGAGTGAAGTGAATCCTTAGATTGGGTTGGAGTGAAGTGAATCCTTAGATGGGTTGGGATGGAGTGGAGTGAATCCTTAGATTGGGGTGGAGTGAAGTGAATCCTTAGATTGGGTTGGGATGGAGTGAAGTGAATCCTTAGATTGGGTTGGAGTGAAGTGAATCCTTAGATTGGGTTGGGTGGAGTGAAGTGAATCCTTAGATTGGGTTGGGATGGAGTGGAGTGAATCCTTAGATTGGGTTGGGATGGAGTGAAGTGAATCCTTAGATTGGGTTGGGATGGAGTGGAGTGAATCCTTAGATTTGGGTGGAGTGAAGTGAATCCTTAGATTGGGGTGGGATAGAGTGAAGTGAATCCTTAGATGGGTTGGGATGGAGTGGAGTGAATCCTTAGATTGGGTGGAGTGAAGTGAATCCTTAGATTGGGTTGGAGTGAAGTGAATCCTTAGATTGGGTTGGGATGGAGTGAAGTGAATCCTTAGATTGGGTTGGGATGGAGTGAAGTGAATCCTTAGATTGGGGTGGAGTGAAGTGAATCCTTAGATTGGGTTGGAGTGAAGTGAATCCTTAGATTGGGTTGGGATGGAGTGAAGTGAATCCTTAGATTGGGTTGGGATGGAGTGGAGTGAATCCTTAGATTGGGTTGGGATGGAGTGAAGTGAATCCTTAGATTGGGTTGGGATGGAGTGGAGTGAATCCTTAGATTTGGGTGGAGTGAAGTGAATCCTTAGATTGGGGTGGGATAGAGTGAAGTGAATCCTTAGATGGGTTGGGATGGAGTGGAGTGAATCCTTAGATTGGGGTGGAGTGAAGTGAATCCTTAGATTGGGTTGGAGTGAAGTGAATCCTTAGATTGGGTTGGGATGGAGTGGAGTGAATCCTTAGATTGGGTTGGGATGGAGTGAGTGAAGTGAATCCTTAGATTGGGTTGGGATGGAGTGGAGTGAATCCTTAGATTGGGGTGGAGTGAAGTGAATCCTTAGATTGGGGTGGAGTGAAGTGAATCCTTAGATTGGGGTGGGATGGAGTGAAGTGAATCCTTAGATTGGAGTGGGTTGGAGTGGAGTTAATCCTTAGATTGGGGTGGGATGGAGTGAAGTGAATCCTTAGATTGGAGTGGGTTGGAGTGGAGTTAATCCTTAGATTGGGGTGGGATGGAGTGAAGTGAATCCTTAGATTGGGGTGGGATGGAGTGCAGTCAATCCTTAGATGGGGTGGGATGGAGTGAAGTGAATCCTTAGATTGGAGTGGGTTGGAGTGGAGTTAATCCTTAGATTGGGGTGGGATGGAGTGAAGTGAATCCTTAGATGGGTTGGGATGGAGTGAAGTGAATCCTTAGATTGGGGTGGAGTGAAGTGAATCCTTAGATTGGGTTGGGATGGAGTGGAGTGAATCCTTAGATTGGAGTGGGATGGAGTGAAGTGAATCCTTAGATTGGGGTGGGATGGAGTGCAGTCAATCCTTAGGGGGGGATGGAGTGAAGTGAATCCTTAGATTGGAGTGGGTTGGAGTGAAGTGAATCCTTAGATTGGGGTGGGATGGAGTGAAGTGAATCCTTAGATTGGGGTGGGATGGAGTGCAGTCAATCCTTAGATGGGGTGGGATGGAGTGAAGTGAATCCTTAGATTGGAGTGGGTTGGAGTGGAGTTAATCCTTAGATTGGGGTGGGATGGAGTGAAGTCAATCTTTAGGTTGGTGTGGGATCAAGACTGTTTAACTAATACCAAGGTATACAGTTCTAGGATACTTTAACATGTTTTATTGCACATGTTTTTATTTTCGAGGTACTGTAAAGGGGATTATTTTTTGCGGGGTGAAAATTTCTCTATTTCTGAATTTTAACATTTCGTGTTGGTATAGTTTTTGTGTTATGGATATAAATGGGTGTATATTCTGTATATTATGATATATAAACCTGTATAGTTGTCATTTTCCAGTAGGTAAAATCTTCGCGGCAATTGATTTAGCGAAAATTTTACCTATGCCAAAATTTCCCCTTTTACAGTATATAAAATTGAGACATATCTGCATAGTTAAATTTTTGCATTTTTTAAATATGCATTATAAGACATTACACATAAATGAAATTTTGTTTGGTATTAATTTTGTCACAAAACAAATGACCATGAAATAAGCTAAATAATACTTTTACAATAGTCCTGGAAACCACATTACCTGGAGAAAACACTGATTTGCCCCAGTGTTACTCAAGTCTAGGTTTTGAGAGGCACAGAGATTCATAAACACAGGCTTTAGACTACTGGGCCATCAAGGCTAAGAGATAATCATTGGTGTAGGTTTAACTGTATACAGTAGACCATTAAAGTGGCAGTTGATTCATACAATGTATTGAATGTTTTAGTCCAAAGTGTAAATGAATCAAGTCTGTAAATGAATATTTACTCTTATTAGATTAAAACCTTCTGAAAAACTAAGTTTGAAGCAAAATTTAATTTAGAGATTGCATCAAACTGATTTACCTTACTAAAGTTTATTAGAGTAATTATGTAGGAATCAAGAATCTTCACTTATATAGAGACGGGCAGTTTTTTTTTTGAAATGGTGGAGGAAACCGAATAAAAAACACTGACCTTCAGCAAGTGAACTGAGAAACTTTTTTCACACTAAGGTTTGCTGAGTTTGTTGTAAACCTAGGTGGTGGAAGGTGCTGCAATCCATAAGCAAATGTTTAATTGGGCCACCGTGACCTGATTTACTTTACTGTTAACTTTATTTCAGGGTACCTATCTTGGTGTAACTTTACTGTTAACTTTATTTCAGGGTACCTATCTTGGTATAACTTTACTGTTAACTTTATTTCAGGGTACCTATCTTGGTGTAACTTTACTGTTAACTTTATTTCAGGGTACCTATCTTGGTATAACTTTACTGTTAACTTTATTTCAGGGTACCTTTCTTGGTGTAGGAACTCCTACCTTCTGACAGCTGTAGCAATAGCGATGTTATCTCATGGTACTAATCACTATACAGATCTAGCTGGTTATGGTAAGTTATTTAACCATTCAACTGTTTAGAAATGACATTTCTAGTGTTATAACTTCTATTGCCATGCACCACTGCGGTAGCTCAGTTGGTAGAGTGCTCGCTCTGTAAGTGGAAGGTCGTGGGTTCGAACCCCGACTGGGTCTGACCCAAGACTAGAATTGGGTAGTGACTGTTCTTTCTCCGAGTACTCTGCATTATGAATGAGAGCCATGTTTCTTTCAGATGGGAACTTAAAATAAACAAGGTCCTGTGTCATGGTGGGGTTGGCACAATAAAGAACCCTGCTGTATAATGCAATTAGCGCAATGCACAGGCAAAATTTCTGCACCTTCGCCTATAGCTGGTGACATCTCAATATAAGTGAAATATTCTTGATTGGGACATAAAACACCATTACTCAAGTCTGAACTCTATTGCCATGCAAAAGGAACTGAATAATGCAAGCTAGCATGTTATTATTAGTTTGCTTTACATGGTTATAGCACTTAAAAACGCCATTTCTATATAGTACAATGGTTATATCTACATTTCACATTTTTTGAAAATCTTTTTTTGTTGTTGCTTTTTTAACCCTAAAATAATTTCAAAACACTTTCATGCATGGCATGACATGTATTTCCAATAGCTGGAACAGCCATTCAATGACCACACATATAGACGTGCGAATGAAATGAGCACAGACGTCACATTAGCAATGGTAGATAAGGTCCTACAATTACATTTGCTCTCAACACAATAATAATACTAAAAATTGTTTAATACAAAAAACATCACAAATTATTAGACAAATGTAAATATTTAGAAATGTCACTGGGGTTTCCAAAAATGCAACCTAAAATGCAGTTCATGACCTGCACAGAGACCTTTATATCATCAACACCATCCCATTAGATTTTACTATAGAATCACTAATACGATTTATTTCACACAGATTTTATGGTACAATTTAAAATAGTAAAAAGCTTATTTGTATATAATTCAATTCTTATTTCTGAAAAGCATTTTGATTGGTCAGATTTTCTGTTATGTTTGCATGAATGGATTGGATTGGATCTCAGTGATGTCATCTCATTGTGGATGATGTTCAGAGGCACTTGAATTCCTATGCCATAGCATTGCTATTTTTACTTGCTACAGCTATATTGTTGTTTAGATTGTTGATTTGTTGTTGAAAAAAAATAAAAATTGAATTATAAGAAATAAAATTAATTTTTCATTTTGTTATGGAAGTATGAAAGAATTGGACAATTGGCACAGGTAAAAAAATCATTCGCATAAAGAATTATTCAGTGTGCAAAATGTCCAATTATTTCATATTTCCATAACAAAAAGAAAAATTTAATTTCATTCCTATAAAAGCAGTGTAAGGCATTCTTAATTCTGTTATGTTATGGTGTTGAGTTTTACATGACATCAGATAGCAGGTATATAAAATTAGGTTGTTTCATTTTTGTTTCTATTTTTAGTTACCTTTATGACTGCTGGACTCAATATAAGCTGGGGATCCCTTGTGTATACATACAACCTGGTGGCACATAGAAAGAGGGTACAAATGTCCATACCAATCACGGTGCTAACTGTTGCAGGAGTCCTCTTAAACTTTTCTCTCTTTGTTTGTGTTATTTTAGTTTTCACAGCTGACTGTGATCCATCATCATTGATGCACAGAAGAATTGCTTCAGTTGAAATGCAACAACAAGACAATGAATCATATGATAGTTGAAAACTGATCATAGTGATTTAATTATTTCAAATGCAATACATTTATAGTGACTGTCGGGTGGGAGGGCAGGTAAATTAGGGTTCCTATTTTGTGAAATTAATTCCTTCTACAGTTCCAAACCAAGAACTTATTGAAGATGTGCATTTTATGCACAGTATTCCACTTTATTGAATTACTCCAGGATTTATTTCCATTTTTCAAGACTGGACCTTTTTATCGTGTTAACAAAGGAATCCTATTGTAAAATCAACCCATACAGTTTTCAGTCAACAACCTTGAAATTGCACAGAATGTGTTTATATTTATATTTATATGTAAATACATATATATTTATATACACCTCCCTTTATGAAATTATTTAAACATTACAGCATTTCATCAAAAATTTTAAAGACAACCTGATCACTCGAGTGCTTGACCTATTTTATTGTGAGGATGTTGCCCACAAGATGCTTTTCCTTAGACCCTTTTACACCACACTGGTTATGAATGATGCATAATATTTCTGAATAGTATTTTAGACATTTTTCAGATCTACAAAAGTGAATCACCATTTTTAAACAGTAAACATAGCAATGTAGAGCAAAGCCCACAATTGTAAGATACATGTAGTAAATGCTTTGCAAAGTTAAATGTATAGCTACGCAATTTGTCAGCGACTACAACACATGTTACTACAGTAAAACACATTTATAGCCCCAGGGACTCTATTTTTAACTTTGATATAAAGTGACTTTGTTATATTGTTAAATACAGAATTATATAGGCAAGCGGTCGGGCCAAAAAATTGACTTTGTTCTATCCATGTATTCGTTTCAAGCATGTTCATTATATTCGTGTTTTACTGAATAATTTTTTATTTTAAATTTTATACAACCTGTGAAGACTGAATCCCAATTAAAACGAAATTCAGTCTAGAATGACCTTATTTATGCCATTAATGACATGCCATTAATATTCTCAGTAAGTTAGCCCGTGTGTCAGACTGAAATCAGTCATATTTGTTCAAAATATTCAGATCCAGGCTCCGGTTTCACAATCATTCCTTAACTTAAATTTTCCTTAACTTAAATCTGACAATTTTTGATGAGCTTTCATGGTATTGAATTTATAAAGTGTCAACAAAATTAGAATACAGATGGTATAAGCTTAGACATATCTTCAAAGTGACACTTTAAATTCATGAATATCTCGAACACTAAATTATTCAAATTTAAAATTTGTCAGATTTAAGTGAAGGTTAATCGAAGTTAAGAAATGATTGTGAAACTGGGGCCAGATGTATTAGGTTTAAACAAGTTCAATTGTACATGTTTGTACTGGGGGTGGGGGTCAAATAGTTTTGTAGGATGAGGTATAGCAGCAACAGACCATGTAGGATGAGGTATATATTGCAGCAACAGACCATGTAGGATGAGGTATAGCAGCAACAGACCATGTAGGATGAGGTATAGCAGCAACAGACCATGTAGGATGAGGTATAGCAGCAACAGACCATGTAGGATGAGGTATAGCAGCAACAGACCATGTAGGATGAGGTATAGCAGCAACAGACCATGTAGGATGAGGTATAGCAGCAACAGACCATGTAGGATGAGGTATAGCAGCAACAGACCATGTAGGATGAGGTATAGCAGCAACAGACCATGTAGGATGAGGTATAGCAGCAACAGACCATGTAGGATGAGGTATAGCAGCAACAGACCATGTAGGATGAGGTATAGCAGCAACAGACCATGTAGGATGAGGTATTGCAGCAACAGACCATGTAGGATGAGGTATTGCAGCAACAGACCATGTAGGATGAGGTATTGCAGCAACAGACCATGTAGGATGAGGTATTGCAGCAACAGACCATGTAGGATGAGGTATTGCAGCAACAGACCATGTAGGATGAGGTATTGCAGCAACAGACCATGTAGGATGAGGTATTGCAGCAACAGACCATGTAGGATGAGGTATATATTGCAGCAACAGATCATACATTGTGAAACATGTATTATTTTTTTAATGTAGCATGACTTGTGATTTTTTATATGAAAAAGAAACCAAACCTTGTTTAATAAAATCAAAAATTTAAATGGCTGTGTTTATTAGTTGTTGAGAAAACTTTTTTTGTTTGGAACAGAAAGACAGAGGTAAACCATTATAACTACATATAGGTTTTTGTAAGACATGTGATATTTTTGTTATAGTGGTCGACCAAAAAAAAAAAAACATTTTACCTGATCATAAGCATATATTGTGTTGTATAATAAACTGAGTGGTCTGTGATGTTTATCTGTGACATTGAGGGCAAGTGTACTAGCACATAGCACATTAAAGACTGCCTTACTATGCACTAGTACAAAGCAGATTAGAAACAATAGCACAAAACTCATACACCACATGAAAATGTGAACAGATTATTCATTATTGATCTAGCAAACATCTGAATAAATTGTTTATATATGAAAACCTTCAGAAAGGACAGTTTGATATAGTCAGTCAGCAATATTGTGGCAGAGTGTTTATATATGAAAACCGTCAGAAAGGACAGTTTGTGATATAGTCAGTCAGCAATATTGTGGCAGAGTGTTTATATATGAAAACCTTCAGAAAGGACAGTTTGTGATATAGTCAGTCAGCAATATTGTGGCAGAGTGTTTATATGAAAACCTTCAGAAAGGACAGTTTGTGATATAGTCAGTCAGCAATATTGTGGCAGAAAACCTTCAGAAAGGACAGTTTGTGATATAGTCAGTCAGCAATATTGTGGCAGAGTGTTTATATATGAAAACCTTCAGAAAGGACAGTTTGTGATATAGTCAGTCAGCAATAGTCAGTCAGCAATATTGTGGCAGAGTGTTTATATATGAAAACCTTCAGAAAGGACAGTTTGTGATATAGTCAGTCAGCAATATTGTGGCAGAGTGTTTATATATGAAAACCTTCAGAAAGGACAGTTTGTGATATAGTCAGTCAGCAATATTGTGGCAGAAAACCTTCAGAAAGGACAGTTTGTGATATAGTCAGTCAGCAATATTGTGGCAGAGTGTTTATATATGAAAACCTTCAGAAAGGACAGTTTGTGATATAGTCAGTCAGCAATATTGTGGCAGAAAACCTTCAGAAAGGACAGTTTGTGATATAGTCAGTCAGCAATATTGTGGCAGAGTGTTTATATATGAAAACCTTCAGAAAGGACAGTTTGTGATATAGTCAGTCAGCAATATTGTGGCAGAGTGTTTATATATGAAAACCTTCAGAAAGGACAGTTTGTGATATAGTCAGTCAGCAATATTGTGGCAGAAAACCTTCAGAAAGGACAGTTTGTGATATAGTCAGTCAGCAATATTGTTTATAAATACAGGCAAGTTTATTGTACACAAAAGGTATTAAAACTGTATTACCGTATGATATAGTCAGTCAGCAATATTGTGGCAGAGTGTTTATAAACACGGGCAAGTTTATTGTACACAAAAGGTATTAAAACTGTCTTACCATATACTTATATTCACACATTCATTTGTCAACCTCCACATTTGTATATCCCTATCTTATTTAAATTCTTTCATGTTTATAAACACTCTGCCACAATATCGCTTACGGACTATACAACACAGTATAATGTAACACAGTTACAACCATGCACTTATTATTAAACAAACACAAGTTTAAAGAAAGTTATTATGATTCGGACTGTGAAACAAAAGAAATAGACAGTAAGACACGCGGCACACGACTACTTAAGTCCACAGGTATTTACTGATTAATAAACAATCACCTGGTAATTAGATCAAGTTGTAGTTAACAGGTAAACACGTGGTAAGGACAATACACTTAGTGAAGTTTTAAAAGACCGACAGACAGACTAGCAGTAGATTATTTTTGTCGGACCGAAAACTGATTTGTCCATTTAATATTCCTGTTGTAAAATTGAAAATGTCCGAAAACAAAAAATGTCAGACTGGTGATTTTTCACGTCGGTCAAAATAAATTTTTGTCGGACATGTCCGGCAAATATGACCATTTCCGGACCTCTGAATGTAATACATACTAATCCATGTCCGAATGTCACAACAGAAGCAAAGCAAAAACTTTGAAACTGACAAGTTCGGTTAAACATGTGAACTTCCACCAGGGAAGTGAGGCTGGGTACTCCAGAGGAGTAAGCACCTCCTGTATAGCTAGCTACACCCGCCTCGTGTGGAAACTAAATTGAATGAAAGAAACATGGAACTATGGGACATTAAATTTCCAGGGCAATCCTGGACACAGACATCAAACTTATCAAATATACTGTGATGGTGGCCATAAAACTTTTTGAAGGCCCTGATAAGCCTAGGTTTGCAATATCTCTTGGTCAACAATTTATTTTTAAGCAGTTTGAGTTCCCATCATGGGAACAAGCTCTACCATAGCAAATTAATTGGGAAATAAATACACCGTAAGTAGGAGAAGCAGGTATGACAATAAATACAGACTTGATACAAAAACAATTTGATACATTTTATTATTAAATGTTTACTTTACAAAACACACACACACACACACACACACTCTTTCTCTATCACAGAAAGATGGTGGTTTTCTTTTTTTTTCATCCATTCCAGAACTGATGGTCTTCATATACAGGTGCTAAGTAAAAGCATCCAGATAGGGGCTTATAACACCATTACTCTACTCTCTCTCTCTATAGCAAAAATCATCTTATGATGACTATGTATTATTGAAAACCAAATCCAGTAGTTATCATTAATCATATCAACTACCTTGTGTATAAGATCACCTGCTCACAAGGACCACTTTTGTACATTTTCCATTTAACATCTTTATGCATGCTTCATTTAATTGAAACCTAATGAACCAGAATCTTCCAATAACTTTACTTAGCTGTATCTTAACTTTCAACAATGATTTCAACAACTTAAGTGATGCTAGTAATATTTATAAATTTGTTTTGTATTGGCTTGGACCTTGTATCAAGAAAATTATAGAAATTCATTAATCTTCCTATTCATCAGTTTTCCGATATTAACTATCATCATCTTCATTCTGCATTTGTTCTATAAGTCTCTTGCGTTCCTCAGCCTGTCTTAATTTCATAAGAACCAAATCTTCATAGTCCCTCTCTTGACTAGTGGGCGGAGCTATATGGAACTGCAAAATTAACAGAAAATTTCATGATGTCAATTTCATCAATTAAATTCTAAAAAAGCTTTGTGCAAAAAAAGTTGTCAGTTGTTTGTCAGTTTGCTTGCTGTAGATTAGTGATTTTCTCCAGGTACTCCAGATTCCTCATCCACCCCAGAACTGACTACCAGGATGTCATCAAATAATCTTGACTGGGCCCTAAAACAGCATTATTCCATTCCACTCCACTCCTATAATCTAAAAGTATAATGCAACCATCCTTAAGGACATTTGCATTTCTCACCCAACACATTTCCATCTATCTAGGCTAGGTCAATATCAGAAGCAATCCTAAGACCCTCTTCCAATTGTGATATTGTGATGCAGAAGAGGTTATCAACATTTATTATGCAAAATATTTAACCCTGTTGCTGCCAAATGGACATGTGTATCATCTACCAATAGACTGCCACACAGACACATGTGTCTTCTACCGATAGACTGCCACACGGACATATGTGTCTTCTACCGATAGACTGCCACACGGACATATGTGTCTTCTACCGATAGACTGCCACACGGACATATGTGTCTTCTACCGATAGACTGCCACACGGACATATGTGTCTTCTACCAATAGACTGCCACACGGACATATGTGTCTTCTACCGATAGACTGCCACACGGACATATGTGTCTTCTACCAATAGACTGCCACACAGACATATGTGTCTTCTACCTATAGACTGCCACACTGACATATATGTCTTCTACCGATAGACTACCACACTGACATATATGTCTTCTACCGATAGACTACCACACAGACATGTGTCTTCTACCGATAGACTGCCACACGGACATATGTCTTCTACCAATAGACTGCCACACGGACATATGTGTCTTCTACCTATAGACTGCCACACGGACATATGTGTCTTCTACCAATAGACTACCACACGGACATATGTGTCTTCTACCTATAGACTGCCACAGGAACATATGTGTCTTCTGCCGATAGACTACCACACAGACATATGTGGCATCTACCAATAGACTGCCACATGGACATATGTGTCTTCTGCCCGCATCCTGACACATGGACACTTATCATGCTTATGTCCTTTCAATGGAACTGACAAATCTTGGTTATAAGACTAAAATATATTTATTATATTTTTGCGAAGAAAACAAAAAATTCAAATTTTGACTTAGGGACTAAAAACTACCATTAACTAATGAAGACATTTGACTACAAAATGCTTATGATGTCATAACCTATTGTTAACATAAAATTAAACAGTTTGATGAAGATCCAATCTGACAATGTCAACCAAGTACTGATAACCCTATTTTGAAATTAAATTTGATAGCAAGAGGGTTAATATTACATGTACTTACATTTGTTTGACTATCTGGTTGTCCTGATTTAGTACATGTTTCTGTATATGGTGTGGTAGATGGTTTCTGTGGAGATTTTCCTTCTAGCCAGGTAACAGTTAACGGATTGTCCTTCAGACCTTTTTCATTTTCCGCTAATTCCTACAATATAAATTCTATATACATGAACAAACTATAGGCTTAAGACCCTAGAGAAGCTAAATATCACATCAGATTTTTTTTCTCCAATTGTCATTTTCAGAGAAGTAGATTTGTTTAAAGATTTTTGCACCCCTACGTCACCTTGACCTAGATATGGTAGCCATGGCACCGCCACGAACAGATCTGAATTGTACCACCTCATATATACTTCTGACCAAGTTTCATTGAAATCTGCCAGGTAGTTTCAGAAGAGAAATGGGAAATAGATGTTAATGACACACACACTGCACTATGCCATAAGCTCACATGAACTTCAGCCTTCAAAGATCACCACAGGGAACCAGTCAAAGTGGTCTTTATGGGTAGGTGACCTATATATACAGGTTGAAATAATATGAATAAAGAACAATTGGGATACAAATCTACTGGCCTTTATAAGCAGGTGGCCCTTATTTACAGGTGGCCTTTAAAGCAGGTTGGACTGTATAAAGCTACTCAATAACTTTGCCACCTCCCTCATCACCACAGTCCTAAATTCTGTTTCTTCTTAGTGTGTCTTTGTAAGTCTCCCTCAATTTGTCACCAAATTCCTTAATAATGCAAAAATTTTACAGTACAAGTAGTGACAATGAATAAAGGTTTTACAGGACTATAACATAACACACTGGTAATGTTACATCAAATTATACCATAATTGTAAATACAGAACAATTAGGTTAAGTGGGAGCCCAAATTTGGGGCTTTTTGTGACCTAAACAGAGAGATTGATTTAATATGGGTCTTACTACCCAGTCAAGAGTATTTCACTTATATTGATATGGCACCAGCTATACATGCTATAGCTGTAGTGGCAGAAACAGGGAGAGATGACAAGGATAATATATTGTCTAGTACATACAGCAGCTAATCTTGAATCAAATTCTATAATGGCACTTCCATTCTTCTTACTTGATACTAATAAATTCAAAATGTTGCCATACTGAAATTAATAAATAAAGAGTTAATTTAATGTAAAGCAATAATAAAACAATCACACAAATTCAGTGAATTAGGATCCCTAGCCAGCATTTTCTTTTGTTGTGATAATTTTTATAATAAATTTTACTTTTAAAATATTATTTTTTTGTTTTTGAGAATGTTGTGGAAAAAAACAAGAGACTAAAGGTTGTAAATAGTCTTAAGCCCATGAAACTGTAATCTGAAATCTGAATATAATATTCCATTTTCTGTTTCAAATATAGATTTGTTTCAAACACAAGAACATAACACAATTAGGAATTTCTGCAGATATCTTTACCTGGTGATATCAGAATAGGCGTAAAATTATAGCTATACTTGGGAAGTATAATTCCTGAATCAATCGGTCAGTAAATATGTCCATCTACATCATTTTGATCTGTCAAGTCCTCAGTGTCAAAAGCTCACAGTTATGAATCACAGCTCCTCTCACCACCTAGGTTTGAATCCCACTTGGGACAGATCCTAGTGTGAGAAAATTGACAAAGGTCAGTGGTTTTCTCCTGGCACTCCGGTTTCCTCCACTATCTCTGAACTGACTGCCTTGATATAAGTGAAAGAATCCTGACTGGGGCATAAAACTCCATTACTCTACTCCACTCATTTCAATCTCCAATACTAGTATATTTCCAGGATATTACTTCATCTATGGTGGCTTATTTCTGACATCCAAATAATTTCAGTCATCTTGAAATGTTCACTTAATATCACGGCAAGTCAAGGTAATATAATTGAAAGTTGTGATAGTAAAATAAAAAGTTGCAAGAAATAACATGACATGTTGAGATATTCATAGTCATGGTAAATATATCGACATAAGTATGTCATGTTATATATCGACCAAAATTATCTGGATGTCAGAAACAAGCCACCATTTTGATCCATTTTTTCTGATAGTTTATTTCATAAGGTATATTTCAATTTTCCATGTATGATTGATATAGCGTGCACTAAAGCAGCATATTAGATTCACATCCAGATATCAAACAAAATTAGTTAATATACTGTTTCTCATTCACTGTTGTGATTGTAAAGGTAAGAAAATAGAAAACATACATAATTCTCTGAAGCTGAGTGAGAGCAGCACATTATTTATACAAAATTAGTTGCAGGTACATGGTATTGTATGTACTATGTACAGGTTAAGAGATATTAATACTGTCTCGCTTATGTGGTACTTTTTAGGAGAATCGGTAGAGTACTTGCTTTACAAAAGGGTGGCTCTGGTTCATTTCCCCGTGTCAGGGGAAGGGAATTTTTTTCAGTGTAACTAGCATTTACTTTACATACCTTGACAAACAAACCATACAGAACTGTGTAGGAATATCCACCATTTTTGTCATCTCCTTTCTTTGCTTTCCATTTTATCTGAAAAATTAAATTTTATAAATTTTCACACAAACATATTTATGTACAAAATATGTATAACTATATCATTTATCTTCACAATTTATACTTGTGAAATTGAACTTTATGTCCACAGCAGAAACATTGCAAAGATGCTAGTTTACAATTCAGTTTTTTTTATTAAAATAAAAACTAAAAGTAAAATGTAAAGAGTGCACAAAATTTGTCGATGTAGGCCAGTTTCTATCCAAAAGTGTTTATGTCATGAAAGGGGCATAACTCACCTAAAAAAAATGTTGACCAATGCGAAGACCTAAATATCATCAAATTTAGTCCAAAGAGTTTTTGAGGAGTTTAGTAAAAAAAATATGCATGACAGACACATAGTAACACAGGCCACTGACGAAGATAGGTTGCAATAGCTCATCTGAACCTTTGGCATACACTGTGAAAAAAAAAACAGAGTCCAATATCTGGTAAAATTGGGAAATTTACCAACTCAGTTCAAAAGGTCACATGCACATCTTCAATGTGTATATTACATATGTGTCAAGTTTAGGAGAGATCTACAGAAAACTTTAGGAGGCATTGAGGCTACAACAACTGCTGACAGACCAACAAATGGGTGGATGGACAGACAAGGTGATTACTATAGTTCTCCCACATCAGTTGATGTGGGTCCCTAATTATGCATGTGTAAGATGTTAATTTGTTACAGACAGCACTAGTTTTATGATATTTTTCTAGGAATTCTGTTAATGTATTACTTGTAATTTTAGCAGTGTAAATAAATGAATAATTTTAGCAATTTTCGTGGACTGCTAATATAAATCCACTCCAAATTACATGTAAATATAATCAAACAGGGTTTGTACGGACATTTGGACTCAAAATTTAAGGACTTTTTAGGGTCGTATTAGCAAATTTAAGGCCTAATCAGAAGGACAATTTTAGCAAAAAATATTGATGTAAAAGCAATTAAATAATAAACAATTGCTTATGTGTCCATAGTAATGAAGTGGAGGTTGAAGTTTGGCGTTTGGTTGGGCCAGGTACCTTTAAATTGCCCCTTTCAACGTAACTTATTTATTATCTTTTTATCTATATCAGTCTATTTGCAACCACTTAATATCAAAACACAAACACCCAACTGGCCAAATTCAAGGGCTTTTTAGGGCCTTCAGGATAAATTCAAGGGCTTTTTAGGGTCAGACTTGTTTTTAGGGTCTTTTTAGGGCAAACCTAAAAATTTAAGGACTTTTCCAGGCCTGTACGAACCCTGTCAAAGTGCACAGGGTGATCCATGATATTTACCCTACCTCATTTCCACATGAATTTACCCTAATTAAATTTTATGCTAAAATTTGTATGTGCTAAATTTGTTCATGCTTATGTTTATACTGTTACATGCTAAAATTAATACACTTACAGTATGCACCTTTTATTACCTTTAATTTCGGTGTTTTGCTTTCCACTTCATCTTCATCTGGTATTTCAGTATGACCTTTTTTGATTTCCTCAAGTAGAAATTCTTGTTCCTGTTCTAACAGCTTAGATCCCTCCTTTCTCAATCTTTCTATCTTTAAACAAGAAAATGAAAATGGTATGTTATTTGCATTTATCATCACTGTGATAATTAGTCTTAAATCTCACTTGTAAAACAAGTACCGGTAATAATGGAATCTCTCTTCTGTGGTTACATAATACATTTGGCAGTAAGATTTTAGCATCTTCTAAATATTTTAATAAACAGACGATCTATATACATTAGTCAGGTCAGTTGTTTTAAAATTTGGACAACCAATATTTGCTTTTTTTTTTTTTGGGGGGGGGGGGGGGGGGGGTTGTTGTATTGATTAGTTCAGTTAACTACATGTAGATAGAAAGAAGAAATAAATGGTGGCATGGAACCAAGAATTGATGTTATGATATTTTATTGGAAGGATATAAAAGAATTTTTGCATTTTTACAAGGTGTGAATTAGAGGAAATCAATTTAACATATACATTTATATGAATCCATCACAAAACATTTATTCCTAATTTATATTTTAGCATTTAATAAATGTTACAGTATATATATCTTATATTATAACAAAATAAAATTTTTTACCTCTGCTTGTAGATTTCTTTTAGCTGAAATATCAGCTTCTTTCTGTGACTGGGCTACACTTTCTCTAGCTTCAAGATCTGCAACAAACAAAATGATGAAAGTGTCAAACATGTCAATTTCAAAAGAAAAGATCTCAGTTCCGGTACCGGTATAACATTGTTATAATATCTCTCAGTCCCTTTGCCACCTTGCTTATCATCGCACTATTTTGAAGTCCAAAATCTTTTTCTTTTATGTTTTTCTTTATAAGCCAAAGCCAGGCACGCATCCAGACGGGGGCACACCTGGTCTGTTCCATACTACTTTGTATTTTGAAGTCCAAAATCCCCAAACACGAATTAAAATTTTGTCAGTGTGCCGTGTATTTTTTGTTATTTGCACTTATGTTCAAGGACAACAACCCCAAGGAACCAAACAACTGGGATTTACAATATGTGCAAATCTTCTATCAATGTTGAAGCTCTGCACCAAGTTTCCTATAAAAGTGAATCATAGTTTTGGAGAGTTAGCGCAGACAAAAATTTCAAATGGACAGACAGATGGACAGACTGAAACTTAAATTCAATATCTTTGAAAGGCAGGGGATAAAATACAGATGTACCTTTCATTTGAAAGAATCATCATGATTCCTTTTTAAAATGAAATAAAGCCCTTCAATAAGCTACTGCATACGTATGCTCTAGTTGCCATTTGCTCATCACTAAGAGATTTGGGGACCCAACTGATTGTAACTTGGAAATTGCAATACACCACACTTACCTTCTTTGAGTTTCTTCCTTTTAGAATCAAGTTCTCTGTGCCTTTGTTCTGCAGCTTTTTTAGCTGTTTGTATCTTGTCATAGGCTGCCTAAATATTAAACATATTGTGAGTTACTTACCACTTAATGTAATATGTATATCTGTTATTTTTATAACATGTGTTGAAAAAATTGGTTCAATTTCTTATATTAAGTCGAAAAATCAAATAAAACTAGTTTTTATCAGACGCACATCTGAATTCAGATGATGTGTATCACATAGTAAAATGCTTTATTGCCAATAACTGTCGAATATGCCATATCAACATATCAATAGAACAGCAGCTACTGTGCTACATTTTAATTAATTGCTAAATTTTAACTCTCAAAAACTCAAAAAACAACAGTGAATATTAAAAATTTAATCATGTAGATTTAAATACATACTTTTAAAACAAGACTGCAAACGAACAAGTTTTTATTTCTCAACAAACTTTTATCGAAAAAGTTTATTAACATTTATTCATATAAATAAAAAGCAAAATTTTTTTTTGAAACGCTGAGAATATCTACAAAAATATTCAAAATATATGAAAAAATATGTTCTTAAAAGACATGTGAAATTTCAAGTCTATTGAAGTTATATCAAGTAAGATATCTAAGTTTGAATACACCACCCATTTAAAACATGTTTTTGTGATCGGACTATAAGTGGAATATGGTACAAGACACAAAGAAATTACCAGTAGTGGATGAGTTATTGTTTAAAGCTGCATAAGCACCATGGCAGCTATTAATGGCTCAGGGTTAGCTCTGCCAATTACCAATTTAGCCAATTGCTAATTATTATGATTTCTGTCTCCAAAAAAAGCTATTGGCTAATAACTTTGTTCCGAAGTTTTTATCAATTTCATTATGATGTGGATGAGCATCAAAGATTTTTTCTTGATTTTTATTTTTAACTTTGAAAAAGTAAAACAAGTTTGTTAATAATCAAGAAAATCTCTACAGCAGATTAGAAGAACTTCATTTAAGACATTTTTGATGCGTTTCTTAGTTTTACTGGCTCCACAATACCGGTATATAAATTGGCTCCTAAATGTTAAAACAGACTAATGTTTTGGCTCAAACTTTTTGAGAGCCAAAGCTAACCCAGTGGCTATAAAGTATAACAATCATACCCTTGCTGCTGCATCTGTGAGAACTTCTAACGCCTTTGATAGTTTATGAAAAAGTTCAGCTGAAACAAAAAAAAAAATAAATAAATATGTAACTTGTCAATATGAATGGCTGTTTTATATTTTGCATATATAAATGATACTCAAATTCAGGCATATAAGGCATTGGTAAACACGTCTTCTGGCATTCTTTCTTTTTCTTTGTTTATTAACTGTACTTTTAACTTAAACATGCATATGTAATTGTTTAATATATTCATAATTTAATTGTTTAATTCTGTCAATAAAACAATTGTATTCCATTGAACGAATTAGTTATATTTTTTTCATCATTGGAAGCAGGCAGGGTCACTTGTCATCCTATTTATCAATGATGTCATCCTTTATTGAGATGCAGTTGCTGGGTTCCTTGATGCAGTAAAACCAAACAAGGTAGTAAATTAAGAAAAATTGCAGTAATAGTTTTATGTCCACAGCAGATTTGATATAAAAAATGAATTGTAAATATAAGAAATTTGCTCTTCAATATAAATGGAAAATTGAGTGAATTGATTTAGTGAATTGAATAGACTGTACCTGGTTCTGAGTGTATCAGCGTTCAATATAAGTGAGATAAACTGTACCTGCTTCTGAGTGTATCAGAGTTCAATATAAGTGAGATAGACTGTACCTGGTTCTGAGTGTATCAGAGTTCAATATAAGTGAGATAAACTGTACCTGCTTCTGAGTGTATCAGAGTTCAATATAAGTGAGATAGACTGTACCTGCTTCTGAGTGTATCAGAGTTCAATATAAGTGAGATAGACTGTACCTGCTTCTGAGTATACAATATAAGTGAGATAGAATGTACCTGGTTCTGAGTGTATCAGAGTTCAATATAAGCGAGATAGACTGTACCTGGTTCTGAGTGGATCAGAGCTCAATATAAGTGAGATAGACTTTACCTGCTTCTGAGTGTATCAGAATTCAATACTAGTATAAGTGAGATCGACTGTACCTGCTTCTGAGTGTATCAGAGTTCAATATAAGTGAGATAGACTGTACCTGCTTCTGAGTGTATCAGAGCTCAATATAAGTGAGATAGACTGTACCTGCTTCTGCTTCTGAGTGTATCAGAGCTCAATATAAGTGAGATAGTCCGTACCTGCTTCTGAGTGTATCAGAATTCAATATAAGTGAGGTAGACTGTACCTGCTTCTGCTTCTGAGTGTATCAGAGTTCAATATAAGTGAGATAGACTGTACCTGGTTCTGAGTGTATCAGAGCTCAATATAAGTGAGATAGACTGTACCTGCTTCTGCTTCTGAGTGGACCAGAGCTCAATATAAGTGAGATAGACTGTACCTGCTTCTGAGTGTATCAGAGTTCAATATAAGTGAGATAGACTGTACCTGCTTCTGAGTGTATCAGAGTTCAATATAAGTGAGATAGACTGTACCTGCTTCTGCTTCTGAGTGTATCAGAGTTCAATATAAGTGAGATAGACTGTACCTGCTTCTGCTTCTGAGTGTATCAGAGCTCAATATAAGTGAGATAGACTGTACCTGCTTCTGCTTCTGAGTGGATCAGAGCTCAATATAAGTGAGATAGACTGTACCTGCTTCTGCTTCTGAGTGGATCAGAGCTCAATATAAGTGAGATAGACTGTACCTGCTTCTGAGTATATCAGAGTTCAATATAAGTGAGATAGACTGTACCTGCTTCTGAGTGTATCAGAGTTCAATATAAGTGAGATAGACTGTACCTTGTTCTGAGTGTATCAGCGTTCAATATAAGTGAGATAGACTACCTGGTTCTGAGTGTATCAGAGTTCAATATAAGTGAGATAGACTGTACCTTGTTCTGAGTGTATCAGAGTTCAATATAAGTGAGTGAGACTGTACCTGGTTCTGAGTGTATCAGAGTTCAATATAAGTGAGATAGACTGTACCTGCTTTTGAGTGTATCAGAGTTCAATATAAGTGAGATAGACTGTACCTTGTTCTGAGTGTATCAGAGTTCAATATAAGTGAGATAGACTGTACCTGGTTCTGAGTGTATCGGAGTTCAATATAAGTGAGATAGACTGTACCTGCTTCTGAGTGTATCAGAGTTCAATATAAGTGAGATAGACTGTACCTGCTTCTGAGAGTATCAGAGTTCAATATAAGTGAGATAGACTGTACCTGGTTCTGAGTGTATCAGAGTTCAATATAAGTGGGTGAGACTGTACCTGGTTCTGAGTGTGTCAGAGTTCAATATAAGTGAGATAGACTGTACCTGGTTCCGAGTGTATCAGAGTTCAATATAAGTGAGATAGACAGTACCTGCATCTGGATTGTCTGGGTTTTTGTCTGGATGGTATTTTAAAGCCTGTTTTCTGTATGATTTTACTATCTAAAAGAAGAAAACAAACTTTTTAGTACATTGAAAGTTTAATGATCTGTTAATAGATATTGCATATGCCTATGTATGTGAATCCTTTGAAAAATGAATGTTGCAAGGCTTAATTGTTTAGAATGCATTAACTTTTTTTTTTGTTTGAACATTTGTATTATTGTTTTTTTGTTTAATAGTGTTATAATACTGTTTATTATAGGATTAAGGTTATCCAAGTCTTTCTGACCATTAGGATTAAGGTCATTAGGGTTAGGCTTAGGGTGACCATTTGATCTCACATGATAACCCATGAATTTCTGAAAATTCTGGTGTATATTAAAATCTATTCTTAGCATTTGGAAATCCCCTTTCATCTTTGCTATGTAGCAGTCTGGGTTGCTCAATGGTAGAACACTCGCCTATAGTGTGGTAGGTCCTGGATTTAATCCCTGGTCCGGCCCTGCATTTTTCTCTTTCCCGTTTCATTTGGGGGCTCAAAAATTGTTCAACCCTGGGTAGTGGCCAACCAACAGAGGGAATGTAGCGGTCTGGGTATCTCAGTGGTAGAGCAATGGCCTATAGTGCGGTAGGTCCCGGTTTGATCCCCAGTCTGACCCTGCATTTTTTTCTGTTACAGCTACAGTAAACTTTATGGCAGAGGAAGAGTTATCGACTCAATCAGACAGAGTGGCTGAACTTTTTAGTGGTTGTGATATATTGACCAGAAAACAGCAGACTTCCAAATAACCCGAGTTTGGATCAAGTATTTTTAAATTTCTAAATGGTTAAATTTTTCAGCGTTCAGAACTTAATTCTACGTTGGGAATAAACTATTTTATTTGTATTTTAATTGTTTCTTTATTTTCTTATTTACAAAAAGCTGTTAAACTGATAAAATAATGAAAGACGACAGCAAGCACCTGTGAAAAATACATACTTCCTTTTCAGTTGCCTCATTAGTGACGCCCAAAATAGCATATAAGTCAACTTTGCTTATATCAAAAGACGACATCTTTTCTTAAAATACACGGAACCATTAAACAAACGATGTATATAGCAAACTGAGAACGAACGATTCATTACGTATTTATTATTGTATCTTCTCAATGAAGAGTAGGACCTTGTTCTGTCGTTGGATGTCCCTCCTTTGTATAGGAGCACCCTGTTTTTACCAGGTAGAAATTCGGAACATTTGAAAATATAAAACTTAAAACTTTGAATATTAATCACGCACTGAGGTTATTTTGTTTGAATTAAAACGTTCTACTACACGAAGGTTATAGCACAGCCTTCTACTAATGCACCATCGAGGAGATCTCCCGAGCTCTGGACAACAGGAAACAGGTGATATGATGATACTGGATGTTATATTATGGACTAATAAGACTAGAGTTATCTCTCTTTGAATTATGAATGAATACCCCATGAATATCTGTATGTAAACCCCAATTTATAGGTTTATGACGTATGCATTATCTGACGTCAGAATGACGGTATTAAAAAAATGTCTACCTACATGAATAGACGTGTTGTCTTAATCATTCATGTATCATAACACCCCGACCACGAGAATATATTACATGGTGTCAGAAGTAAATGCGACTTTATTGCATAGGAAATGACAGACCTTAGTGGTATTCCGACTCCCTGTATGGACTGGGACAGCAGTAATCTTCCAGAGGCGTGGAAAAAATTCACATGCCACGTGAACTTGATTTTTCAAGGACCTCTCAAGGAGAAAGAGGAAGACGTCAAGGTAAACTACTTACTTCTTTGGGTTGGCGACCGTGGTCGGGACATCTACAATACATGGGAATTAACGGGCGATGACAGGAAGAAGCTCAAACCCCATCTTGATAAATTCCAGCAACATGTACAACCGAAACTCAACCCGATATTTGCGAGGTACAAATTTAGTAATGAACTGCAGGGAACACAATCTATTGAACAATATGTAACCAAATTGCGTCTTATAGTGAAAGACTGTAATTAACAAAATGCAAATGAAATGATACGAGATCGTATTGTTTTTGGGACAAATTCTGTCAAGGTCAGAGAAAAGCTTATCCAGGAAGGACAAACATTGACACTTGAGAAAGCTATCAGCATAGCTCAGTCACATGAATATTCGCGAGAGCAGCTTAAGTTAATGTCAGGACAGCCATCAACATTGTCATCGACTTCGGATGTGCATTCACTTAGGACAGCAGCCGCATCGGGACACAGATTTCAAAAACGTCGTCATGAAGGTCACCGAGGAGGACACGGCAAAGCACATGGTGGACGTCACAGTGACTCTTATTCACAGTGTGGTAATTGTGGTAATAGACATAACAAATCTGACATTTGCCCTGCTAAAGGCAGAAAATGTAATAACTGTCATAAACTTAACCATTTTGCTAAAATGTGCAGATCTAAACATGTGAATGTTAATGAAATTACAGGTAACCCACAACCAGAGGCGTCCCTGTCCCATAGTCCAAGTTCTGCCCCAGATCCAGACTTGTTTATTGATTCCATTAATGAAAGTAATGGTAAACTTAATGTACAACAAGATAAGGCATTTGCAACTTGTGCTATTGGTCCAAGTTCAGTCCCAATTAAGTTCAAACTAGACACAGGATCCCAAGTTAACATAATTCCTTTGAAGGAATATCAAAAATTAAATATCAAAAAGTCACTTCATAGGTCAGATCGTACATTATCGGCATATAACGGTGGTTCACTACGCGCTGTCGGATTCGGAACGGTCAAGTGCCAGTATCGCGATATTACCCGCGATATAGAGGTTTACGTCATCGACACCGATTCACCTCCGATATTAGGTCTTGGAGATTGCGTTGCATTTGAGATAATACAATTTGTCTATGCTGTCGAGACTGTACCAAACGCGATAATCGAAGGCGGAGTTCCGATGAACAAGGAATCCGTTCTCTCGGATTATGGAGATATATTCAAAGGTATCGGTAATTTCCCTGGTGAGTGCAAGATTCATGTAGATCCATCGGTCGAACCCGTGGTTCACCCGCCGAGACGCGTTCCGGTCGCTGTTCGCGACAGACTTAAAGCGGAACTAGATCGAATGGAAAGTCTGAATATCATTACCAAGGTAACCGAACCGACTAATTGGGTTAATTCTCTTGTAGTTGTGGAGAAAAGCTCCGGAAATCTGCGCGTATGTCTTGATCCGCAAGACTTAAACAAGGCAATCAAAAGGCCACATTACCGCTCCGTACACTAGACGACATATTGCCACAATTAACAAACGCCAAGTACTTTACGAAATTAGATGCCAGATCAGGCTACTGGGCGATCAAGCTGGATCACGAATCGTCGTTACTTACTACATTTAACACGCCTTACGGTAGGTACCGTTATCTACGCTTACCGTTCGGATTGAAATCTTCACAAGACGAATTCCAGCGAAAGGTTGATGAATGCCTCGAAGGTATTCAAGGAGTTGTCACAATCGTTGACGATATCCTTGTATATGGTAGTACACGTTTGGAACATGACCTGAATTTGCGAAGAGTGCTCGATAGAAGTCGCCACAAGGGCATCCGTTTCAATGTAGACAAGTTAGAGGTAGGCGTTACGGAAGTTCGCTATTTCGGTCACTTGCTCACATCATCTGGTCTCAAACCAGATCCTAACAAAGTATCTGCTATACACGACATGAAACCGCCGAAGAACCAGGGCGAACTAGAGACATTTCTTGGCCTAGTTAATTATCTAGCCAAATTCGCGCCTAACGTTTCAGAAGTAACCGCACCACTTCGTCAGTTACTTATAAAACCAACGAGTTTGTATGGGATACACCTCAGTCACAAGCGTTTAACCGAGTCAAAGACATTATTACCAAGAGTCCTGTCCTTGCGTATTTTGACCCGCAGAAACAGCTTACGTTACAGGTTGATGCTAGCAAATACGGATTGGGCGCTGCGTTACTTCAAGACGGAAGACCAGTATGTTACGCATCGAAATCGTTGACGTTTACCGAACAAAATTACGCAAATATTGAACGCGAAATGCTTGGAATCGTATTTGGTTGTCATAGGTTTCATGAGTATGTTTACGGACGGAAAGTGACCGTCGAAACAGATCACAAGCCTCTCGAAGTCATTGCTAAGAAACCATTACATGTCGCGCCACCAAGATTGCAGCGAATGCTTTTCAGCATACAAAAATACGACTTGGACATTCGCTATAAGCCCGGAAAGGACATACCTGTCGCGGATACGCTAAGCCGTAACTATTCGGAAGACACTACAGTAAATTTATCGGACAAGGTAGAATTACAAGTACATTTTGTCTTAGCTAACGTACCGGTTAGCGATTGTCGCTTACACGAAATCCGCACCGAAACACAAAAAGATAAGATACTTAGCAAACTCATGGAAATCATCGATGAAGGTTGGCCACACCTCCGACGTCAATGCCATTCATCCGTTATTGAGTTCTGGAATTACAGAGACGAGTTATCTGTCATAGATGGTATAATTTTCAAAGCCGATAAAATAGTGATACCGCTTAGCATGAGGTCTTACATGCTCAATGCAATACATAGTGGTCACATGGGTATCGAAAGATCTATCCAACGAGCTCGAGATGTACTATTTTGGCCGAAAATGACCGACGATATCACGAATGTCGTTAAGCAATGTGCTGTATGTCAGGAGAACCGGAACTCGCCTCAAAAAGAACCTCTGATTTGCTCAGATGTTCCAGATTACCCTTGGCAGGTAGTCGCTACAGATCTGTTTTATTGGGATCACAAAGATTATATGGTCATAGTCGATTATTACAGTAGGTATTTCGAAGTATACCAGCTGTGTAATACTCTCAGTAGCACTGTTATCAGTAAGTGTAAGAATGCTTTTTCGCGTCACGGCATCCCGGAAAAGGTAGTTTCGGACAACGCGATGCAGTATACTTCGAGCGAATTCACCGATTTCGCCAGAACATGGAATTTTACACATGTTACCTCAAGCCCGAGATATCCACAAAGTAACGGTCTTGCCGAAAGAACAGTTCAAACTGTTAAGCGTCTTTTTACAAAATCGAAGTTATCAGGCATTGATCCACTTATTAGCTTGCTTGAATATCGTACAACACCGCTTGATATAGGCTCATCACCATCTCAGCTTCTGATGGGACGTAGATTACGTGCCGCATTACCAGTTACCGTTCAGCACATGGTTCCGGAAATACCAGTTAATGCGCGTGATAAAATGATATCTAGCCGAATGCGTGCGAAAAAACAATACGATAAAAATGCTAAACCAAGAAAAACACCGGAAGTTGGAGAATCTGTTCGCTTTCAAAAGTTTGACAAAAAATGGAATCCAGCCGTTATAGTTAACAAACATAACGGTCGTTCTTTTTCATTGCTAGATCAAAACGGTACGATTTATCGCCGCAATACATCACACATCTTGCCAACAGCGGAGAAACGCGAACAAATTACAGAACCAGAGTATCGCACGCTCGCGGATAATATAAATTCTCAAAGTGCACCAGTGTCGGAGACAGTTAAATCAGTGTCGGATCCAGTTAAATCACCTGGGCCTATCACCATGTCCAACTTACCCTCACAGCCATATATAACACGCTCTGGTCGTGAGGTTAAACCCAGGATTATTCCATCCATGTAAATACTTACTTTGTTCTTGTTTATTACGTTGACGTTTTATTAGCTCACCTGACCGAAGGTCATGTGAGCTTATGGCATAGCGCAGCGTGTGTATGTGCGTGTGTGCGTGTGTGCGTGTGTGCGTCGTTAACACCTATTTTCGACTTCTCCTCTGAACTACTGGACAGTTTTTGATGAAACTTTGTCAGAAGTATATATGGGCCGGTGCAATTCAGATTTGTTCGTGGCGTTGCTATGGCTACCATAACTAGGTCAAGGTGACCTAGGGGTGCAAAAATCTTAAAAATCTTCTTCTCCGAAAGTACTGATTGGAGAAAAAATCTGATGTGATATTTGGCTTCTCTAGGGTCTTAAGCCTATAGTTTGTTCATTTTGTGAAATTCGGATAAAAAATAGGTTACGCGTTTTTGCGTTTAATTTTGAAAAAATCGTAAAATAGCTTCAAATTGTTATAACTTGACTATTTGACCAGATAATGACATGGGGTTTTCAGTTTTGACATCTTCTTGTTAGTATCTTCAAAATGAGGTCAAGGTCGATTGTGAAGGTCGTGACCTAATTTCTTTTTACCTCTAATTATAATTATTATCTCGAAAACTATAAACTTTTTGTATAGGCATGTATATTAGAATGTTGTAGGTATCTATACAACGATCATTTTGATGTATAGAAAAAGGTCATGGGTTCAAAGGTCAAGGTTACAGATGCGAAACAATACCGAAATGGTTAATTATCTCGAAAACTATAAACATTTTGTATAGGCATGTATATTAGAATGTTGTAGGTATTGATACAACGATCATTTTGATGTATAGAAAAAGGTCATGTGTTCGAAGGTCAAGGTCACAGATGTGAAACAATACCGAAATGGTTAATTATCTCGGAAACTATAAACATTTTGTATAGGCATGTATATTAGAATGTTGTAGGTATTGATACAACGATCATTTTGATGTATAAAAAAGGTCATGTGTTCAAAGGTCAAGGTCACAGATGTGAAACAATACCTAAATGGTTAATTATCTCGAAAACTATAAACTTTTGTATAGGCATGTATATTAGAATGTTGTAGGTATTGATACAATGATCATTTTGATGTATAGAAAAAGGTCATGGGTTCAAAGGTCAAGGTCACGGATGTGAAACAATACTGAAATGGTTAAATTTCTCGAAAACTATAATCTTTTTGTATAGGCATGTACATTAGAATGTTGTAGGTATTGATACAACGATCATTTTGATGTATAGAAAAAGGTCATGGGTTCAAAGGTCAAGGTCACAGATGCAAAACAATACCGAAATGGTTAATTATCTCGAAAACTATAAACATTTTGTATAGGCATGTATATTAGAATGTTGTAGGTATCGATACAACGATCATTTTGATGTCTAGAAAAAGGTCATGGGTTCAAAGGTCAAGGTCACAGATGTGAAACAATACTGAAATGGTTAATTATCTAAAAAACTATAAACTTTTTGTATAGGCATGTATATTAGAATGTTGTAGGTATTGATACAACGATCATTTTGATGTATAGAAAAAGGTCATGGGTTCAAAGGTCAAGGTCACAGATGCGAAACAATACCAAAATGGTTAATTATCTCAAAAACTATAAACTTTTTGTATAGGCATATATATTAGAATGTTGTAGGTATTGATACAACGATCATTTTGATGTATAGAAAAAGGTCATGTGTTCGAAGGTCAAGGTCACAGATGCAAAACAATACCGAAATGGTTAATTATCTCGGAAACTATAAACATTTTGTATAGGCATGTATATTAGAATGTTGTAGGTATTGATACAACGATCATTTTGATGTATAAAAAAAGGTCATGTGTTCAAAGGTCAAGGTCACAGATGTGAAACAATACCTAAATGGTTAATTATCTCGAAAACTATAAACTTTTTGTATAGGCATGTATATTAGAATGTTGTAGGTATTGATACAATGATCATTTTGATGTATAGAAAAGGTCATGGGTTCAAAGGTCAAGGTCACGGATGTGAAACAATACTGAAATGGTTAAATTTCTCGAAAACTATAATCTTTTTGTATAGGCATGTACATTAGAATGTTGTAGGTATTGATACAACGATCATTTTGATGTATAGAAAAAGGTCATGGGTTCAAAGGTCAAGGTTACAGATGCGAAACAATACCGAAATGGTTAATTATCTCGAAAACTATAAACATTTTGTATAGGCATGTATATTAGAATGTTGTAGGTATTGATACAACGATCATTTTGATGTATAGAAAAGGTCATGTGTTCGAAGGTCAAGGTCACAGATGTGAAACAATACCGAAATGGTTAATTATCTCGGAAACTATAAACATTTTGTATAGGCATATATATTAGAATGTTGTAGGTATTGATACAACGATCATTTTGATGTATAGAAAAAGGTCATGGGTTCAAAGGTCAAGGTCACAGATGCAAAACAATACCGAAATGGTTAATTATCTCGAAAACTATAAACATTTTGTATAGGCATGTACATTAGAATGTTGTAGGTATTGATACAACGATCATTTTGATGTATAAAAAAAGGTCATGTGTTCAAAGGTCAAGGTTACAGATGCGAAACAATACCGAAATGGTTAATTATCTCGAAAACTATAAACATTTTGTATAGGCATGTATATTAGAATGTTGTAGGTATCGATACAACGATCATTTTGATGTCTAGAAAAAGGTCATGGGTTCAAAGGTCAAGGTCACAGATGCGAAACAATACCGAAATGGTTAATTATCTAAAAACTATAAACATTTTGTATAGGCATGTATATTAGAATGTTGTAGGTATTGACACAGCAATCATTTCGATGTATAGAAAAAGGTCATGGGTTCAAAGGTCAAGGTCACAGATGTGAAACAATACTGAAATGGTTAATTATCTAAAAAACTATAAACTTTTTGTATAGGCATGTATATTAGAATGTTGTAGGTATTGATACAACGATCATTTTGATGTATAGAAAAAGGTCATGGGTTCAAAGGTCAAGGTCACAGATGCGAAACAATACCAAAATGGTTAATTATCTCAAAAACTATAAACTTTTTGTATAGGCATATATATTAGAATGTTGTAGGTATTGATACAACGATCATTTTGATGTATAGAAAAAGGTCATGAGTTCAAAGGTCAAGGTCACAGATGCAAAACAATATCGAAATGGTTAATTATCTCGAAAACTATAAACTTTTTGTATAGGCATTTATATTAGAATGTTGTAGGTATTGACACATCAATCATTTTGATATATAGAAAAAGGTTATGAGTTCTAAGGTCAAGGTCACATATGCGAAACAATACGGAAATGTTTAATTATCTCGAAAACTATACACTTTTTGTTTAGGCATGTATATTAGAATGTTGTAGGTATCGATACAACGATCATTTTGATGTATAGAAAAAGGACATGGGTTCAAAGGTCAAGGTCACTGATGTGAAACAATACCGAAATGGTTAATTATCTCGAAAACTATAAACATTTTGTATAGGCATGTATATTAGAATGTTGTAGGTATTGACACAGCAATCATTTCGATGTATAGAAAAAGGTCATGGGTTCAAAGGTCAAGGTCACAGATGTGAAACAATACTGAAATGGTTAATTATCTAAAAAACTATAAACTTTTTGTATAGGCATGTATATTAGAATGTTGTAGGTATTGATACAACGATCATTTTGATGTATAGAAAAAGGTCATGGGTTCAAAGGTCAAGGTCACAAATGCAAAACAATACCAAAATGGTTAATTATCTCAAAAACTATAAACTTTTTGTATAGGCATATATATTAGAATGTTGTAGGTATTGATACAACGATCATTTTGATGTATAGAAAAAGGTCATGAGTTCAAAGGTCAAGGTCACAGATGCAAAACAATATCGAAATGGTTAATTATCTCGAAAACTATAAACTTTTTGTATAGGCATTTATATTAGAATGTTGTAGGTATTGATACAACAATCATTTTGATATATAGAAAAAGGTTATGAGTTCTAAGGTCAAGGTCACATATGCAAAACAATACGGAAATGTTTAATTATCTCGAAAACTATAAACTTTTTGTTTAGGCATGTATATTAGAATGTTGTAGGTATCGATACAACGATCATTTTGATGTATAGAAAAAGGACATGGGTTCAAAGGTCAATGTCACTGATGTGAAACAATACCGAAATGGTTAATTATCTCGAAAACTATAAACTTTTTGTATAGGAATGTATATTAGAATGTTGTAGGTATCAATACAAGAATCATTTTGATGTATAGAAAAAGGTCATGGGTTCAAAGGTCAAGGTCACATGCAAAACAATACCAAAATGGTTAATTATCTCGAATACTATAAAATTTTTGTATAGGCATGTATATTAGAATGTTGTAGGTATTGATACACTGGTTATCATGATGTAAAGAAAAAAGGCTTGGGGTTTAGTATTTATGTGTTCTTTAAATCTATCAGCTAGCCATTAGTTATCAGGTGAGCGTATCAGGCCCATGGGCCTCTTGTTTCAAGTTTCACAAATTAGTGACATTAATATCAGATGTGGCAATGTGTTTCAGTGACCTTTATTCAGTTTAAAAGGAAGGGGATGTTATATTATGGACTAATAAGACTAAGAGTTATCTCTCTTTGAATTATGAATGAATACCCCATGAATATCTGTATGTAAACCCCAATTTATAGGTTTATGACGTATGCATTATCTGACGTCAGAATGACGTTGTTGGTATTAAAAAAATGTCTACCTACATGAATAGACGTGTTGTCTTAATCATTCATGTATCATAACACCCCGACCACGAGAATATATTACACTGGACTTCTCTAAAGCCTTTGACACTGTGCCCCATCAACGACTTCTCAACAAGCTTACGTACTATGGAGTGGAACACCTTACACACAAATGGATAAGACAGTGGCTGACAAAAAGATCACAGAAGGTTGTACTGGATGGAGAATCATCAGCAGAAGTCCCAGTTGAATCCGGAGTACCTCAAGGAACAGTCCTTGGACCTCTCATGTTCCTGCTGTATGTTAATGACATCGGCGAGGGAATAGGATCCAGAGTAAAGCTTTTTGCAGATGACTGTCTCCTTTATAGAGTAATAGAATCAAAGGATGATACAACCCTCCTACAGGCAGACCTAGAGCACATGGTAAACTGGACCAAAGATTGGCTGATGCAATTCAATGCAAAGAAGTGTTATGTGATGAGAATGAAGAGGTCAAGAACATCAATGTACCAGACATGCTGCCTATAACATCAGTGGCACAACACTCGCCGAAGTAGAACACAATCCACACTTGGGAGTAGAGATATCCAACGACCTCAACTGGAAGAATCACATCAACCAAATGACAGCCAAGGCAACTGGTATCCTGTCATTTCTACGGCGGAATCTTGGCAGATGCAACAAAGAGGTGAAAGAGAGAGCCTATCTTTCTCTCATAAGACCACACCTGGAATATGGAGCATCCATATGGGATCCCTATCGCCATTACCAGATTGATGCTGTAGAAATGGTCCAGCGTAGGGCAGCCAGGTTTGTCACAGGACGCTACAACCGTACTGAGAGCGTAACATCAATGCTTCAGAACCTCCAGTGGCCGACACTTAAGCAACGCAGACAAGACCAGCGACTTGTGCAATTTTATAAGTGCGTCAATAGAATTGGAGTGCTCTGCCTACCCAATGACGTAACACCATCCATTAGACAGACAAGGGGGCACAACAGCATCAGTTTTATCCCAATCAGCTGCAACACCGACACCTACAAGTATAGCTTTTTCCCTCGCACCATCCCAGAGTGGAACACGCTACCAGAGAAGGTTGTCACGCAGGCAACTGTGGAGTCATTTAAGATCATGCTCCACAGTTCCAGTGCAGAGTAGAGGGAAGTGGCAATTAGTGTAAATAGTTTTAACTGTTTTTAACCCGTTGAAAAGTCCTTGTGAGAAGCCACGTCACACAAGTACTCCTGTGAGTTGATGCTGATAAGCCCTTCACAGTATTCCAGTAAATGTAAATGTAAATGCACTCTATGTTCACAAGCAAGGTACTATCATGAAGCGATACTAATGTACTACAACGAGTTGGCAGACCCATTCGACGGATTTATCTGTTTTTGCCGGATTTGTACCAGACGGATAAAATCAAAAGGTCAAATTGGACAGATTTTTCCCATTTTGACAGGGTTTTTTTTATAAACTAAAAGTACTAAATATTCGGACTTTCCAAACTTTTAACGTTAAAAAAGTACCTAAAATTAAAATGACAATCTTGCGCACTAAAAATTACCGATCTGGACAAATAAATAAATGTGATTGGTCAACCTGTCAGACAAAGTATATTATGAGTAAAACAGATACTTGACCATGCTTTAAAACCACAACCGTTTATTATGCCTCACCTCACGATTTGAGCTCATGCAGCTGATTCGGTAACTTAAAAGTGCCCCCATCTGATTAACATATTCAAATAGTACTCCGAGTATCTCTGTTTGACATAACATGTTGGATCAACCTCCTTTTGATTGAACCGACGAGCCTTTGACTGCACTAGCTATGTACCCGTGATAAATCTTAAGGGGGATATGAACAGCTTAAAGTGGAAGTCCGCATGTAGAACCCGTTTTTGAATTAATATGTCACTAAATATGTTACTTTGTTATAGAAAATGACACATCTGAAATCATTTTTGAGAAATATTTTTAGTTTATAATATATAATATGATTTTTAATTGACATTTTAGGACCTTCGAGGCAAACAGTTTTTGCTGTGAGGGCTCAGCAAAATTTTAATTAATTTTTACCAATCAATGAGGAAAAATCAATCTAGTGCACCAAGGCCTGAGTTTGTTAAAGGAATACCAGGTTTTTTGAAAAGTGGACAATTTACGGTTGAGGTCTTCTATGTTTTTTCCTTCTAAAAATGCGTGAACCTGGCGCGATATTTCTATTCTAAAGTAACATAACCTAAAGTCATAAAAAGTTCACAATATTGTTCTATATGAAATAAGGCGAATATTTTAAATTTGAACAATGCTGAACCATATACAGCCGAATATGCCACAACATATTCAAGTAATATAGAAACTTGGCTTTTATAGTCTTACCTAGGATCGTTGGTAGCCTTAGAATATGAACTTTCACGCCTGGTACACGCATTTTTAAAAGGAAATGAATCGTAGATAACCTCAACCGTAAATTGTCGAGTTTTCAAAAACCTCGTATTTTTTTTTAACAAACTCTGGCCCCTTTGCACTGCGCTATAACGTTGTCTATGTTAATATCTTTTCATTTTTTAAGTTAATTCGTTACACAAGGTGAACGACATCTTTCCCCAACACGTGTATTTTTGCACAATTTCCATAAAAAATGCAACAAATATTTTAAAAATTCTTAAATTATCAATTCCTGCTTTATTTTTATTTATAAATCTTCACACTTGTGTAGGTAATTTCATAATTGTACCCCTCTTTCACGTTTTTCAACCAAATTGTTTTCACTTGAATTTTCCTACTTAATACCAAAAACTGTTTTGCCTCGAAGGACCTAATAATGCTTACTAAAATACATAATTTTAAAGATTTTTTCAAAAATGATTACAAAGTTATGTATTTTCATCATTAAGTAACATATATGGTAAAATTAAAAAACAGTTTTATATATGGAATTATTGCAGACTTTCTTTCTCTGCTGATGCCTACTTTGATCCCCCTAACTTGGTGACTGACGTCCTTATATCTTTGCAGTTATTTTGAACAGAACCGCCGGGTGTGGCTTCCCAACAGTATATAGACTGAAATTACAGTTTTGATGGTACTCTTGGTTAAACAATCATCCAATAGTTTCTTCTTCCAGTATGTATCAACTGTTTTCTCGCATCTTGTTTTTCATGTTGTTTAGATGATCTTGATAACAATTTTGGTTTCATAATTTTGGTCCAAGCACTACTAATGAGGAATTGTAAATTAAAACTGGTATAATATGTCATTTTCATCTTACTCTACTGAAGTTGACCGTGTATCGCCGAATGTATGACCTTTATCAGAAGTACCCTTTGTCAGAAAATGCAACTTAAACAATCCCTAAACTGTCCCATTTTCCCACTTATTCCAACTATAAACCCTACACTCTTCCATTTTGCACTTATTTATCACAGTAGACAACTGCCCAGTACCGTAACTACCTATGAGGCAACCGAGGCAACTGCCTCGGTAAAAAATAACCAAGTACTTTTTTCGCACAGAAGTGATATTTTGAGAGAGACTGGATGAGAGAAAGACTGTGAGAGAGAGAGGGCATAGGGGGTGACTTGGGTGTAACTGTTAAGAAGAAACTTGACTCAAAAGTGTTGCATAAATAGATCGGAATTCGCGGAAACGAACGCCACTTCATTATGTCCAATAATCTCGAGCAACCCAGTAAAAGTTACAATTTTCTAAAAATGACCAAGGCAAGTGTTTCAGTTATGATTGGCGAAGTATATTCTCGTAGATACGTTATTCCCCAAATCTAAAAAAATAAAAAAAAAATTATAGTGTCTTTTTGTGCATATTGCATGGCATTTAGTTTAGGATATAGAAATGAAGAGTTTCTGTCGAAACCCTTTCATTAAGGACTGGATAAATGCTATGGGTGGACAAAGGGCATGTTAAAGGTCCATGGAAGAAGTGAAAAACTCACTACGCAAACTGAAAACGTGGCAGAGAAGCAGTATGTCAGATAACAGAAGTTTGACCTCGGGATGATATGTATATCCACAGAGATGATGACGCCGGACAGATTAAACCACTTAAGGTAGTTCCATACTTAACAAATCGCTTGAAAACAAATATTGATATTTTGATATGTTTTAGATGGCCAAAATTTCAGGGCAGGTATTCGACTTACTTAAGAAGTTTTGAAGCGCCACCTGGTGGCCATTTTCACGACATAATTGATCAAAGTATAACTACTGCTATCAACAAATTAATAAGCTCTAATAATTTTTTGTCATGCTTAGAAACCAAAAGTCTCTTGCATTTAAAATTAACCATTATGTAAATGAAGATTATTTGGACCAATGGAATTTTACTTCCGGTCACGTGGTATTTTTCTACAGCGCCACCTATCAAGAGAGAACATTTCATTTCCGGAAAAATGAAAGTAACACCCTTTCGTTAATTTGTAGATTTTAAAAAAACTAAGTAGAATACTACTCCTGATTTTCACATATATTGCACATGAATATATAAATTTGATTTTCGGAAACAAAAAATAGGGGGTCTTCAAGCTACTTTTTTCATGAAATTGCATTAAAATCCTGAAACAAGAAAAAAGCCTCATTCCTTATGTTAGAAGTTACCAATAATGTCCTAGGATACTATTATGAACTCAATTTTTTTCGTTTGGTATTAACAAATAAACAAAAACACTGGTTGTGAGCTATTTGGTTGTGCAAAACAAAACCGATTTAAATATCATATGGTCTGTCACCCATAGAAACCCATAGCAACCGTTACCCAACACAGATCAGTTAAAGTGGAAAGGGGATTGGTACTAGTATATGTTGATGGAGCGTTCTTGATTCTAGGCCGCTGAATGAAACGCAAATACAACAGCATAGTCAAACTGCTAAAATTTGACACCGAGAAAATTATCATACAGTATGTTTATTGAAGAATCGTCAGTTTGTGTCCTGCTTTTTGTATTAAAAATCACCGAAAAAAACAAATATAAGGCAGCATCTAAAATACTGTCTTCAAAATTTAAACAATGTACTCAAATCTTTGAATTATTTAGAATAGTATACTCCCAACAGTGTAGATCTACCTAATTTCCGTTATATACAATATACATTTTCTTCTTAAAAATAGTGCACAGAATTGACATTGTGAATTCTTATCTTTTGTGAATGCAGAAAAAATTATTCTACTGAATGATAGCATAACAGCGTTCCCGCCATAATTCTGTAGGCGCCGAAGACCACACATTCGTGACGTCATAGATAGAAAAGACGTCGAATCAGACATTTCGACCGTACGCACAAAAACACGACGTCACTATGGTATGGAACTACCTTAAAGCGATGGGCTGGTCCGAGGAATCCGACCAGGAAATTGAAATGGCTTTCCAAGACGTCGATCCTAAGTGAGAATTGGACATCTCTAAATGATTAATAATGTGATTGTCACATTTAACGTTTGCATTCAATATGTCATTTTGGTTATTAGCTGTATTGCGGTACTGTGAGTGTCCGATTACGGCATTTGGAGCACTGTCTTGTGTAAATGTATCACGTGATCTTGCTTATAAAAACGCAGAAATATTCTGAAAAATCAAGGCTTTTTTGTCTGATACAGGCCAACATACAATGTAAACTTTTAAACTATCTTCTAACCTGGGTTTCGAGGTTTAGTGGTGTGGTTAAACTATTTTTTATGACACAATCCCACTAATTGTTACTACAGTATATATATATATATATTATTATATATATATATATATATATATATATATATATACTGTATTTGATCTTCAATTCTTGCCTCGGTTAATTTAAGGGCCTAGTTACGGTACTGACTGCCTCGGAAAACGTATCTCTTTTTACTATTCCATGCTTTACTTTTAAATAAAGAAAAGTAATCACTGGTATACACAGATTATTCATGGGTGATTGTGTAATCTTGTTACATATAAACAAACATTGCACGAAATAATTTTAACAGCACGCGTTATATATAACATCTCGCGCACCAGTGAAAGTTTTAAGACCATTAACGTACTTTTTAAACACTCAAAACATTGATTCCCGTGTTATATTTTCCCGGTTTGATGTTGATTGTAGCGTCATAAAAGATATTCTTGTCTATGTCCCAACAATCGGTTCTGTCGCACCCGAAATTGCAATGTTTTGATCCCTCCTTTGAGGTATCAGACTACAGAGGGAAGTTTTGGACGAAACACTATATAACTTAACAATCAAATTACTGTTCATAAAGGTTATTTTGAACATGGAATATTGTTAATTACGTTTTGATAAAGAAGTGCTTGCAAAAATTAACAGCGCATATTTATTCATTATTCAGAGACCTACCTAAAAAGTATATTTTTGTCAATGCTGCATGTATTGGTTAACGTCTGTATATAGAAAAAAATCACATTTTTGACAGAAAATGTGTATTCCAGCTAACCATTTGAGCCTCAAATTACAAATGAATGTTGGGTAAAAATTTACCTTTCACCTGCGTGATTGAGTAAAAAAATTCACACCTGGTCGACCTACTTATAACCAAAAGATAATGAGGCACCTAATGGGAGTATTTATAGTTAACCATTTTGATATTCTTGAAAAACTTTATGGTATGTACACACTCACATAGACCGATTTAAAACAAAACATATTTTTTTTCACTTAGGTCTCTCTTTTCTGTGCTGAAATATAATTAAAATTTTAACAAAAAAATTAATATTAAATATTTAATCGCAATATACTAGTATCCATGTTCAAAATAGCCTTTATGCACAGTAGATGTTGTTAAAGTTGCTTAGTTCAACGTTTGTTGATATGAGAGTGTGTTAACGCCAACGCATCAGGGGCGGATACAGGATTTTTTGAAAGGGGGGGGGGGGGGGTTGAGAACTATCCAGGATTTTTTGAAAGGGGGGTTGAGATCTATACAGGATTTTTTAAAGGGAGGGGCGAGAATTATATCAATGCTAGATGTGAGCGCCAAAGGCGCGAGCTTCCAGAGACGATGGGTCTAGGGCAGAGCCCCGATGGGGGCCAAGAAAATAATTTTAATCAGTCAATATCTCACTCTCTCTCTCTCTTTAAATTTTTCAAAGGTGGGGGGTTGCAACCCCCGCAACCCCTCCCCTAAATCCGCCACTGCGCATGATAAACTAATGGCTTATATATATATATATATATATATATATATATATATATATATTATATATATATATATATAATTCGTTAGCTAAAATGATGGCAGTGGTTTTTTACATGAAGAATTTAAACCACCTTACCTATAACGGTAGTAAAAGTGTATCGCCGAATGTATATAATCACGCCTTTTCAAGCTTTATTTGTTAAAATTATCGCAATATCAAATAGACTTGGTGTATACTATAACATTAAATCGTAAACAATCTTTATCTCTGCAGTAGCATTTGTCAGAAAAATGCAACTTAAACAATCCCTAAACCTTCCCATTTTCCCGCTTATTTTAACTATAAACACTACACTCTCCATTTCTGCATTTATTCATCACAATAGCCAAATCTTTTTGCTCTTTCGTGCTTTACTTATGTACTGTCTTATAAGTAATGAAATGGTATGCACGGTAAAACAATATTTACATTTACAAACTCTACGTGATGAAACACAAAAGAAATTGAAAACCACTTTTTACAACGATTCTTATAATTCTGGTATTTTCAGACAACAGATTTCTTGCAGTTTTCTTGCCAAAATTCTTAAAATTCAACGAAAAATCCCATTAAGCGCTTAATTCACAACGTTCGACAACTCGAATCACAATCCAGAAGCAAAGTAAAAACTTTGGAACTGACAAGTTAGGTTAGACAGCGTCGCACTAGATTTATCTTTTCCTCATTGATTTGTAAACTTTGTTTTAAATTTTGTTCAGCCCTCACAGCAAAAACTTTTGCAGCGGAGGCCCTAAAATATCAATTAAAACCATCTTATGTATACAACTTTCAAATATTTCTCAAAAATGATTTCAGACATGTGATTTTCTATAACTACGTAACATATCGATCCTAAAACAGGTTGTTACAACATGAAAATGCTGTACTTGATCAACCCTATTTTTCAAGGCCATATCGGTATTCGCAACTGAATAAGTGATCAAAATATAGCTTTTAACTCTTAGCGATGGTGCAAATACTATCTCTGTAAAACATGCTTAACAATGATTCTCATTAATTTGGTAAATTGAGAAAACGAGTTTCTTGTCGCCAAACTACTTAAAATGTAGTTAAATGTTGCTAAACGCCGAATCAGCAATTTTTAGCTTTTCAACACGGAAACTACTTTATTAATCTCTATGGAATAATCTTAAACGTCTTGCATTAGTTGTAGTTTTTCATGAAAAACATACCCTCCGCTACTCTGCTCACTAGTTCAAAAAAGATGTTTTTCATGTGATAGTTGGCTGAGAAAAGGATCTGACCACATTAGAATGATGAAATGGTATTCGACAGGCTGAGAAAGAGATATGTCCACAATGGTGAAGTTGTATTGGGCATGTGGTCACAGTAGAAGTTCAGGGTTCACAAGTGTACAATACCATTCTTCGTTATTATCATGTGGTCAGGTAATTTGTGATGTCATCCACATTACACGGTATCACTCATTTTTTTAAATGATAAAAATGTTCTAGGCTTATATCAAAAAGTTTTATGGTCGTCATCACAATAATGTTGACTAGTATGAAGTTGTCTGTATCTAAAATTGCCGTGGATATATTTGACGTCTAGTTCCATGTTCCATTCACTCTCAATTTGAATTTTACACTTGTCGGGTGTAACTAGCTAAACAGTAGGTGCTTACCCTTCCCTGGAGGAAGTTTACTTGATTCACTTATTTTGTCAGTTTTTACTTTGTTTGGACAGGGATTAGTGTGTTTGTTTTTGATAAGATATATTAACTCATTTGAACATGCGAGATTATATATTGGAATTCACAGGCTGTTGAATTTGATTAGGCCCACAAAAAGAGGCTTTAACGGTCACCCGAGGTCAATGTCAATAAGCTTTGAAAACTTAGTAGAGCTTAATGTCCTGATGCTTTATATTGATTGTAGGTCACGATCAACCAGCTTCGCTAACTTCCAAGACCTATCTTCCTTGATAAATGAAGTTTCAAACTCTTAGGCCTTTTGGTTCATGACTTTTACAGCTTAAGGTCACCGTGACCTTGAATATAGTCAAGGTCAATCAGCTTTGCAAACTTAGTGTCCAGAGCTTCATGTCCTAATGCTATATATGAGGTTTCAACTTCAAAGACCTTTCATTCCATAACAAGATGTTTCATAGTCAACCATCTTCGCAAACTTTGTAGACCTTTTTGTCCTAAAGCCATATATAAAGTTTCAAACTCCTAGGCCTTTTGGTTCATGACAAGATGTTTTATGATTTTACTACATAAGGTCAGTGACCTTGAATGCAAGTCACAGTCAATAAGCTTTGCAAACTTAATAGACCTTTCTGTCTTGATGTCATATATAAAGTTTTATGCTCGTAGAACTTTTTCGGTTCTTGACAAGATGTTTGTAAATTTTTCTAATTTAGATCACTGTGAACTTAAATGTAGGACACGATAAACCAGCCTCTCAAACTTAGTAGAGATTTTTGTCCTGATGCCATATATTAAGTGTCAAGCTTCTAGGCCTTTCTCTCCATGACCAGACATATTTAGGTTAGGCTGCTTAAGTCCACAGTGACCTATAATATAGCTAAGTCACTGTCAACCAGATCCACAAACTTGGTAGAACTTCGTCCTGATGCTATATATGAAGTTTGAAGATCATATGCCTCTCAGTTCATGACAAGAAAATGTTTAAAGATTTTACTACTCTAGGTCACTGTGACCTTGAATGTAGGTTAAGGTCAACAACTTTCACAAACTTAAAAGGGCTTGACCGAAGGAACACCCTTAACCATAATTGGCTTACGGTTCTGGAGAAAGAAGAAATTGCTTACTTGTTAACAACTCGCGCAGCATGATTCGCACAGTGACAGACAAACAATGATCACTAAAAGTCACCTTGAGGCTTTGGCTCAGATGACCTAAAATTTGATAAACAAAAATCATATCACTACTGATCACCATTCTGTTATTACAACAAGTGGCTTCCCAAAACGGATTGTTTTATAATTAGTGGTCTCAATATGTAAGTGGTTTTTGCTAGTCATTTCACAATATCGAAAGGACATTTGATTATTAGAAAGCAAAGACACACTCCGAAATGTTTATGTACATCAGTTGCCTTGACCACACATGTAATTACAGACCATGTAAAAACACAATAGTTCAAATTTTTCACTAAATACACTTAACTAAAACACAATGAATACAAACAATGTTCTTTTGAAACTCTTTAATTGTACAATTGGACTACAAAAGTTAAACAGCAGGCCACACCCAAAATATTACAGGAAGCTAGAATAAACACAAATTGAAGTTTCTACTAAATGAACTTAAAAATTACTGTTTTTGTAGAATGTCTTGTGTAAATGAAATGCTTTGTTAATACAAAGTCTAGGTTTGTAAACTTCTTACAATGAGATTATATACTAGATGAAGTTTCCATCAATACTAAAGACTTTTTATCTTAATTGGTTGTATGAATGTGGTCCAAGACGTGTTTATTTTTGATAAATTGCATTGGTAATGCAATGACACGGACAGAAAGAAATTGTGATATATTTCAATTTATATGTTAGTCTGGTATACATTTAGAGTGGACATTTTAGAAGAACACACATTGTATTTTTTGGTATTCATAAGGTGTATACATTTAAATACAAAACCACTTGTATAATATTTCTCTTATATATTTTGGAGTTTCAAATCTTTTAATCATGTTGGATTTAAGAGTTTTCAAATTATTACATATTTTATGTTGTAAGTAATAATGAAAATTCACCTTGAATTTAAGTTCACATACATATTATACATATACATGCATGCACTAAATTATGTGTATTACATAACTCTTCCACCACTGGTAAAATATAAAAATGTGCTTGCTTTCTTCATAGAAAAGTTGTTAGTTAATTATGTGATATATCTGAAGCAAAGCATGAATTTGTACTATAAATGTGACTTAATTAAGGAGAAAGTAAATTATTGATAGATAAGATATACGAAGAATAAAGATGAGAAACACAAAGTATCTAAAAGCAAATATTTTACAATAAACTGACAAATGAACACGAATAAAAAGAATATCTGGATACATTACATATAAAAAAAATACTTTGAATGTGACTAAATTGGGCAGACAAAGAGTAAGACAGGTGCTCCATAGATAAGCTGAAACTACGAATCGCACATGAATAAAAAGACTACTTACCTGCTAAAGTAGCATACAAACTATCAAGTTGTCTTCAAAATTTATATTAATAGCAAACTTTTCCTCAATCCTTAATCACAAATTTTATAGATAAATCTACTATGCAGTTAAAGAGCAAAATATTCCTCAAAAAACATTGTTGCAATCTTAAAATATTTACAATAATATTTGACATACACACAACATTGTTTAACATGCAACAGTCAACATATTATATTCTTTTTTTGCTAATTTTTTATCTACTTTTTTGCTCACCACTGAAACAGACATGATAATATTAACTTTTTTTGTTGATTTTCCTTTTTCCTTTTTGTGTTTTCTTAAGTTTCAATTTTTAATCAATATTGCAATGCAAGTTAAATTATATACAGCATAAATAAAATGTGTAGGAAAATCATGTATGTAGCATAAAATGTTAAACACAAAGAGACATTTTCTCAATTCATCAACGGTAAACACAATAGTCATAGGACGAGTCTGGCAATAAAACAAAATAACTACAATATCACATTCAATGATGCTCAAATGAACCATTTGTTATAATAAAGAGACCAAAGTGTACATTTAACCATACAAAAATAATATGCACAATGGGCTGAAAAAAATAAGATGCACAATGGCCTGAAAACAAAGAAGATGCACAATGGCCCAAGATGTACCAGGTCTAAATGCCTAATTTAAATTCTGTAATACAATTACAATTGAGATGCTGATAATATTTATTGTTGATAAGTATTGTATGTTGATCCTTTTTTACTGAAACAGTGAATAATGCAGTAAAGTAAAAGGATTGATCCAAATTTTCCAAAATCTACAAATTGTGTAGAATAATGTCATTGAAACAAACCAATATACAAGAAAAAATATTGATGTTTATGTAAAAATTGTTGTTATTGATATTAAACTACAGAGAAAAACTTTAGGTAATGGCATTGAAAAACATTACTTTGCTAAAAACAAAATTTAAAACTGCACGATTTAGCAATTTAGAAAATTTAGAAATGAAACCTAATTGTAATCTCTTTTCTATTCACCAACACTTCATTATACCTTTTGTTATTAGATTACATAATATAACACTTTTAATTTTACAGCACTAGGAAATAAAACATACAGGTTATAATTATTCATTTATTTTGAAAATATTTTAACTGAATGTATGATGCAATAGAACTTAATATGAACCCCTGGTACTGAGACAGAATATAATCCTTCAGGAGCATCCAGCAACACTCTCCTGGTGGCAGCTCATGTGCTAAATTTCAAGGTTTTTACTTTGCTTTTGGGACTGTGAACATAAACAAATATGCTAAATTTAATTTTCATTTTAATTCCTTCTTCTTAAAAAACACATCTAACTAACATTGTTTACCAGTAAAATAATTATCAACTGAAATGTATTCTTTTCCATACACATATCACTTGTACAACTGGTATACAATAAATTTTACCAATATGTAACACCCACCCACCCCTTAGAAAAAGAGAAATAAATGACATATCTGCTATCATTAATATTACCAGTACCAATAGTATAACTATGATATCCATACATAGAATTGATTTAATTATTACTATATCTGTTTTAGTTTTGCAGCACTAGAAGGTTGTTTTGGAATAATTCCTCATCAGTATTTGCTCAGACCAAAGTTGTAGAAATCCAAGCACTGGTATTTTCTAAATGAAAAGTTAAAATATGAAAAATTGAAGGACTTAATTGTATTTCACCAAATTTATCTAAGACAATTTTTAAACTATTATGCAAATTCTAGTTTTTCAAGAAATGAAACAATTTAAGCAGATAATTTTATAAACGATGTTAATCTCACAATATTCTATATTGCATCATGGGTTAACAATATCTTTAGTAAATCTTAGATGTAAAGTATATATTATTCTAGTGTAATTGGGATATGTAAATTGTGCAAGAATTATAGATCCTTAATATATACAATACTGTGCAGCAAATTATCATTAACAAGTGTTTAAAATTTTAACTAAGGTATACTCCCTCATGCAAAGTACTTCCTTAGCTTAATTTGGTAAATTATATTTTGGTCCTTTGGGTAGCTTTTCAACATCTTCAAAATAATTTTGGTCCAAACACTACTGATGAGGAATTGTATTCTGAAACGGTCGTCTAGTGCTGTAAAATTAAAACTAGTATAATATGTAATCATAACAGCTATGAATATGAACCAAGTCATTTTTTGCACAAAAAAAATACTTATTAATATCCAGTCAAAAAATGTTAAACTTACCAATAGGGACTTACCATTATGAATAAATAAATTTCGACATTACAAATATTATCTTGTACAAATAAATTTCCAACAAATACCAACATGACAGATTACTAAACAATCATATTACTAATATGTACAATAAATTTTGAATTTCCATATATACAAAAACATTCCAATTTACCATTATGAAGGTGTACAAATACATTTCAAACTTACCAATATGAACATGTAACTTACCAATATGAACTTGTAACTTACCAATATGAACTTGTTCAAATAAATTTCCAACTTACCAATATGAACTTATACAAATAAATTTCCAACTTACCAATATGAACTTGTAACTTACCAATATGAACTTATTCAAATAAATGTTCAACTTCCCAATATGAACGTGTTCAAATAAATTTCCAACTTACCAATATGAACTGATACAAATAAATTTCTAACTTACCAATATGAACTGATACAAATAAATTTCCAACTTACCAATATGAACTTTCGCAAATAAATTTCCAACTAACTAATATGAATTTTACAAATAAATTTCCAACTTACCAATATGAACTTTTGCAAATAAGTTTCCAATTTACTAATATGAACTTATTCAAATAAATTTCCAACTTACCAATTCATACTTTTACAAATGAATTTCCAACTTACCAATATGAGTGTGTACAAATAAATTTCCAACTTACCAATATGAACCTATACAAATAAATTTCCAACTTACCAATATGAACTTTTGCAAATAAATTTCCAACTAACCAATTTATACTTTTACAAATAAATTTCCAACTTACCAATATGAACTTTTGCAAATAAATTTCCAACTTACCAATTTATACTTTTACAAATAAATTTCCAACTTACCAATTTATATTTTTACAAATAAATTTCCAACTTACCAATATGAGCTTGTGCAAATAAATTTCTAACTTACTAATATGAATTTGTACCAATAAATTTCCAACTTACCAATATAAACATATATAAATACAATTTAAACTAACCAATATGAACTTATACAAATAAATTTCCAACTTACCAATATGAACTTGTACAAATTTTTAACTTACCAATAATGAACAAAACAATTTCTAATTTATCAATACCAATTTGTTTAAATACACCTTATACTTACCAAAATCAACTTCAAATAAAATTTAACTGTACACTTATATCAATACTTGCCAATAGTTCCACCTCTCCAATACACAATGTATGGTCGAATAATTTCCATATAACCAAAAATGAACTTGTAAAAAATAATTTCCACTATTCCAATGTGAAGAAACAATTCTTGATTTACCAATTTAGTAAAAAGAAATTTATGACCAATTCACTGGTATTATCAAATTCATTTCAAACTGATTTTTTTAAAATACCTAAAGAAACTTAACATCAGTCATATTTTGTCAGTATTAATTGTGACGTTGCAAACAAAACTGAATTGCATTGGCCTAGATGTTTCTGACATGTTCCATTAAAATTTGCCCAGTAATTTTTAACGAGATGTTGAAAATAGATTCAAAAACACACATTGTGTTGTATCTTAAGCTCAAAATGGTTCTTTGATAAGGTGAGCAAAATAAATTGGAGCTCAGTAGCCACTTGAGTAACAAGTATTAGTTCAAACAAGAGGCCCATGGGCCTGATACGCTCACCTGATAACTAATGGCTAGCTGATAGATTTAAAGAACACATAAATACTAAACCCCAAGCCTTTTTTCTTTACATCATGATAACCAGTGTATCAATACCTACAACATTCTAATATACATGCCTATACAAAAATTTTATAGTATTCGAGATAATTAACCATTTTGGTATTGTTTTGCATGTGACCTTGACCTTTGAACCCATGACCTTTTTCTATACATCAAAATGATTCTTGTATTGATACCTACAACATTCTAATATACATTCCTATACAAAAAGTTTATAGTTTTCGAGATAATTAACCATTTCGGTATTGTTTCACATCTGTGACCTTGACCTTTGAACCCATGACCTTTTTCTATACATCAAAATGATCGTTGTATCAATACCTACAACATTCTAATAAACATGCCTATACAAAAAGTTTATAGTGGTTTAGATAATTAACCATTTCAGTATTGTTTCACATCTGTGACCTTGACCTTTGAACCCATGACCTTTTTCTATACATCGAAATGATTGCTGTGTCAATACCTACAACATTCTAATATACATGCCTATACAAAATGTTTATAGTTTTCGAGATAATTAACCATTTCGGTATTGTTTCACATCAGTGACCTTGACCTTTGAACCCATGTCCTTTTTCTATACATCAAAATGATTGCTGTGTCAATACCTACAACATTCTAATATATATGCCTATACAAAAAGTTTATAGTTTTTGAGATAATTAACCATTTTGGTATTGTTTCGCATCTGTGACCTTGACCTTTGAACCCATGACCTTTTTCTATACATCAAAATGATCGTTGTATCAATACCTACAACATTCTAATATACATGCCTATACAAAAAGTTTATAGTTTTTTAGATAATTAACCATTTCAGTATTGTTTCACATCTGTGACCTTGACCTTTGAACCCATGACCTTTTTCTAGACATCAAAATGATCGTTGTATTGATACCTACAACATTCTAATATACATGCCTATACAAAATGTTTATAGTTTTCGAGATAATTAACCATTTCGGTATTGTTTTGCATCTGTGACCTTGACCTTTGAACCCATGACAGGGATTTATCAGGGTCTTTTGGGAAAAGGCCCTAAACTAAAAATTGGGAAAAACCATCAATTTTTTGCTCATTTTGGGAAAACTTTGACGTCATTTTTGATGCCATTAATGATTAGATCTAATGCTTTTAGTGTATTGAGTTGATTGAAGATTGAGAAAAGCAGCCACATTTATGACCAGACTTCAGCTATGTATCTGGTACAATTTTCTAATTGGGAATTTTCTCAGGCCATTTTGGGAAAAAAATCAATGTTTTTTCATTGGGAATGGGGCCCAATTTCGGCCCTAAACAGGCCCTTGATAAATCCCTGCATGACCTTTTTCTATACATCAAAATGATCGTTGTATCAATACCTACAACATTCTAATGTACATGCCTATACAAAAAGATTATAGTTTTCGAGAAATTTAACCATTTCAGTATTGTTTCACATCCGTGACCTTGACCTTTGAACCCATGACCTTTTCTATACATCAAAATGATCATTGTATCAATACCTACAACATTCTAATATACATGCCTATACAAAAAGTTTATAGTTTTCGAGATAATTAACCATTTAGGTATTGTTTCACATCTGTGACCTTGACCTTTGAACACATGACCTTTTTTTATACATCAAAATGATCGTTGTATCAATACCTACAACATTCTAATATACATGCCTATACAAAATGTTTATAGTTTTCGAGATAATTAACCATTTCGGTATTGTTTCACATCTGTGACCTTGACCTTTGAACACATGACCTTTTTCTATACATCAAAATGATCGTTGTATCAATACCTACAACATTCTAATATACATGCCTATACAAAATGTTTATAGTTTTCGAGATAATTAACCATTTCGGTATTGTTTCGCATCTGTAACCTTGACCTTTGAACCCATGACCTTTTTCTATACATCAAAATGATCGTTGTATAGATACCTATAACATTCTAATATACATGCCTATACAAAAAGTTTATAGTTTTCGAGATAATAATTATAATTAGAGGTAAAAAAAAATTAGGTCACGACCTTCACAATCGACCTTGACCTCATTTTGAAGATACTAACAAGAAGATGTCAAAACTGAAAACCCCATGTCATTATCTGGTCAAATAGTCAAGTTATAACAATTTGAAGCTATTTTACGATTTTTTCAAAATTAAACGCAAAAACGCGTAACCTATTTTTTATCCGAATTTCACAAAATGAACAAACTATAGGCTTAAGACCCTAGAGAAGCCAAATATCACATCAGATTTTTTCTCCAATCAGTACTTTCGGAGAAGAAGATTTTTTAAGATTTTTGCACCCCTAGGTCACCTTGACCTAGTTATGGTAGCCATAGCAACGCCACGAACAAATCTGAATTGCACCGGCCCATATATACTTCTGACAAAGTTTCATCAAAAACTGTCCAGTAGTTTCAGAGGAGAAGTCGAAAATAGGTGTTAACGACGCACACACGCACACACGCACATACACACGCTGCGCTATGCCATAAGCTCACATGACCTTCGGTCAGGTGAGCTAAAAAATGATTGCTCCTTATATTTCTAATCTGTTCTTCAAAACAATTTCTATCAATACAAATTCACATTTCTTTTAATGAAAAGGATAATATTTACCTGAATAATAAAAAAATATTAGTGTCATTCTCACAATATTGAATATAAGACAAATTCTTAGTTAGTCATTCTCAAAATTCCGTAAACCAGGAAAGAGCTTCTATGATATCTTTCTAATCTTGATTAACTATATGAATTTGTATCTTATATATACTGTTCAAACTTGCGGAAGTTACAGGTAAACATTCCGGTGAAAATCTGAGTAAATATAATATATAAATCTATATTGCTAATTGGGCATAGCTTAGGGTCATTGTCAGTTGAGATTTTTGGGGACAACAATAGACCTGTAAATGAAACAACATATTTTATCTCAGAATTATAAATATCCACTAAACATCAATGCAATCACAAAATGAAAATAATCTTCAAATATTTCAAACTTTTAAAAAAAATGTTTTTGTTTTAAATGTTTATTGTTGGTTCTTAATTGTTCAACTCTTTGTCTAAACAAATTCAATGTGTTTGCAACAATGTGCAAGATCAACTAATTTTTCGACTTTACATTTTATGTAAAAACATTACGATAGCCATCAACCATAGACATTCAATTAACTAATGGACTTTAGTGTTTTAACTTCCACCGCAATGTAAAGAAAACTAAATAAAGTTATTTAATTTGCTTTGCATGGCAATGTGAGTTATTGCACGACAAACACAATTTTTTGGCAATGTGAGTTATAGCACTACAAACTTACATTTTTAGACAGATCAATAACAATATTTATATTTCCTGCTTTTAATCTTTGTTTTGTTTTTAATCCACAAAAAAATTAAGATAGACATGTATGTCAATTCATTGGAACAGCCAGAACATCAGTTTTCATTGATAAGGATATGGGATCACACAAGTTAAAAAGAATATACAAAGAGTTTGCAACATAAATGTTTTCCATAGGGTTCCACAGATATTGATCAAGTGGTATGGTAGCCAACCCCACTTCAGCAGGGTCCCAACCTGTTCTGACAATCAAATTCCATTGGTTATAAAGGGTTCATAGTATAGACCTTATAAATTAAATTTAAAATTTTTAAATTTTAATTCTAAATGATTCCGTTCGGATTTAAAGTTAGCTATTTCCTCATAGACCTGTTTTTTTTACCAAGACCTGCCCACTGCCTTTTCACGCATTCTGATTGGTTTAAAAGTTATAGTTATTTCCTCTTAGACCTAATTTTGTGCAATATGGCTACCTGATAATAAATTCATGTGCACATTCCATGGTTGTTCACAATGATGTAAAATTTTTTGATAACTTTGAATTTTTGCATAGTACTTCTTCTTTTGGTCTCTCTACATATGCAATTTATTTATAAGCATTGCCATTAACTTTTGTTTGGTCTATTGAGAACTAACTTGAATGATGACCGTGTACTTTTTTTTTTACATAAACCTGTTACGCAGGATTTATGCAAAGTGCACAGTCTTCATTCAAGTTATTTCTCAACATACCAAACAGAAGTTGAAGGCAATGCTTAATTGGACTATTTGTAGAGATTGACTGTAACTTTGTAATAAAATGAATGTTTTAATTTACTAAAACCATTCTCCATCTCAAATCTATACCTATTACAACAATTTAACAGCAGTGTTTTTATGTTTGTGCAAAAAGTTTAACACATAATATTTGTTTCACCTAATATTGACTTGGTAATTTGATTAATTTAGGACATATTTTTCTTCAGTTTGACAGTATTTTTTTAGTATGCAAGAGTTTAAATATTCTATGAATCTTGAAACACGCTTAATCTTTTCTAACTGATGAATTTCCCCAATGCCACCTATCAAGAATCTTAATGAATTTTTGTGTATATAAAATAAAGATTTCAGGAAGATACAAGACGATGGCAGGGTACCGTGGGATAATACATCAGCAATCAAGTTGTATGGAAAAATACTCATAGTTTTCAGCTTTTTTACCTTTTAGAACAAACACATATAAAATGTGAGTATTTTAAAAGGTACTATCCATATAAACACCTGTCTTGTCAATCAGCAATTATACAAGTGTCCATACCTCCGCTATACAACTTGGCTAATTTCTCCTAAGATCAAGCACAAATCATTTACTGTAAATCTGAAATATTTTCTTATAATACCAAGATGTGAAACATTTACAAGATTATTTTACTAAGGTACAAACAAGATGTGAAACATTTGCCAGATTAATTTATGCAGTAAACAAAATGCAAAACAAAATTCCACAAGATGTGACAATACAATTCACAAAATGTGAGAATACAATTCACAAAATGTGAAAATACAATTCACAACATCTAAAAAGGAGGTGTTAACCCTTCTGGAGCACCCAAGTTTAAAGTTTATAAGATTATATGAATCCATTATGAGTATCAATGTAGGATAGGGAACTCTCAACCTTGAGTGTAAACATTTCTAGTGAGACAAGGCTTGGATCTCACTTACCTCGTGGAAGTTCACATTTTAACCTGATTTGTCAGTTTCAAATTGTTTACTATGGAATTGTGATTTGGACATGGATTACCGGTAGTATGTTTGTTTTTTCTTTGCTTTGGAATTGTGATTTGGATATGGATTAGTATGTCTGGTTTTTTTTTGATTGGAATTGTGATTTGGACATGGATTAGTATGTTTGTTTTTTCTTTGCTTTGGAATTGTGATTTGGACATGATTGGTATGTTTGTTTTTGATGATTACTTTATTAGACCATAATTGACATACAGGTTTTTGTTGATTGTAATGTTGTTTAACATCGAATCAGCAATTGTCCAGTTATTTGAGACAAGAACAAGTTTTGTAATTGTCATGTACAGCACTAAACCAAACATAACCCACTAATACATGTTATTTAGTTTGCCTAGAATAGCTATGCCAGTAATAGGACTTTAACTGCCATATCCCAACAATTTATTCTTAAATATTACTCCTTAGAAAAAATTTCAGTTTTACAGTAATTTATGACATAATGATTCAAGATTCACAGAATTTTTAACTTCAATGAAACATACAACTGTCTAATAAAAGTACCAATCACAAGCTAAACATAATAGGTACATATTCTTTTTAAATACAGTTTTATTTTACAGCACATGATGTTTCAGAATACAAATCCTCATCAGTAGAGCTTTGACCAAAATTATGAAACTAAAACTTTTCTCTAATATGTTGAAAAGAAACCCCAAATACCAAAATAATTTACCAAATTTAGGAAATACTTTACATGAGGAAGTATACCTAATTTTTTTATAATATACAAGTTATAACTGCAGTCGGATGCCATTTAAAAGTGCCCCCCATACAACCAAAGCTGGGAAATCCTCGACCATGTGCATGATCAAAATACAAATATGCAATGCCACATCTACTCCACCCAAAGATTTTTTTGCGAAGTTTCATAAATATATATGTTGAATAGTTTTCATGAAAAGTGAAAGACAAAATGTTGCTGGAAGAAACGGAGTAACTATATCCTCCCCACTTTTTGGGATATATAATTAGGCGCCCTCAAGATGATAACTTAAACTGACCAATGAAGTCATAATGTTGCAAACTATTACCTTAAAATAAACTTTTAGCAATTAGCAAGTTTTCTATCAGAATCAAATTAAAATTTTTCTATCAGAATCAAATTAAAAAAAATATAAATACATTGTATAGATTACTAATCTGGCTATTCCAGTGTCTGGAAGGGTCAGAGCTTTAAATTACTGAGAGGATAAAACAAGGAAATAAAGTTGCAAAATGTAAATAAAATCATAAAACTGTCAAAAACTGCAGTTTATAGTGGTATAGCCTTCACAGTCATGCTGAGCAAACTAGTCATAACCCATCAGCACATGTTACTAGTATTTGATTAGCAGATGTTATAGTTTTATAATGAATTCAATTTCTTTACAGTTCAATGGTCCATTTTATAAACTTCTTTCAAGTTTCACAACATATTCATCAGCAACAAAACAGCTAAATATAACATAAAGTGCTATAAAACTAATAAATTGGATCTACATTTTGCAACATTTTAAAATTGTGGTCATCAAATCTGAAATTCAAAAATACATGTGGTACTTTCTTGATATTAAACAGGAATCAAAATCTTTGTAAATAATTATTAATTGTTGTTGTTTAAAAAAAAAAACCCAACAAATTCTGCACTATTTGTGCGAGAAATGACAATATGAATACATTTCCATGCATGGAAAATGTATCAGCATTATATATTTTAAATAATGTCACTAATAATTTTCGAGTAACACATGCTATATGCTATATTATTCAAACAAAAATAGATTGTTGAAAAAATTTTTCCTAGCCTCTAAAAATATAAAATCCCCATGCTTGATAAAAATTGTCTTAATGACAATTGTCTTACAAGTATTTTCAGCAAGTACCGGTAGATAATTTTGACACTTTTACTGAAAAGTTAACATAGCTGCAATGCTTTATTTTCTTCTACATTTTGACAAAAGACAGTTTAATAAAATTTCAATAACTGACATTATAGAATGTAATGCAGAGTTTTATAAACATATAAAACAGTGTAGTAGTTATTTAGATATTTTCTGACACAAGATTAAAAGGTGATATATAAAGATACAGAATGAAGCATGGTAAAATTCATATTACACACCATATCGCCAGAGGCTTCAATATCAGACTTAAAGGGCTTTAGCCCAGGTCTGATATTGGTCGAATGATGATATGACATGTGATTTTGATTTTACCATCCTTAATTATTTTTATCATATATTTGATTTTTGCAAATATGGTATCAATTACAAAATTTGGCATCGCACATCAAGAAGGGGTGCGATATTGAGCGCAAGCTCTATAGGGGGCGTGATATTAGAAGTTAAATATAGATTTGTAGTTAGCATCAGTATGATATATTCAAAAACTAAATATTTTAGTACAAAATATATGATAAAAATAAATAATATAAAATTATGCAGATTTATTTGACACAATTGCCAGAGTCGTCAAGGTTATGCATCATAAACTTAACACAAATATATGTGAAAATATAATCAAATACTCTTCAAAACATGTACAAGCAAATTCTATAAAACCCATGGATTTACTCTTGGCTACCATAGGTAAGTAAGTGATTGTACTAAGTATGGATCTACTCTCGGCTTCCATAGGTTAGTAAGTGATTGTACTAAGTACAGATCTACTCTTGGCTACCATAGGTTAGTAAGTGATTGTATTGAGTGTAATTGACGGATCACCGGCGACCCCCTAAATGTTCCGACAAAGGCCCAGCATGCTTGAATAACACACAAAAAGAATGAAAACTTGGTCTAAATTGTGCCATTTAATGATGTCACTGACATTAGTTGCCATGACACTGCTTTGGTACTGTGATGGTGGCAAGTGTCTGAACATAAAAAGAATGGTCGGCAATATGTCAATTGGGCTATCAAAACAATATATGAAAAATATCAAACACAAACATTAAACATAAAGCACAAGCTACATCATAGATAAAAATACATGTTCAAAATTTTAATACATGAAAAATATCAAACACAAACATTTTAACACAAAGCACAAACATTGTACAGACGTTTAAAAATAAAACACAAACTGCATCATGAATTACACAATACATATTTATAGTTTGAAAACATGAAAATTAACATGACCATCATTTAAACACAAAACACTTACTTTATAGGAGATTAAAGCACAAGTAGATGTATATATTTGAATTTTTTTTTTTTTTTTTTTTTTTTTAATTTTTTTTATATACCGTATTTTTCTAGAGAAAGGCTTAAAACTGTGTTATCATTGTGTATTATATACTCCTGTTTATACCCAACTAAAAGCAGAGAATACATTACTATCTTCCATTATTAACTGGATTCAATAATCATTTCAAAAAAAGTCATTATAAACCAAAATACTTATTTTGTCCGAGAGTGAAATTTGCTCAAACTGATAAGTTGGTCAAGAACTAAAAAGCTATATTAATGACAGTTTCAGAAATTAAGACAGTATACCGGTACCTTGAATGTCATTCCTTTAAAGATAAGTTCATATAATGAAAAAATTTTGATCTATAAACTGTTTTAACCGAATAATTGGTACATACTGTTTCTTTTTAAACCAAAAAATTCCTACCTGTTTTACCGGTAATTCAAAAAGAAAGAATTCATTCACATTTTGTGAAGTATATAAGTTTACCATGAACAAAAAGTGATTATTTTTAATTTAAAAAAAAAAAAAAATTCTCTCTTTTTCCCCTCTTTTCTTTTCCTTGCTTTGCTTTTCTCAATTATATTATATTAGTAAACATTTCAAATATTTTTATTCAAATAAGGAAATAATGATTTTTAATGGATGGATGGCTAAGATGATAACTTATCCTCTGCTTTCAGAGGGTAAAATTCTTTTTTAACTTTGTGGTTAGGCATTGTAGATACTCTTCTAGTAAAGGGGATTTCTTAATTATTAACAGTAATAACTAAAAATAATAATAATAATAATAATAATAATTCATAACTAAAAATAATGATAATAATGTAAATAATATAAATAATGCAAAAAGGAATAATAACATCATTTAATTGAATTGTTAAACCAGAACATTTTCTTTGTAAATATATAAAAAAAAAATCCACAAGAAATATTAGCAATTTTCATTTTGCTACCTTTTCTGTTGGAAAAAAAACAAACTTACTTTATTTCTATTCACAAATATTTAGTTCTGTCTGAATATTTCTGTTTCTAAAATACAGAACACCAGTAATTTTCAATATTCTGTTACCTATAACATTTTATATACATACATGTATATATGATCTGACCATTTAAAAAGGCAGTAGAAGAATTTCCGTTTTTCAAAATATCTTTAAATCCATGGCATATTTCTTGTGTGTGTGTGTGTGTGTGTGTGTGTGTGTGTGTGTGTTTATCATGAATAACATGGTAAGCTGAAAAAAAATTGACAAGGTACTGTTTTATGAATACATCCAAAATAACAACAAGTACAGGCAAGAGAAAAAGTAAAAGAAATAAACATAATTATAAATAGTGTTGAATGTTGCTGTGTATCAGGTATTTACATATATAGGTACATCACATAACCCTCCCGTTTATTGATGGAATAAAACGGTGTAATATTTTTCGTATTACACAGGTACCCATGTAATATCACTTGATTGTGACGTAATCAGTTATCACGCTTCTGATTTACGTAGTGGTCGTGCCTAATGATGTCATATGAAAACTGTGTCAGTCTGTTGTTTATTTTTAGACTTTTGAAGACTTTCCGATTCTTTGAAAAATAATTTTGATGCATTCGGAAAAATATTATGATTTAAACTTACATACTGATTATGTCTTTTTTCTAGTTGATTAATTTACTTTTACTATAACCAAATAGAACTATATTCTTACTTGCGCAGTTAATTTGGAGGTGATTTGTCTGACCTAGATAGAAATCAGCTGTTTCCATATGGCATCAAATAATATGTACATGTCATTGTGTCTCGGTATTTTGAGTTATGTGATATATAGAATCTTAGACTCGAAGATTAGGTTTTGTTTTCCAAAGAACCCTGTGACATTACAGCCTTCAGCTCAGTAACTACAGTCACACCTGTTTGTAAAGGACACCTATTCTAACCAATAAATGTGGTCTTTATTTGCAGGTGGATCTCATATGCAGGTACAAATTACATGTATCAAGAGCAATTAGGATAAAGTTTTACTGGACTTTTTTAAGGCAGGTATAACTGTAATGTACATTATACTCAAAATGCAGTATAAAGGGTACTAAGTGTCATATGTCCCCTAAAATTATATTGCTTATATCTAGGCAGTTTATGGGGAAACCAGAGTGCCAGAAAACCATTAACCTTTGAAAAGTAAAATGACCACCTTCTGACACTAGGATCAACACAACCTAGGCAGGGAGAAGCACTCTGATCCTTTGATACCCAATACCAAATAATACTTTGTAGCGATCAAAATATTGATTTTTATCCCAAATACCATTATTAGACTTCAGAAACAAACCAAAATATAGAATTTTTCTTACCTTAAAAATATCTTTGCTGTTCATTTAATAAAAATAGTCTTATAAGTTTTAAAATGTTAATGAATAAGAGATGTTGTTTATAAAGTGCATGATGGAAAACAATCTGCAGTATGTATTTTCATTTGTCATTTTTTGTAATTTTAAATTCAAATTGTTGCTAAACATTATTTTTGTTTTCATTTTAACTGAAACAAAGTTATCGGACATACATGTTAATTTGTTGTATAGATTTGAGGATTTCTCATTTATGGTAAGCTTGCCACAGGAAGCAACACCACTATCAATCCTTTATGGATTGAAGCAGCAGTTACTTACACATTTAACATGGATCTCAACATTTCAAATCTTTGCAAAACTTTCTTTTTCCAGTGTTTGCACAACTGTTATATCATTCTATGCTCCTTTTACTAACTTCACACCCGTTTCAATCATTTTCAGGTTCATGTCTCAAATATCGGCCATTTCTCTCAGCTATACATACCAATTATATGTGTAATTTTTCCGTCTCTTAAAAGAGTTAAAAAAAAAAATCAAATTCCTGCAATTTCTAAGTCAGTGTCACCAAAATCTCACAGTTAGGTCTTCAAATTACTACAAATTCTAAAGCAGCACCTCCCAAATTCTTTTAGTAATTAATGTCAGTGGACATCAAGTTTTAAACTTTAAAGTTTGAACTTCCTTCAGGAAGTCAACTTGTTTAATAAAACATGTTTGTTTTATCCTAAATAATTCAGTGTTTCAATCATAACTTGTCTTTGATATAACTGGTTGTTATCAGTTTAACATTTGTTTTATAATGTTGTAGTTAGGTCTTGTTTGTGATACAACTGGTTCTTGTCTGTCTTAAATGATCTGGACAATGTTATTTTTAATTGTTTAAAGGCATGGATATTCATGGTGGTCACTCTGTCAAGATGTATTGTCCCTCTGCATTAGTCATGCTCATGACCTTGACCATCTATGAAGTTATAAGTGGCCAAAACATTGAAACTGTTCCCTTAGTTTGTGTTTTCTTCCATAAAAGTGACCTTGACAATGAATTGTGTTTTCTTCTATAAAAAGTGACCTTGACAATGAATTACTAACTATAGAGTCAGTTGGTCCACAAGGCCATGAGTTTAGTGTATTTTCAGTTTGGGCTTGTCCCCAAAATTATGTAGGCATCAAATACATCTATTACAAAAGTTGAGTGTATTTTCCGATTAACTTCTCTTTAGAATTATGTAGCTGGCGTCAAATAAATCCATTACACAAGTTTACGTATCCTCCAATTTGCTTCTCTTTAAAATTATGTAGGCATCAAATACAACCATTACAAAAGTTGAGTGCTTTTCCAAGATTGGTTTGTCTTCAGAATATCCATTATGCTGTTTTCCATGAATCTTTCACTAAACATAAACACAAACTAATACGCATAAATAATGAAGTAAAGAATTCAATGACTGAAATAAAATCTCCGATAGGGAAAAAACTGTGGCTGAAACAAAGTATGAACACAAGTAATAATTGCTAAAACAAAGTAAAAACACAAGAAACAATCGCTGAAACAAACTAACAAATTATAAGTGAAATGGAATGTCATGTCAAAAGTTTCCCCCAAACAAACCCCAACCATGTACATTATCATAATATGAATACTGGTAGCCAGTGGCACATCTACTTCACCTACAGATTGTTCCTGTGAAGTTTCATGAAGATATGTTAAATAATTTTCCTGAAAAATGGCCAAATGAAATGGAATATACATTTATTATTTAATTTGGGGGTGTGGGTGGGGTGGGGTGTGGGGGCATAATAAAAGAGTTTATATAGTTATACTTTTCTGGAGAGTATTTTATATGAATCTCGGTAATTTTAAACATAAAATATATGCTGATTCTCAACGTCTTGGTTACAAATACACAATAAGTAACCAAACTATAGTGAAAGTAGAATCCTAACTACATACTGGGTAATTTGTATCAAGACAGGTTTTAAACATGAGTTATTTGATGATTCTGGGTGCACTTAGTAAATAAAAGTTCAATTCTAATAAAAACAAATTTATTGGAAAACAATCTAACTTAATAATTTTACCCAGAAATATGATCTTGGATCTCACCAAAATTATTTTTTTGGAAAAGGTTAGGGTTTTTCTAAGTTCAGGACAGTGTATTTTGTGCATCTAACCAGAGCAAGTTTTAAAAAGCCTCAAAATTAAGGATGCACTAGGCATTCTGGGGCTTAAAACAATTGTATGTTCCAAGAGTACTTTGAAAATTTCTACATATGTAAGAACTAAATTACTACCCTTACTGATCAAAACCACTTTAATATCGTTAGTATTTTTATTTTAGTACAGATATCTTGACAAAAGTTTTATAATTGAAAAAATTATCATAATGGTATTTTAATTTAACTTAATATAAAATTATTTTCTATTCAACATGTACAGAAATGCAATTACTCAATTCTAATATGAAAACTTTTAATATTTTTGTTAGATTTGTATTTGAAATTTTAATTAAATGCGAGACAAAAATAATAGTAATTATCTCCCTTATACTGTACAAAGGCCATCTATTATACTACTTTATGCAAGGGTAAAATTTGAAAATAAACTATTAGAGAGGAATCCAATTTTTCCCCCAAATCTTCAGTGTGCCATATCATTTCCTCAAATCTGGGATAATACTATTCTTTGTGTACATTTGATGCTTTAGTTGGACCTGGACTTTAATCAACCTTACAAACATGCATGTGCATGCACAATCTATCTAGCGCACGTTATTCGGTTTGCTTTGCACGGCAATGGAAGTTATAGCACTATAAATGCCATTTCTAGACAGTTCAATGGTTATATTTACATTTCGCTTTTTTTGAAAATCTTATTTTTGTTTTTGAATCCTGAAATAAATTTAAAACACTGTTGTGTACGACATGCAATTCCAATTCCTGGAACAGCCTATCAATGATGTCACGGGCATAGGTGTCAGCAAGAAATGAGCGACGTCACATAAGCAAATGTAATTATAGTCCTATAACTTCATTTGGTCTAAAACAGAGTTTAATACAATCAAACACCATAAATGTAAATATAAAAACTGTAAATACAAAACTAATGACTCATGGTCATGTACCGTATGTTATAACTCTAAAATGGAACTCATTTATACTGGACAAAAAAGATCAGGATTTTAAGTGAAAATTTAAGATATTTTAACCACATCAAGAAGACATTTTTATCAGAAACAAAATTATTGTTTAGTGTTTTTTTTTTTTTTTTTTTTTTTTATCAAAAACAGAGCTAAGTGTCTCAACACAATTAATGTCAAGATTAAATACAAATTAAAATAATATAAAGTTAAAGTTTTAACTGCAGGAGAAATAGTTTTTATATTTTCAAAAATTTTCATCAAAATGAAAAATGTATTTAATCTCTGGTCATGCCATCAGCTGATCATCAGGCCATTTCAAATGTCTTCATCACAACTTCTTATTTATTTATTTATTTGTGTTTGTTTATTTATTTATTTACCGTTACTACTTTAACCAACATTTTACATTCACTTGTTATATCAAACAAAATGAACTTTACTTTAAACAAATATTCATTCTTTAATTTATTAACAATTAACAATCGCTCTTGTGAACAAAAATGGCTCTTAGAATTAACAAGATTTTTCAAATGAATGCAAATTTTAACCCTGGTAATGACATATTGTAATCATCTAATTAATTCAGTTAAAGTTATTTTCATCACAACTAATTTGCTTGCCGCATAACTATGTGATTAAATATTTTCCAAATTACCCATGTCAAAAAATTTGTCTGACAAAAGTTGAATAACTATCCATTCTTTATTTCATTAAAAACTGTTTTTGTGAATAAAAGAACATATTTTATACTTATTTACACATGTTGGGGAACCTGAAGTAAAACTGAAACTAAATAGCACGAAAACTGGTTTAAAAAGCTTGTAATTTCACATTCTATGGTGTAATAGGTGAATAAAAATAAATTTTACCATGAAATTTGATTGTGACTCAAATGTGATTATAATTTTTTTTTTTATGGAAAATGTTTTTTTCCCTAAATTTGGAACAAGAACAAAATTCTAAGATTTTGTACTTCCTGGTAATTTTTTGTATTGTTTAGAAAAGTCAAAATCTAGGGAATCTAGGATAATTTGGATAATACAAAAATATTATTATCTCCCTTAGATTGTAGTCATAAAAGCAAATTTTTATTGAATTACAGAAAAAATGGTCAATATGAGTGAGATCTAGTATTTCTGGGACAAATTTGAATTTATAAAATGTATGCACATTGAAAAAAATTATTACTCCATTTATGGTTAGATCAGCCTGGTTATAGACAGGTAAAAACCTGGGAAATCCAGACAATCTGGGATTAATACATATATGACCTACTGAAAATACTATTACCTCCCTTAGACTGTATGCTTATTTAAATGAATTACTTAAGAAAAAGTGGTCATGCTCAGATCTGGAAGTTATTATACAAAAGACAAAGTCTGGGGGGTCCAGACAATCTAAATTTATATGTATGACTCACTAAAAATAGTATCATCTCCCTTAGACTGTACACTTATTACCGTAAAATGAATTAAGATTTGAATTATAGAACAAGTGTTCATTATGAGCAAGATATGGAAGTTCCAGGACAATCTTGAATTTATGACTTGCTGAAATTTTTTTTTATTATCTCCCTTAGACTGTACGGTCATTAAAGCAAATTGTGATTTAAACTAAAGAAAAATGTCCATTTCAAGCCAGTTAAGTTAAAAAAATGGAAAAAGGGTGTAGCTAGACTCATTAGCAACAGGTAGTGGGATTTAATACTATATAGGCTAATGATAGAGAAAATCTAATGATAATTATTTGAGATATTCAGGTGGGCTTTATCTTGAATTTGAATCCATTACAGGTTTTCAATGATGAACATACAGAACAGACCTGCTCAAAGTTTAAAATTAAGCTGACGAGAAGGAGTCAAATAGAATAGCTAGTGACTAAATAGCTGCAGGAGAGATATAAAACCACCGCCTGAAAGTTGTCGGGATATAGCTAATACGAGTGGCCGAGGTGAGTTGCTGATTCATTAGCATATTGTTAAACTTTTGACAAGCATGTACTGTATCTGGTATAAATAAGATCTTCCAATATAAAATATGATAATGGAGTGATGATGAAATAGCAATCTCAAAATACAGTATACACAGTCATCTTAAAAATATGAGTGGCCAAGGTTAGTTGCGGATTCATCAGCTTATTGTTAACTTTTGACAAGCATGTACTGTATCTGGTATAAATAGATCTTCCAATATAAAATATGATAATGGAATGATGATGAATAGCAATCTCAAAATACAGTATACACAGCATCTTAAAATATGAGTGGCCAAGGTAGTTGCGGATTCATCAGCTTATTGTTAGTTTTGACAAGCATGTACTGTATCTGGTATAAATAAGATCTTCCAATATAAAATATGATAATGGAGTGATGATGAAATAGCAATCTTAAAATACAGAGTCATCTTAGAAATATTTATCAAAATAGTAAAATGTTGTATAGCAGGTTATTTTGGCAGGTCTAAAATTTGCCATTTTTTGCATAAAAAGGTCAGGTAAAAATTTCATTTTGGAGATGAATTTTTATTTTGGTAAATAAATGTGCACCCTGCAAAATAACTCACTATACAGCATAGCTAACGGTTCAATATTTTTAAAACCAATTGAATGTATTAACTAAAATATTCAACAGAGTTATGTTTAAGAAATAAGCCATGATATTGAGATAATATACCGGTAACTCTATCTTTACTAAGCTAATTTTTCACACAATTGTAATTGACAGTATTTAAATTGTTATTTTTTTAAATTTCTAGTTTCCTTCATTTAGAAACCAACATTCTTTATATTCACAATGAAACATACTGAACAATTTTTGTAAAATTTAAATAAATATTAAAATAAGCATTAGAAAAAAACAGAGTAATTATAGCATTGTAAAACCTTGATTTATTGCCGCCATTTGTTTAGTCAAGACTGATCAGACTCGGTCAAATGTTTCCGTTGAATACAGAATCATATCGGTTCATGTTTTACTATAAAAACCATGTCATTCTGAGATTTCATGAAGTGAACATTTTCCAACCCATCCTAGACAAATGCTAAGAGTTATTAAAAATGTGGCAAAGCAGTAAACCTCATCTAAAGGGACTATATTACAAAGAAAAACAAAAAAGGAATAGACATTGGTACTTTAAAATATTCAGGTTCAAGTTATTGAGGGGCATTATAACAAGGTTTACCTTTACAGGAAAATTGTCTACTGACAAGACAAATGGTTAGATCATTTATGCATGTAAATTGTCATAAGTAACAGAATATAGAAATCTATGGAATCCAATAAAATTAAAACATAGAACAAAATAATTAAGTAAATAAATATATATTGATGGTGAACAAATTCTAATCTACTGTTAATAATTACATTTATAGGAAGAGCAATGGTAACCACAAAGTTAAAAAATGTCAACAATGTACACATTTTAAGCCCCACCATACATAAAGTATGGTGGGGCTTTGTCAGGGAGGGACAAGACCCTCTGTACTGACATCAACTTTGATAAACAATGTGTCTTCAACAATATACGTTCTTGTTTCAAGTACAGCGTGAGAGACAAAAAGAGGACACCCAGATGCAATATTCATTTCTGTGGTCGGTCTCTTGAAGCTTGAGCTAGTCGGATCCGGCCTGAATGAATCGGACAGATGTCGCTGGCCGCTGTCTTGGTCAAGTAACATAAGTGTTACATGTTGCTCAAAAGGCCATTTCAGTAAGGCATCATATTCACCTTTCATTATTACAAAGAACAATGAAGATGAGTGCCTTTTCCCATTCCATCGCCATTAAGATACACTCTGGCACACATTTTATATCCAAATCTGTGTGTGTAAAATGGCTGACTGTACAGTGACAGTGTACGTCCTGTAATGGCCTCCTGTTTTCTTCGGGAGTAGTCTCGGATTTTCCACATCAGTACTCCATCATAGCTGGCAGTCTCCAGTACTTGGAACCTTAAATCCAATTCTGCCATTCTGATGTCCTGTATTCCAATCTGTCTATCATGTTGTTGAATCTGAGTCAACAGATTGTCTGAAAATATAGTGAAAATATTATCATTGATTGAATGAGGTTTAACATCCTAATCAAGAATGTTTTACTTATATCAAGACCTCACCAGCTATAGGTGAAGTGTTGATTGAATGGGATTTTACATCCCAATCAAGAACTTTTTACTTATATCAAGACATCACCAGCTATAGGTGAAGTGTTGATTGAATGGGATTTTACATCCCAATCAAGAATTTTTTACCTATATCAAGACCTCACCAGCTATAGATGAAGTGTTGATTGAATGTGGTTTTTACATCCCAATCAAGAATGTTTTACTTATACAAAGACCTCACCAGCTATAGGTGAGATTTTGACCTTTACAGTGTGTACGTCATCAATTTTTGTTAAATTTCTCCCATAAAATGATTATGATATCATTACTTGAGCGTGTGATTATGTCTCGTCCACAATGCCCTATTATTTTTTTCATAGAATCAGATTTAAAGTTTAGAGAAATCCAGTTAATCAATTAATGAGAGCGATTGTTCATGTAATCTGTCTCAACCAGGGTGAGACAGGAAATCTAGCACCAGTGAACCAGCTAGATTTTCCTTGTCACAGGTTTGAGAAATATGATATACAACAATCAATGACAGGTAATAATGAGATAATTAAAAGATCCTGTTAGAGATCAAGTCCTATTCCCCCTTTACAGAGCAAACATTCTAACAACTAAACCTAAATGATGGTCAAATGTCATATAGTTTATTGGTTTTTTAAGAGCAATTAAAAACAAATAAAATAATACTCTGAATTCTTGAGACATCCTGATTCAATCCAGCTCCCCCTCCTTGTGTAACCGCCTGGGATAAGCCAGCTACTCCTCCTGACAGACCAGATCTCTCTAACTGTGCTACCCTCTCTGTCATAGTTGTCAGACTTTCTTTTAGTAAGGTAATATCTCTCGCCTGTACATCCACTGCTGTTTAGTGGCTAGCTCCTCAAACTTTCTCTCTAAAAGGATTATTCTTTCTGTTTGTGCCACAATTTTCAACTGAAAATTAAAATTGTTTAAGGTTAAAAATAATTTTGGAATTTCCATTAATCTTAAGAATGATCCAATTTTAAGTCATTAAATGAGTGATGTGACAGTTGAATAACTTATATTTAATCATTAAAATCTCCTTTTATTTAATTTATGTTTGGATACATAAATCTATGGGAGGCATAAAACTTCCGCTGATTGAATTAATAAGCAATTAATAAGCAAGAAAAATTAATATCATTATCATACATTATTTCAGGTACTACCTTATTCAATTTGAAATGCACCAATAGGTTCGACGTGCAGTCAGGTAATATTTTTGTGCCTGAACCAACATTCTCCTACTTATTCAAGCACTTTCCTGGTGGAAGTTCACATGTTTGATTGAATTTGTCAGTTTTCAAAATTACTACTTTGCTATTGGGATTCTGGTTTTGGATATGGACTTGTATGTTTGTGTTCAATTATATAGAAACTGTCATATCTGGAATGGTGGAAGAAACTAGAATGCCGAGAGAAATCTGCTCTAGTTCTGGTGATTTTTTTTGCCCAAAATTACTACCGAATAAAGGTAGTTTCCCCTGGAGAAAAATAATTAAAATTTCGCAATTTGACCACTAAAACTCCCAAACAAGTGATATACTAGCAAATTTAAGCTAATTGTCCCTATTCACAAAATATTTGATGCTGTAACAATTCAACATCTTTGTTTTGAGGATCCTAAGCTATTGCAAGCATGTCATAATAGTTTTGCTGTATTTCAGAACATCAAATTTATCCAAATTAAAAGGCAGAAAGAAGGTAGTTTTTTAAAAATGTAACAAATCACTGAGTTCTTTTGACAAGTAAAAAACCTTTATCACAAAAGGACCTGCACAAGTTAAATTTGATCTTAAGCAGTGAGAGAGACTGTGTTACTTAAACCCTCTCTCCAACCATGGCTTCTAAAAATGTCAATAGGGTCGAGTTAATCAATAAATTTAAAAAAGTGATTTATGTACATATGTGAAACACTGTCAGTACATGTCAAAATTGATTCAATCAGCATTTTAAGTGACCTTTTGATGTTGACTACTTGCAATAAAGTACTGAATTCTCTTCAATGAACCACTTGAGAGCAACTGAAGATATTTCCCAATAACTGGTTAAGCACGACTTTTTTCAGTGGTGATCAGTTGATGGGAGTTTTTGTGTTTTTTGGTTTGTTTTTTTTAATTGCAAGTTTATCAGATTGGCATATTTTTCAGAAATGAAATAGAATATTAATTACCATAAATATGAATGATCATTCAGTGTTTGTGTTGTTTATTTTTACAAGAGAAATCAACATTCCGTTTTTTTTGTTTTGTTTTTCCTTTTGAATAAAAATTAATTGCCTAGGGAACAGCAAACTATCTGTTTTAAACTTTTGATCATCTTTTAATTTTGAATTAATACATCCTGACAAAGTACCTTGACATCTTTTACACCTTGTTTGATTCCCTCAGCATCAGCTCTTACTTCTTCAACTTCCTGTCTAACATCGAGAAGTTGCTGCTGCGACTGATCACGATTGGATACTACATCCTGAAAACAGTAAAGACCAATGATAACAATGAACGAGCAATTCTAGAAAAGCAAGATACTCCCATCACTGTCTGTCATGTGACAGGCATATTAAAAATGTAGGAGTTAAATAAACAAGCAAAACAAAAATCTAACAATATCTATTACAAAAATCAAAGATGGCCACCAGGCAGCCATTTTGAATATTTTGGATCTGAAAATAAACATACCGGGCATGAGTAATATATGTGCCAAGTTAAAAAACAATTGCTTAAAAACTGCAGGAGTTAGATGCACAAGCAAAAAGCTAACAGACAGACAGTAAACCATAATATAATCATTCTTTGTTGACCAGTGTATAAAAAGTCAATAAAAAGTCATGAGAGCTCTGAAATGACAATATCAGCTTACCATTCAGTTTTAGTTACTTATTAAGAAATAAGGTAATTTCCCAATGTCTGTATGAACTTGAAAAGTATAATGGGCTGTCTCAAATTGCAGAAAAGGCAAAGCCTTTTGTGCAAAAATTTGAGACAGCCCATTATACTTTGCAAGTTCATAAAGACATTGGAAAATTACCTTATTTCTTATATTTACAATATTTACAAAAAATAATTTTGTTGCCGTCTCACATTTTCCATGTTAATTTGAAAACAATTTTGAAATACAATGTTGATGCACCTTCTCATGAAATTGGGTCATCTTCTGTCAGTCAACGAGAGCATTTGACATCTGATGTCATCACGTGAGGGCGTGGAGCATTGTCTCTATGAAGTGGCAAAGTATATTCGATGTCAAATACTTTATTGAAGCAAAGATATTGCAATTGTAAGTATCATAATATACAGCAAAACCCATACAAATTTCAACAAAAAATAACCTCTATATAAAAACCACCTGTCCATTTAGACTGGTGTTTTAAGTGCCCAAACTTCAAACAAAAATAAACTCTATAAAAAAACCTCCATATAAAAACCACCTGTCCATTTAGACCAGTGTGTGAAGGTCCAAAACTTCAACCAAAAATAACCTCCATATAGAAAATCACCTGTCCATTTAGACCAGTGTGTGAAGGTCCAAAACTTCAACCAAAAAGAACCTCCATATAGAAGGCCCTTCTACATAAAAACTGTGTCTTAATTAATATTAATGTTTGACAGTTCTAAACATCAAGTGAAAAAACTTCTATATAAAAGACATATTAAGACTTGCATTTAAAGGTCCTCAGCTTCAACCAAAGAGTAACTGTCAATAAAGTCCATATTTATTAGGTCACATGGATGTGGTCTTTATATATAGCTTTATCATGTTAATATATTTTCTGGTATAAACCATGACTTTTTTTACATCAATAATTTTTATTGATGATACTATTTCCATTCATGAATACATGTAGCATATTCAATTGTTGGTTTTGAAAGATTGACACAATAGGGTTTTATGTCCCAGTCAAGAATATTTCACTTATATTAAGACATCACCAGCTGTAGGTTAAGTGACAGAAATTTTACCTTTGCAGTGTGCTCAGGGCAATGTGCAGAGAGGCCTCTTTAAAATGCATGTGATACCTGCCTTAAATGGCTTCCAAAGGATCCTGTGACTTTAATTTCTAAATGCCTCATCCTTGGCAAAAACACAGTCACTACCTATTTTCAAGTCTTGGTAAGACCCTTGCCAGTTGGGAGCCCATGACCTCCCACATATGGAGCAAGCACTCTACCGACTGAGCTACCATAGTGGTCTTGTTGTTTTTTAAATCTATTGTAGGTTTCAATAAGCATACCTGTAGTTGACGTCTTATTTCCAGGCTTTGAAGGTCAATATTTGCTGTGTACATAGTTATCATCTGTAAATGTTGATCTGTGGCATTTTTAATATGCTCCTCAACTTCAGCATTTGAGCCCTAGCAAAATATCACAAAATGTTTATTCATTAAAGAAGAGGCGAAAAAAGGACCTGCAATGCTTACCCGAAACAATGTATTATATATGGTCATTTATTGTTTCACCTTTGTTTATTGTTTTTTAATTAATATCATTTTATCCATTCATTTTGACTTTATATAGCTTTTGGTGACGTTCTCAAAATTCTAAATCTAAACACTGTTTGGAAAAAATTGTTTACTATGTTTATAACCCCAAGTTCCATTTCCTATATTTAAAATTTCAATACAATTGGTACATAAGAAAAAAGCTGGAATGGTCATTTATAGTTTTAAGCTATTTATTGTAATGGTGGCCACCTTGGACTATGGATGGCTATGGCAAATAAAATTTTTAATCTTTATCACGCAAGAACCTTCCTCACAAAATTTATTTTATATTGGCATAGTGGTTTCAGAGGAGAAAACCAAAGTTTATGGAAACACAGATGCACACACATACGCTTTACCATGCCAAAAATCATTTAGCAGTGAAGTGGGAATGGCATAATTACAAAATCGTCAGTTCTGAGATAGTGGGGAAAAATGGGATGCCAAAGGGTTGAATCATTATTCCTCAAAGCCACTGAAAAATAAATCACTAAGCTGTCTTTGTAAATTTTAAGCAGAGGAGAGGAAAGTAGGAATAATTATTTTTTATGCCAAAGTCAAGGTTCTTTCGCTTATATTGAGAAACAATCAATACTTAGATGGTAGAGGAAACCAGAGTGCCTAGCTAGAAAACTAACAATCATTGACAAGCAAATTGTTTTGACAGTAAAACTTCACATTACTGTGGCCCAGAGAAAATCTAACCTAGGCAGTTACAGGATCTATGAATTCTAAGCACATGTTTAGACAATTATCAACCGAGGACCCTAATTCACGGGGATCTTGCACTTGATAGTATTTCATAGTCTGTGACAATAAAACAATATAAAATCATATAAAAAAAAACATAGTAAAAAGACAAACCATAAATTCACATCCTTGTATCTTAAATGGACATTCTTGAGGTTTCTTTGGGCACTGCCGCATGTGTTCAACCATCTGAAACGACAACAATACCATAATATCGATCATACATTACAGTAAATAAATCAAGGTCCTATTAAGCCCCTGAAGCACTCAAAATGGATCCAGAGGTTGGGTTAAGGAATACTGTTTTATACCCAAGTCCAAACTCTTTCAACTGTATCGAGATGGTCATATTTTTGGATGGTGAAGAAAACCAATGTCACTGTAGTTAGGGTTGTACATAAGAAATTATTGTCCTAAAGTAGATGTACTGTTGTCCAGAGAAAAGTTGCATGTATGCATTCTGATCTCTCATCAACAAATGCAGATTTCTTTTTTAATAGGACTATAAACAAAATCATATTCTAGTATAATGATAATAATAACTAAATACTGTTTTTAAGGTATTTTAGTTGTAAGAAATGGTTTCCATGGTAACAAAATTCAAAATGTTACCTTTTTATACATTAACTAATGTTACATTATAAAAATTCTGATATGCATTCACTTTTTGTACTGAATATTACTTATAAAGTTAATGTGCTATTTGTTGTAAAACTTTGCTGTTTACACATAAAAACATGCCATGTTATTTTTGACAAAGAAAACATATTTTGGATTTTTCACAAGCCAGACTATATACCTGTTTTGAGGATATTTCAAGATTTGACCATAATAATAATAATAATAAAAAAAAAAAAAAAAAAAAAACACACACACACACACAATTAATAAAAAAATCTGACAAACTTAAAATTAATTTGATGATAAGGTAGAACTGATCTTAATTGTGTTGCCATAAATTCCAATAGATCTAAACAATTAACAAAATTATAAAGAAATTGAATTTTTGTCAGGATTTAAGTTAAGGAAAAATCTTAGTTAGTGATAAAATAAAGTGGCAAAGTGTAATGTCCTTCATCAAAAATGTTTACTTATGCTTATTTTTCAAGTAAACATTCTTGATATAGGGAAGTAAGTCTTAAACATAGAAAATATTCCAGTGCTTAGCATTTTTATTTTATAAATATACAGTGTATGTACTGTATAAGAAGAAACATAAGATTGGAAAAAAATATTTGTGATTTACACAGCTACTTTTGTATCGGAAATATGTTTGCTTGGCTAAAATTTCTATTGTCTCTTTATACACTTTCCTTCAAGCTGGAACAGTGGAAATTTCATACTGCAAAAAAGTTTAGAAGGCTAGAAAGGTCAAAACCACAAACAAGTTCTACCCCTACTTCTTATACAGTATATATATATATATATTAATGCAATGTCATACAGTAATAAGCATGTTAATTGCTCCCCAACTCAGCAGTGTGAACTATTCTGAACTTTAACACGAAGAGATATGTATTGATACATGTACTGCATTTTTGTGGTTAAGATTTAGTATGTATCTCATATTGATCTTAAAATTAAGTCATTATAAAATGTGTTGTTGCAATTTAAAACCAGGAAACTATAAGTAGGGTCTACATATCATAGCAAAGATTACGTTATGTAGTGTATTATATGTTTATAGGTTTCATTGAAACTGTTTCCTGACTTCAATTCAATTTTTGTTTCAGAGATGTGTTTTATGTTAGTTAAATAAAACACATACATTAGGTTCTATAAAAAGATATCAGATCTGATGATAGAAAGGCTGAAACTATATGATTGATATCAGATCTGGTGATAGAAGGCTGAAACTATATGATTGATATCAGATCTGGTGATAGAAGGCTGAAACTAATAATTGATATCAGATCTGTTGATAGGAAGGCTGAAACTATATGATTGATATCAGATCTGGTGATAGAAGGCTGAAACTATATGATTGATATCAGATCTGGTGATAGGAAGGCTGAAACTATGATGATTGATATCAGATCTGGTGATAGGAAGGCTGAAACTATGATGATTGATATCAGATCTGGTGATAGGAAGGCTGAAACTATGATGATTGATATCAGATCTGGTGATAGGAAGGCAGAAACTATGATGATTGATATCAGTCTGGTGATAGGAAGGCTGAAACTATGATGATTGATATCAAGTCTGGTGATAGGAAGGCTGAAACTATGATGATTGATATCAATCTGGTGATAGGAAGGCTGAAACTATGATGATTGATATCAATCTGGTGATAGGAAGGCTGAAACTATGATGATTGATAGCAGATCTGGTGATAGGAAGGCTGAAACTATGATGATTGATATCAGATCTGGTGATAGGAAGGCTGAAACTATGATGATTGATATCAGATCTGGTGATAGGAAGGCTGAAACTATGATGATTGATATCAGATCTGGTGATAGGAAGGCTGAAACTATGATGATTGATATCAGATCTGGTGATAGGAAGGCTGAAACTATGATGATTGATATCAGATCTGGTAATAGGAAGGCTGAAACTATGATGATTGATATCAGTTGGTCAAGTTTCAATTCTTGTGAAAAAGAAGTACATTATGTCAATTTGTTCAACAGATCTTATGTGTCTACTCACTCACTTTTCATATAATAATACTTTATTGTATATAAACTCAGGTAGTTTGTTACAATCATCTTACAAGAATTACATAAAATATGCAATATTGCAAATTAATACCTTTGCATAAAATAAAATAAATGATATACAGTTGACTCTCGTTATCTCGAACTCGACGGGGAAATGCAAAAAGTTCGACTTATCCGGAGTTCGAGATAACCGATGTTAAAAACGGTAACAAAAGGGAAGTAACTCGTACACGCCTACCGGAAGTCGCTTCCGGTTTTATCTTGTCAAACTGTGTGTCATCGGCATTGGCATTTTAAGATGCAATGATAAATGATTCAATTATGCATTTTGTCTTATAAGATTAACTTTAATTACTCAAATCTGTCAATAACTGATTGTGCTATTGTTATTAGCCGACAAATAGTGAAGTCCGCTTTGGTCTCCATACCATTTTCGCTTTGTGTACTTAAATCACCCCAAGCTTCCGGTTGTATTGAGTAATGTTCACATCACACGCTTTCGGCAGCCATGTTCAGCTTGGCAGTAATTATAACACCTGCTAATCTCCTTTATGGTTTAATTGCTTATGCAAGGGATAATAATTAAGGGCTTAAGGAAATTGGGAGGTCAGTGCAATGTTGTAATTTTAAAATCAACACGAGGCCGACAGTCAAATATTTTATTTATGTCGGAATGTGTTTTTTCTACCAAAAAATCTGTAGGCGTTGACAAATTTGATTTTCCAAAATTTTTTGTTCGAGTTAACAAATTTAATTTTGCTAAATTTTTTGTTCGAGTTAACGAGTGTAATTTTCTTAGGATTTTCATTCAAGGGGACGAAAATATTGTTCGACATATCCGATAATTCGAGATATCCGAGTTCGAGATAACCGGAGTGTTTTTGGTTTAATAAAGAACAACTCTGTTCCGACTTTTTAAAAAAGTTCGAGATATCCGGTAGTTCGAGATATCCGAGTTCGAGATAACGAGATTCAACTGTATATGTATCTGTATGAAAACATTCAGTTTAATATCCTAAATATTCAATAAGCCTGTCCTCCTCCCTCCTAATGGATTAATAATACCTATACTGGAAAAGTGTAAAATGTAGACTTATTGGACCCTTGTATTCCAATCCAGGAGTCCAGTCCATGAGTCCAATTCAATCTACATTTTACACTTTGCCACCTATACTGACTACAATAACATCACAATATTGCCCGTTTTAAATAAGCAACTTGTTTTCTTCTTTTTTATTTCTTTATTAATTTTTTTAAATTTTTTGTTTGCTTTTTTTTCTTTCCATGTATTAGCATATTATAAGACTGGTGTATTCCTGTTAGTCCAACATTTGATATTTCATAATTCCTGATAGTCCAACATTGCTTAGATATACATTTAAGATCCATGTTTATTTAGGGAATTATACTTTATTTCAGAATTTTACTAGCTTTATTTTTTGTACCTCTATTTTCTTCAAAATTTACCGAATATAATTTATTTAAAATTTAGTTATATATGTTCACTATTTTCAAGGGATTTTCAACTAAATAATTTCCTAAAAAAATCCACAATTTATTTTAAATTACGCAATTTATTTTAAAATTACACAATTTAATAAAAAAGTACACAATTTAATAAAAATTTACGCAATTTATTTAAATTTAACACAATTTAATTAAAATTTACACAATTTAATTAAAATTTACACAATTTAATTAAAATTTACACAATTTATTTAAAATGTACACAATATTTTAAAATTTTATACAATTTATAAATTATGATATATTTAAAATTTATAATTTATCTAATTTTCTAAGAAAATTCACAATTTATCTAAAATTTACACAATTTATTTAAAATTTACACAATTTATTTAAAATTTACACAATATTTTAAAATTTTATACCATTTATAAAGTATGATATATTTAAAATTTATAATTTCTCTAATATATATATTTATTTGATATCTGTAATTTTTTAAATAAGTTTAAAAAAAAAACAAACTGATTGTTTCTGTGAACATGGGATGATGACTCTTGTATCAATCATATCTTACTTTTTTCGTGTTTTATTTCATATTGCAATGTGCATTTTACATTTAATAGTGCAAGTAGGAATATAATATTTTCAAAACAGTTGCTACTTATTATATCTGATTTTGCAAGTTTTTTTCTCTTAATTGATATAAAAAATTAATGAAATTATTAATCATTATTGATACAAAATACATTTTCTGTATTCCGATATATTTTTCATGCATGAATATATAAATTCATATGTTTCATTTTTATTTTTTAGTGCTTTTGATATTTTTTTGTAATTTCCATATTATTATGTGCGTGTGTTTGAAAATTCGATAAATATTTGATAAAAAATGTTTTACTTTTGTCATTTGCTATTGGAGTGAAATATATATGTACAAGTTATTTGTATTGAAACAGACTATAGCCCAAGCTGATGAAATTACCTATTGTTCTCCCTGTCCCACACATTCCTGATAGTCCAACATGAAATTTTCAGATTTCTTATAACAGAACAATAGATGTTGGACTAACAGGAATAAACCAGTTAAGACTAGTTATGCTGTTTTTATAACATGCAACTTTCTCATATAGTGATAAGAAAAAAGCCTGAAATTCAATCTGGTCTCTAGCATGCAGTTAAGATTCATACTTATTCCTTAACTAAAATTTTCCTTAACTTAATTCTGGCAAAATTTTACATCTTTATAACTTTGTAAATTTTTAATTTATTCAGGAATTTAAGGTGTCATTCTGAAGATCACTCTTGGCTTAAAACATTTGTTTTTATAGATCTGTCTAAAATATTTATTACCGTAGTCAGTTCCAAAAAAAGATTATCAAAATATTCAAAATTTAAGTTAAGGAAAATCTTAGTTAAGAAATGATGGTGAAGCTGGGGCCAGATGAGGTGGTGGGCAAATAGGCAACAGTAACTTTGTTCATAAGATAACACTAACAAGATAAACACGCTATCACTGGATGAAATGTGATGCCTTTTCAAAAGTGCACATTCAAATAATATTTTTTCTAATGACTTTGTATAGGTGTGCAGAAATGAGTCAGCTCTAATTTTTGCATTAAAGCTTTTGTACCTGTACAAAAAATCTGTAAAATACTTTATTTCTAATTATATATACAAAATTGGTGACACAATTTTTAGAGCTTTTTCCCTAGTAAAAATATCAAATTCTGAGCAATTTTAATGTAACTGTGCACCTTTATTCAAAAGTGAGGTGATGACATATAGGCCCCGGCATTATGAAATGAAAGCCACGGTTCTTTCGTATGGGAACTTACAATAAACGAGGTCCCGTGTCACGGTGGGCTTGGCACGATAAAGAACCTTGCTGTATAATGCCATCAGCACAACACACAGGCAACATTTCTGCACCTTTGCCTATAGCTGGTGATTTCTCAATATAATTGAAATATTCTTGACTGGGACTTTAAACGCTACTAAACTCTGCATTTGATATGACTTGGTGGAAGAAGAAATAAACAGTGGCAATTGATACTTAAATTGAGATAGGGTAACAATACAAGTTCAATCTTCATTTTAAAAGTAAATGAACATCCTGAAAAATGAATTTGTTTAAAAGGAGGGCTGAAAACTTGAAATTGACATATCAAATTGTGGACTGATCTTTGTAGTGCTGGTTATGCTGGATGCAGTGTTTGGCAAGAAATTCACAATGTGATATGTGTTGTGGGGTGTTTGCAGCACACATGCAGATAACAGGTTGTTTTGTACTTTTTTATCTCTGGTTTTGTTAGAATAAGTATTAACTGTTTTTGAGCAGGTAACAAATCCTGATTGTCTGAATTGAAGTAGTACATTATCTTACATGCTTAAATGCCAGCACGACTGAGCACATGCTTTACCTTTGACACCCTAGAGTGTAATATCTTAAAATCAGTTACCAAGGTCATGTTACCGACTGTGTTAACACAAGTCCGAAAGATAATCGTGACATCCCAAAATGAAAGGTACTACGATATAAAGGTGTGTTTATTCTAAATTAAATCAAAGATACTAAATACCCTTACCTCATCTCTTGGCAACTTTGTTGTTGTACCACAGTTGTAAACACAAGATATTGGAAATTTAGCACACTCTTCTGTTTCATGTTTCTAGATAAAAAAACAACAAACACACAAAAATACAAATAACATAAAAAATCATACTTATCAAAAAGATAATACACATGTATTGAATTAGTAGGGATAATACACATGCATTGAATTAGTAGGGATAATACACATGTATTGAATTAGCAGACATATTACACATGTATTGGATAAGAAAAAAGAGCCATTATACAGAATCCTAAGTTGAGGCAGCTTGCGCTCGTGGGAATTAAAAACTAGAACTGTCTCTTGAGGGCCAAATACTCCCATTGCCCCAACATTTAATATTTTCCCACGACTTTGACCTTTAAGATATGACCTTGGTTCAAGGTCATGACACACCTTTGAACCATGGAGATTATTCATGTGAAGTTTTATGATAGTTGTCCAAAGCAGCTACGAGATATGGTCCGGACACAAATTTTACACAGAAAGACATTGTGATTCCTATATACCCCCCCCCCCCCTCAAGCTAGTTTGTGGGGGTGTATAATTACAAGGCATAAGGATCAAAGATATGAAATATATAAGACATAGCTTTTATTCATCAAAGAGGATTTTGAAATAATTAAAACGAGCCCCTTATAATACAGTATCCCAAATTCAAGCTTTTGAAAATTTTAGAATTACATGGCATAAGGATACTAGAAATAAAGTATGTAAGATGAAGCAACAAAGATGATTTGAAAATAATTTATAAAGACCCCTCTACAGTTTCCCCATATGGTTCTACAGCCAAGGTTTGTATAAATTAAAGTCTACTGTGGCTATTGTTCATTGGTCAAGATACAGTTTTCACGTAATTTATAGGGTACCTCTATAATTCCCCATTAGAAAGAATCCCACAGCAAATAATTATTTGAAATAGATTTTCCTTAACCTAAATCTAGCAAAATTTCAAATCTTAATACTAAATATTAGTAATTTTTTAAGATATTTAGGAATCTGAAGAGGAAATCTAGATGATATCATTTGTATTAATAAGTTTTGTGAAAAATATATAAGGAATGATTGTATTTTTTTTTCTGTCAATGACCCCATAGATAGAAAAAAACTTACAATCATTTCTTATTATTAAATTCAAAAATAAGTTCAATATTCATAACATTCATGTAATCTTTAAATTATACACATGAAACAAAAAATGGCGCATTAATCTAAAAGCGGAACACAGCCGATTGCCAATGGCAACCGCTGGTGGCTAGCCTTGCATGAACATTTTCTGCACAATATGACGTCAGCTAATATGACGTCAAAAATTCTGTCTATGGGATCATAGATACAAAAAATTTACAACACTGGATAGTATTAAAATTTAATTATATATTAGAAGTTTCAAAACAAGATAATAAAAATTTGCAAAAGTTAAGTGCTTAAGAATGATTGTAAAACTGGGAGTAGGTATCAATGTTTATGTGCTTACCTGTTTCAAGTATACAGATATTTGTAATTTGCAGAAATTACATTCAATTGGTTTGTATCTGCAGTTCTGAATATGTTGTTCCTGATTTTTAGCCAAAAACTTCTCCTGACATCCAGAACCTTTGAATGGACATTCTATGGGTTTATATTGGCAAGTCTCTTCAACATGGGCCTGTAATATAATAACAAAAAACATTAAACATAGATTGATTGAATGAATGGCGTTTTACATCCCAGTCAAGAATAATTCACTTATACACCCTTCCGATAATCACGACACCTGGCGGGAGAGCTATGATTGATAGTACAATGTGATGTCATTCCGGGATACTATTCAGATGTTGAAATCATGAAAGGAAATATTATCATTTCGTATTTTCGGCGACCTCTAATATGGTTTTATAATTAAATATTAAATTTTAATTTTAATTACATACCACTGGTATTTTATTCCATGACTTCTTGAAAATTAATTTGAAATTAATATACTTTTAAAATTTTATTTAAATTGATACATAATAAAACAGATTTTGTAGGTAACTGTTACATGACATATTGGGGGTATTAGACCAAGTCATGGGCAGTCATTCGGAACTTATTAGGGTATTGATAGTTATTACCTAATTGACGGGAGAATAAATGCTCTGGTCCAACTTAAGTACAATTTGCTTATGCATCAATGAATCCAGATGTGTCAGAAGGGTGTCTTCACATTTATCCAACATTTGATATTTTGGGTTCATTCCCACTTAGCCAACATTTTGAAATTTTGAACCTATACACCCTTCCGATAAATCGCGACACCTGGCGGGAGTGCCATAATTGATAGTAGAATCTGACGTCACACAGGGAATACTAGCATTTCGTATTTTCCCTCAATATAATATTGTTTTAAAATTAAATATTAAATTTTTAATTACATATCGCTGGTATTTTATTCCATGACTTCTTGAAAAATAATTTGAAATTAATATATTTTTTCATTAAAAATTTTAAAAATAAATTTTAATTGTTACATAATAATAACTGTTCCATGACATATTTGTTATTGTAATATCCAGTCATGGGCAGTCATTCGGAACTAATTAGGGCACTGATTTTGATTACCTGATTTACAGGATGGAAAACCTAATGAATCCAGGTGTGTCAGAAAAAGCCTAACTTTTTGTTAATTTCGGAAGATTCTCAGTCGGTAGAATTATTTAAACGAGAGAGAGAGAGAGAGAGAGAGAGAGAGAGAGAGAGAGAGAGCTACAAACATTGCATTTTAAGTATTCTGTAACCCAGTGAATAATTATATAAACGAACAAATTATCTATCCAAAAATTTTATAACGAGTCATTGGATAATTATTTATCCGACATTTTGAAACTTAACATATTTGTGTTACATTTAAAGATGATAAATAATAATAAACATCGCATAATTAGTATTAAAAGTTATTTATTTATTTATTTTCATTTTTATACTTTTTGATTTTTTGACAAATAAGTATAATAAAGCCAAAGCAGTGATACGACACTACTTGAGAATAAATCAGATAATTATCACTGCGTATTATAATTAGGTGTTGCCTTGTTCATCTCGTAATCAGATAATCTCGAGAGGTAAGCGTACTTGTATTTTCCTGTTAATTGCAAATTGGATTAATGATACCAATTAAAAGTCCTATTTTTAGGTAAGGATCATTTCTACATAGAATCAGTTGTTATTTATATAAATTTGACCGAAATTTTAACCATACAACCAAAATTTCATTGTTCACGGTTTTTTTTTTTTTTTTTTTTTTTTTAAATATTTTTATTAATAATTTTGAAAATAAATTTTTCAGAACCTTTGACATTTTTAGCAATAACGGATCTTTCTTTAATTAAAGTTTAATCCGTTGAACAATGATTTTTAAATACAACTTTAAGATGTCGCTAATTTGTAATCACAGGAAAATTTAAGTTTTCAAATTATCTTGACTATCAATTATATATCTGAATTGTTTAATTTATATCAATATTTTGTAACTAAGTTTTATGAAAATTCCGATTTTATAAAATAAATAAAATTAAATGATAAAAAAGTGGAAGTTGAACGTTTGTAGTAATTTGATTAAAAAATTAAAAAATTTCCAGTCTGATAAAAATATGATTTCAAATGTCCTTGAGGGTTATTAAATGGTGCAAGATATTAATAATATACGTACACGTTTTTATATTTTTCAAAATTGAACATTTACAAATTGCAATTTTCTAGTAAAATTAAAACTTGTTATTTTGTTGAAGAAATTACAACAAATTCTACACAATTCTTTACAATGTTAAGTGTCTTTTCGGATGATCATCCATGTGCTTAGAATTTGTTTAATTAGCCCATTCGTAATTTGTAATTGATTTAACGTAATATTCGCTTTGTCGGTTTATCATCTCACCTGTAGCTTACATACGACACCTAACAGATACTCGAACTGAGTGAATAAACTGTACATGATGATGGGATCGATAGATAGCCTTCCCGGCGTGACGTCATATCAAGAGCGATAACTAGTTTCCGGCTATTTCTGGAAGGGTGTATAGGTAAGATTTTAAATGTTGGCTAAGTGGGAATTTGTGTTCGTTGTAGGATTAGCAAAGACAATAGGTATTAATTACAGGTGAGGGTAAAGTCTGTTTCAGAAAATCAATAACAAAAGTTCAAAATCTGAATAAAAATATTTTTTAAAATTAGTTGTGGAATTATTTTACAAAAAGAGTTGCAAACTATATCAATAAAATTACTTGTTAGAAATTCACGCAATGGCATATTAAGTTTTTTTTTTGTTTTTTTTTTAAATTCAATCTTGATCTTGTGTACAAGGAGATGATATAAATTTACCATTTTTTCACCATAATGTGGCAATAGAAAGTCTTAAATAAATTTTTATGTTGCAGTGTATGATATTTCAAAAGTACATTAGAGGATTTGATCATGTCTATGGGGTTTCATGTTTGAGATCTTTAAAAAGTGGAAAAGTGGATTATCAAATAAATCATCGATTCAATATCTCTCTCTCTCTCTCTCTCTCTCTCTCTTGGTTGTTAAGAAGTTATGAAGCTTTAGGTACATGAATTCAAGTTTTTAGAGAAAAATTTTCACAGCAAAACTATGATAATATTTAATATTTAAATAAGAATAATAATTAAAAAAGATTATATAATGTTAATCGTTTTTGAGAAATGCCTCAGATGTATTGCTTTTTAATTATTATCGTATTGAAACTGGCAAATGTGCATATTTCAATTAATGGGAAAATTATTTAAAAATGTTGCTTTAAAACTGGTAGTATTTATATTTAAATAAATTAAAAGTTTAATACATACATGTATAATATTTTTATCCATGGATATGTTTGTAAGTTTATTTATTCATTGTGCATGATATTTTGTCCAGTGTTCAGTAAAGAAAGATATTGTTAAAGATTATTGAAACAAAGCAAAACAAAATTATTACAAATCTTAAAATATAATTGTCTAAATTGACCACATATATTACTAAAAATGTTCAGCAGCACAAAACATTTATTCATTTATTTCAAATATTTATTTATTTATTTATTTATTTATTTATTTATTTCAATTATTTATTTTTTATTTATTTCAAATATTTATTTATTCGAATATTTATTCATCTATTTATTACAAATATTTATTTATTTATTTGCATTGTTAATATTAACTTTACAATAAAATATTTAATTTTGAACTAATTCTAGAATGATATTCTACTTAAAATATTCAGCACCACAAAACAATTTTGCTGAAAAAGACTATAGCAAAAAATTTCCAGGTGAAATCTTAAATGTTTATTTAACCATGTTGGCTGAGTGGGAATAGGAAATGTTAAAATGTTGGCTAAGTGGGAAGACACCGATATTTTGATATGGGGAATTGTAAATCGGTCTGTTCATGATTGTCCCTTTCCTTAAAAACAGATATTCATTATTGTCCCTTTCTGGGTTTGATGTGCTGTTCAAACAAACAATTATAGTCTGTTCCAACTTTACCTGTAAGAATTTTACCTAGTGGACTTAATGGAAAAAGTTATAACTTATTCAAATGTTACTTTTTACTTGAAACGAATGAAATAAAAATTAATTTACATTTATTTTAATTTGAAATTTTAATCTGTGTAAGTATCATATTATTTCTTATTCTTAAATGTTATTGGTTTATTTACTAAAAACAAATAAAATAAGATTAACAAGAATTCCACAAAATTAGATGTAAACTTTTTTGAGAAAAAAATACTGATTTCAAATTTTGCATTTATTCAACCAATAAGAACATGAAGAATAACAGGAATTCCATGGAGTTAGATTTATCGCCTAGTAAATATTTTTCGAAGAAAATACTTTTTTCAAATTTTGCATTAATTCAACCAAAACTTACATATAGCCTTTCCGCTCCATATAAATGTTAAATTCCAACTACATTTACAACTTAAATACAGTAAAAAATTTAAATAAGTGGAAAAACATCTGCATTTTTTTATCAGAAATTTCAAGCTTATCCTAAGATTGAATTAAGTGATAAGCAGATATTGCATTATTGCAAACTCATCACATAACATGTATGCCAATTTCATAGAGGTTTAAAGGAGATTTATTTATTTATTTATTTATTTATTTATTTATTTAAAGTTGTACTTATTCCTCTAAAATTTCAAAACAAAATGTAAAATATTTTCAAAAAACTGATAATATATATAGAATAAAGTTATCTTTGTAGAAGCTTTATTAAAAATTTTAAGAAGAAACATTGAAAATGTGTCTATTAGATTATTCTTTTAAAATTCACAGGTTTTCTCTAAAAACAGTTTTTTAAGCTTCTTTTTACCCCAAAAATGTAAAATATCCTTTAAAACCTGTAATATATGTTGAAGTTCCATGTTGGTAGAAACTATATTTAAAATTTCAAGAAGAAACATTGAAAAATGTGTCTGTTAGAATATTTTCTCAAAATTCACAGTAGTTTTCTCTAAAAATGCAATATACCATTTTTTACATGTATTTTGATTTTCATTTTATCTATTTATTTATTTATTTTCATTTTATTTATTTATTTATTTATTTATTTATATATGTATGTTTTATTTGATTTTTCAAAATGTTTTATTTGATTTTTCAAAATGTTTTATTTGATTTGTTTTAAAATGTTTTTATTTGGGTTTATATTTAATATTATTTAATTATTTATTTAGATACATGTATTTGTAATTTTGTTTAATTTATGAAGGATTTTTAAAAATAAAATGCTGATAATGTAAGATATATTTTTAATTCTTCTTTTACCTTCTTTTCTGGAATAAACTATACCCCAAGCTTAACTTAAGTCCTATTGTTCCCTATTTCGGTTGAATTCATGATTGTCCCTCTTTTTTTAACAAAATTCTTACCTGGATTTTCAAAAAAGGGACAATCATGAATAAACCGGTAAATCTTATGTTGGATAATTGACATCAAAGGAAAATGGAAACAATAGGTTGGCTAGGGTACTGTGAACATGGAAATTCATACCTTTACCTTTTTGAAGATTAAATATACCTGGCTCTAGTTTCACAATAATTCTTTTATTAAGATTTTCCCTAATTTAAATCTGGCAAAATTATACATTAATCAATTTGGTAAATTTTAAAATACCCTGGCGTTTAATTTGTGATTTTGAAGATCACATAAAGCTTTGTCAAAAATGTTTATTCTAAGTTTCAATGATTGCCAAAATTCGCTAAATATATAATTTTATAACGAGTCCTTGGATAATTATATAAATGATGAAAATATTTACCCGACATTTTAAAACTAAACAATTTGTGGTACAATACAGAAGATAATTAATAAAGATGATAAATAAAAATAAATATGACAGAATATACAGCATTAAAAGTCATTTATTTATTTTCATTTTTTATACTTATTGATTTTTTGACAAACATGTATAGTGATATGACACTACCTACAAATAAATAAGTTATTTATCAGTGTGTGTTATCAGGTTTTGCCTAGGTTGTCTGAATCCGCTTAATCAGATAATCTAGACAGGTAAGCGTACTCGTAATTTCCTATTAATTGTGAATTGGATTAATGAAACCAATTAAAATTTCTATTTTTGTGAGGTCTACATAGGTAATTAGGCCATCAGTTCTACTTAGAATCAGTTGTTTTTGTATAAATGTGACCTGAATTTTAACCATACAACCAAGATTTTAAATTAAAATTTTTTTTTTTAAATTATTTTTATTAATAATTTTTAAATTTATTTTGCATGACAAATTTTCAGAGCCTTTAACATTTTTAGCAATACCAGATCTTTCTTCAATTAAGTTTTATCCGTCCAACAATGATTTTTAAAAGACAACTAAAGATATCGCTAATTTGTAATCAATTTAGGAAACAAAATTTAAGCTTTCAAAATAATTTCGACTACCTCTGTATCTATCATATATCTAAATTGTTTAATTTATATCAATATTTTGTAAATTAATTTTATTTAAAGTCCAATTTTATAAAATAAACAAAAATAAATAATAAAAAAATGGAAGGTGAACGTTCGTAGCATATTTGATTAAAAAATAAAAATCTTCCCAGTCGCATAAAAATTTGAATTTCAAAGGTCCCTGAGGATAATAAAATGGTCCAAAATATTAGTAAATATACGTACATGTATATATTTTATATTTTTCAAATTTTAATTTATATGTTTCAAACTTGAACATTAACAAATAGCAATATTGTAGTAACAATTAAACATCGTTTTGTTGAAGAAATTCTAACCAATAATCCACACAATCCTTTACAATGTTAAGTGTCTTTTTGGATGATAATCTATGTGTCAAAAATTTATTTAATTAGCCCATTTATAATTTGTAATTTATTAGTTACACTTTGTTGGTTTATCATTCTCACCTGTAGCTTACATATGACACCTAACAGGTACTCGAACTGAGTGAATATACTATACATGATGATGGGATTCATAGATGTCCGTCCCGGAATGACGTCATATCAAGGGCATTAACCAGTTTCCGGCTATTTCTGGAAGGGTGTATAGAGATGTCATTTGCTATAGGTAAAGTGGCAGAAATTTTTACCTTTGCAATTTGCACAGGACAATGTGCAGGGGAGGGATCTTTAATGTGCCATGCCTGCTGTGACATGGTATCGGTTTTTCAGGTCTCTTCCATATATGAAGCAACCACTCTACCAACTGAGCAATCAGTGGTGCTCTCTGAACATATAGAGGTAATATCTAAAGGACCTTGTTCTGTTTATGAAACCATATACATTTGTATATATCCAAAATTTCCACCAACTTAACTCAGAGTTGAGTCATGGTGTTTTACACCCCAGTCAAGATTTTATAAAATTATATTTAGATGGTTAGTTCTGGTATGGTGGAAAAAATCAAAGTGCCTGGAAAAAACATCTTGCTTTGGTAAGCTAACTGACAAACTTTTGCACACTAGGACCTGAAGGAGTAGGATTCAACCTAGGTGTTTAGAGGCGCTGTGATCAGTTTTAGACCACTTGGCCACAAGGCCCCTCTAACGTGTAACAGGTTCAATCTAGAAGGGGTCCTTGTTCTATTGGACCAGAAATAAAAATACTGGGCCCTAAAAATATATTCAGTGGGTCAACTTTGCCCATTTTCTTCATTTTAGTTGAGTATTGACTCATATTGTTTTATTTTCCTCTTTTCTAAAATATTGACTGGTAAACAAAAGTTTTTCAAAATGATATTATTTGCATTAATATGAGGTGTATTAATTACAATCTTCCATAAAACATTAATCTTCTTTTAATAAACAGATAAGTAAATCAAAAGTATGTAGAAATGTTGAACCAATTTTCTCAAAGTCAAAGTCAGGGCCAAAATGACCCGACTCTCCTCATTTCTAGATCGAACACTACATACTAGTATATTGATAAAGTATAACTCTTAACATACCGCTAGGTCCTTCCATGGCATCTCTGCACTACACCCATAATCCTTATTTGTACAATAAACAAGTAAAAGTCGAACTTCTCTCCTGGCGCTTGGATCTCGGAAGATCTGATTAAAAGAAAAAAAGTAAGAATTAGAGACAAAAGTGCCACTGGATCGAGCGAGATATGCATGCTGACATTTTTGCAATAAACTGTTGGTAAAAACTGCACACGATTAAATACTCCCGAGAAATCTGCACAGAGTAACCTCTTTCTTTGGAAAATAAAATTTCTGAAAATATTCTGATGACTCAATAGTCTTGATTTTTATTTTAAATTTGAAAATGTGAAATTTAAAAAAAAAAAAAAAAAAAAAAAAAAAAAACCTAAGTAAGTAAAAGATAAACAGAATAATAAATTAGGTCGATAACAAAAGCAAGAGATGCAAATTAAATACTACAAAAACACTGGGAAAAAGATTAAACATATAAAACTAATCAAAACTTTCCTGGAAAAAATAAAATATTAAATATACAACAAAGATATTAAATAGTTAAAGGGAGATAACCTGTACGATATGTGGTGAAAAATTATCTCAGTGGTTTCAATAAAGCCAGCAAGGCCACAAAAGTTGTCTGCTACTTGTTTGGATTTGGATTAATTTTGTTGTCTACTTCCAATTAGTCTACATTTTATGAATACCGGTTATATGTTTTTCCAATACATATTACTCCAGATTTGCTGCCTACTTTTAAGAAATTATTATTCTACTTATTTACTGAAAGGTTTGAATTATTACCTACATAGATTTGACAATTTTGATTAATCCTTTGTTGGAAAAGTGTATCAACTGACAATCTACTAAACATTTATTTACCAACACATGGGAAAATGTTCCAATGAAACTATGACAAATTCTTTGTTATTTTGCATACATATGGGCCAGAAATGTGCATGCATATTTAATTCTTTTGTAAATTATGATATTTTGGGGGCCCAAAATTGTTCTCGACTAAAAACTTAGGTTTCTATTTGTGACAAATAGCATAATCGCAATGTTACAAGTTACAGCCAAACAACATTGACCTGTCCGTTTTACCTTTCAGTAAATAATTATTCATATACAATAATCCACCCAATACATAGGTACCGGTAGTGTAAAGACTGACTCTCAGTTAATACATTAACAATACACACGTTTATGATGTACACAATGGAAATACATGTACCTGTTTTCCTTATACACAAATGTACTGACCACCAGTTTCACAATCATTCCTTAGTTAAAATTTTCCTTAATTCTGACCAATTTGACAATTCATGATTTTGTTAATTTTTAAGATATTCTGGAATTTGATGTGTCATTTTGAAGATTACTTTAAGCATCATGGCATGTGCTATTTATATTTTGTTTTATCAAAAATGTTTGTTTTTACTTTTAAAAAATATTGCCAAAATTAGAAAAATATAAGTTAAGGGAAATCTTAGAATTTTAAGGAATGATTGTACTGGCCAGTAATTCAGACACATTATATTTTGTTAAGGTCTAGGGCCTGGTTTCACAATCATTTCTTAACTAAGATTTTCCTTAAAATTCTCTACAACGAAACTTTTTATTCCAAAAGTAAAATTGTACATTTATTATACAATTCATGCCGTAATTAATTTTTAATATTTCTATCCTTAAACTTTTCTCAGTTTTGCCCCATACTCCGTAAATTTTGGTCAATTTTGAGCAACGGCTATTTTGTCTAAGTCCTACATTTCGGTCGAAACCATTTCGGACAGGGAAATACTGAGCTAATTTGCATAAGAAATACTTATCGACAATATGTTGATACGCAACACTACACATGATTGACAAGGACGGATATTGTTTTCATAAATTTGTTTATAAAATTACTCAAAATTGTTTAAATTTTTCAATAGTGTGGTCTTACGAGTACATCATGTACCAAAAACTTGTTTTGTTTACAAGATTTTTGTACGAAATAGCATTCTTGCCACAATTTACGTGCAAATTATTATTTGAGACAACGTTCTCTCTCTCTCTCTCGTTGTATCATTATTCTTAAATGGTAAATTATGGTAACTAATTAATCTTATAAATCGTGTGTACGGATAATTAGAAAGACTGCAAGAACTTGTCAAATCTACTTGGTGGTTGGCAAGAACTACCGTATTTATGATCAGGTGTACACGTGTTGTAAGAGTCGGTCAACTTTGACTTTAGCAATTTGCTAACCGGATTATAATTAGAGGCGTATGTTAACAAATATTTCTGATCGTTGTAACAGAAAATATGAATTAAATAATAACGATAAATCAACAACTGTGTAGATTTTTAGAGACATTAACTTAAAAACAGTTTCAGGAAAACTGATTGTGATATTAATATACACGTGGTTGGGGGTGACTATCTTCGTAGAATCAAAGACGATTGTGTAAATGACCCGTAACAAAAACTGATTAGCATATGAAAAACCCTCTCACTCCTGTTTTTGGTATCGCCGCAATGGTTAAGAAAATGGCGCTAAAATAATTTACATAGCGATATCGAAGGTGATATTAAAAAGTTTTAATATGAAGTAAAGAGAGTAGATTAGACACCGGTTACAACAGGCCACATTATGGCATGTGTTTGTTTTCATGATGCAAAAAGCTATGATTTTTATTCACACGCTAACCCCATGAAAAGGGACAAAAACCAAGAGACTAATTGGTTGTAAACAGACTTTACTTCCGGTACTCCCAGTTTTACCATGTGCTTTGTAAACAAACACACTGCATCATTTTTTCATTCAGATGTGTGATTTTCAATGAAATTTGTTCAGAGTAAGTCAATTTTGCCATAATACCATCGGAAAAATGTTTGTATACATAGTTAAGACGAATAAATAATTTGTGAAATGGCCTGATGATCAGACCTTGGATAGTGTGACCAGATATATTAAATTTGCATTTTTATGAAAAGTCTTTGAAAATGTAAAAGCTTATTCTCATATAGTTATAACTTTTAACTTTATTATTTTTTTGGATAAAATTATGATTCTTTCTCTTAGCAGGACACGTTAATTGTTGATTCACATAATTCTGTTCCTGATAAAATGTCTCCCGACTCTGGGGAAAATGTCCAAGACTTTCACATAAAATCCCTGATTGTTTTGTCTAATGTCCCGTGTTTCCATTTTTGAGTTATGGCATGTATGAAGAATATAAATAAATCAAAGTACTGAAAGTACTGAAAGCAGACGGCTCATTGATTGCAAAGAACCTCATTACTGAAAAGAAATGATTGGTAATTGTGTATTCAATCCATTTGATTTAATTCAATATTGAACTGATACACACAAAAAATAAATATATATATTGTTTAACATCCTTGGGACAGTAAGGAAACAAAACTTTCAAGAGAGTCAAAATCCCTGGATTTGAATTTCTAGTCAATACAGTGGAGAAGAAATGTCAATTAATGCCTTGCTATAAAACATTCATATACTTTAAACAATTCAGTTTACAATACATCTAATTCCTCACATGCATTGTCTTATGTTGCTGTCATTTTAATTAAATTTAAGTAACAAAGAAATCTGATTTTGGTTCTAATGCAAATGATCTAGACTTCAATTTTCTGGTCTGATTTTGATTAACATCATCACAAATTCTCATGCCACATCACCATCACCATGAATCATCATTATCAGCTGCAGCAACAGTAGAACTCATTTCACCACCACTACCACCAGTCATCATAAATCTCCTTGCCGCATCATTAACTGGTTACATCATCATCCTGTCTTATCATCATCATCATCATCATCATCATCATCATCATCATGATGTCACATAATCATCATCATCATGTCGAATCATCATTATCATCATCATGTTATGTCATCATCATCATCATCATAATCATCATCATCATGTCACATAATCATCATCATCATCATCATCATCATGTCACATCATAATGAACATTGTGACATCGCCATCATCATCATCAGATGTCATCACCAGCATCATTATCATCTTCATCATCATCATCATGTCACATCATAATGAACATTGTGACATCGCTATCATCATCATCAGATGTCATCACCAGCATCATTATCATCTTCATCACCATCATCATCATAACTTATCATGTCACATCATCAACATTGTGAAGTTATCCTCCTCCTCATCATCATCACTCCTCATATCACAACATCATCATCACAACTCTTCATATCATATCATCATCAACATTGTGACATCATCATCATCATCATGATGAATTATCATCATCATAATCATCAGGAGCAGATGTTATCACCACAATCATTAACATCTTCATCATGGCCATTATCATCATCAGCAGCAGCAGCAGTAGAACATGTGTCACATTATTTACGTGGTTACTTCATCATCATCATCATCATCATCATCATCATCATCATGGGCAGGAACAGAATTCATGTCACCATAATCATCATCATAATCAGCATCATCATCATAGCTTATGTCACATCGTCATCATCATCATCATCATTGGCAGTAGCAGAACTTAACGTCATCACCTCCACCATTGTCATCATCTTCATCACAATCATCATTATCGGCATCAACGGAACTAGTGTCACAACCACCATCATCATCAACATCATCATCATAGCTTCTAATGTCTTATCATCATCTGACATCATGGTGACATCATCATCATCATCATCGTCACTGTCATCATCATCAGCAGAACTGAATGTCACCACTATTATCATTATTTTCATCAGAACATCATGCCACATCATCATCAAGTGTCATCATCACATAAAAAACCTTCACCATGACCAGCTACTTCCCTTTATTTGCATTTGACACATAAACTTGTTTTCCTTTCCAATGTTTAAGTCATTAATTTAATTCACTATATTCACAATTAATTTGAAGAAAAAAAAATAAAACAAAATTAAAAAATTAAATCTTTGTTTTAGTGTTAATTTAAATGTAGTTAAAATTATTGTGGAATTCATATAAATTGACCAAGTGAGCTTCAAAAGCCTGAATTGCTATAAACAATTCTGACACATCCTATTGCCCCTAAGCTAACAATTTGCATCTCCCAATAACAGAAGTTGTCCAGGTAACCTTCTCTTTCAGAAGTTTGTTGACAAGAATGGTGTAGGTAACGGTCTCTTTCAGAAGTTTGTTGACAAGAATGGTGTACAAAAGGGGGCGATATTTCTTAATATGATTAATTGATAATAAATTTATTATTATTTGGATAACTGAAATGTCCAACATTATCCTCTGCTGCAATAAAATTACTTTGAATTTAAAAAAATATTATAAGGTGGTTGGATAATTTTATTTTACTGATTTTAAATGTCCAGGTAATTTACTCCCGCTGTGGGCCCCACTATAAGGTGAATAAAATCAATAGTCTGTTCTATTGTGTGTAAAAGTGTTGTTATTTATTCAGAGTGAGAATTTTATTAACATCTGATTCTAATTCACGGATTAATTATTATTATCAAGTGACCACCGGGATTTTTAAGGTAAGAATACCACAATCTCGGACTTTCCATTTTTTCTGTGCAAGTTTATCATGGATTGAAACTATTTGTGGATTGAAACTGTTTTTACACTTATTCAATAATTGTTGTGTTCCCGAGGATGGCATTTAAAAGTGACTGCATGTTGTAGACACGGGTGGTCGCTATATAAAATTTGCATTCAGATTGAACTGTAATCTACACTACAATAGTTTTTAACTTTTAAGTTTTATTATTAATTGATCTCGACTAAAAACTTAGGTTTCTATTTGTGACAAATAGCATAATCACAATGTTACAAGTTACAGCCAAACAACATTGACCTGTCCGTTTTACCTTTCAGTAAATAATTATTCATATACAATAATCCACCCAATACATAGGTACTGGTAGTGATAAGACTGACTCTCAGTTAATATATTAACAATACACACGTTTATAATGTAGACAATGGAAATACCTGTTTTCCTTATACACAAATGTACTTTTAAAAAATATTGCCAAAATTTGAAAAATATAAGTTAAGGGAAATCTTAGAATTTTAAGGAATGATTGTACTGGCCAGTAATTCAGACACATTATATTTCGTTAAGGTCTAGGGCCTGGTTTCACAATCATTTCTTAACTAAGATTTTCCTTAAGTTAAATTCAGCAAATTTTTGAGACTAATAATTTTCTTAATTTTTAAGGAATTTAAGGTGTCATTTTAAAGACAAATCAAAACTTATTACAGCTTCAATTCAATTTTGTTCAAACTATATATCTGTTAAGTACCATAAAATGTTGTCAAAATTTGCCAGACTTAAGTTAAGAAAATCATAGTTATGAAATGATCCGAATGGCCAGGGTACAGTTTAAAAATCATTTTAACTAAGATTTTCCTTAACTTTAATCAGGCAAATTTGATACCCTAATAATTTTGTTAAGTTTTAGAATATTGTGGAATGTAAGGTATCATTTTAAAGAATTCATCAAGCTTATGAGTTTTTGACAAAATTGATGATTCGTAGTTCCAAAAAGAACTTACCAAAATTTGCCCCATTTAAGTTAAGGGAAATCTTAGTTATGGAATGACCGTATAACTGATTTCAGTTTATGTGTATTATAATATTATTTCAGATGATCTGCTAACAAGAAGAAATGTTTGATGTAAGATCACAATTATACAGATAGCTAGAACCATACACACACATGTACCGGTATATATAATGGCTGAAGACGAGGTAAGTCATACTGGTGTGGCTATGATTTATAGTGTTATTCATGGTTTCCACACTTGACTTCCTTGAAAATTCCATGAAATTTCCCTGACAGAATACCATTTTCCCCCCAACATTGTGCCCATTAATAGGCCATTATCAGTTTTGCTTAGTGATGGAAACGGTTAATCGGTTAATCAATCAAACAACCGATTATCGATTTTGATTTCGAAAATTGATTACGGTAATCTTTCTCTTTTATGTACCCCAAAATTACCTGACCGTTTCACCTGTACGCTAAAATACAAACATACAAATTAATAACACATACATGATATATGCATTTAAACAGTGTTCAGTAGTTGTTAGCTCACCTGACCGAAGGTCATGTGAGCTTATGGCATAGCGCAGCGTGTGTATGTGCGTGTGTATGTGCGTGCGTGTGTGCGTGCGTGTGTGCGTCGTTAACACCTATTTTCGACTTCTCCTCTGAAACTACTGGACAGTTTTTAATGAAACTTTGTCAGAAGTATATATGGGCCGGTGCAATTCAGATTTGTTCGCGGCGTTGCTATGGCTACCATAACTAGGTCAAGGTGACCTAGGGGTGCAAAAATCTTAAAAAATCTTCTTCTCCGAAAGTACTGATTGGAGAAAAAATCTGATGTGATATTTGGCTTCTCTAGGGTCTTAAGCCTATAGTTTGTTCATTTTGTGAAATTCGGATAAAAAATAGGTTACGCGTTTTTGCGTTTATTTTTGAAAAAATCGTAAAATAGCTTCAAATCGTTATAACTTGACTATTTGACCAGATAATGACATGGGGTTTTCAGTTTTGACATTTTCTTGTTAGTCTCTTCAAAATGAGGTCAAGGTCAATTGTGAAGGTCGTGACCTAATTTTTTTTACCTCTGATTATAATTATAATCTCGAAAAGTATAAACTTTTTGTACAGGCATGTATATAAGAATGTTGTAGGTATCGATACAGCGATCATTTTGATGTATAGAAAAAGGTCATGGGTTCAAAGGTCAAGGTCACAGATGCGAAACAATACTGAAATGGTTAATTATCTCGAAAACTATAAACATTTTGTATAGGCATGTATATTAGAATGTTGTAGGTATTGATACAACGATCATTTTGATGTATAGAGAAAGGTCATGGGTTCAAAGGTCAAGGTCACAGATGTGAAACATTACTGAAATGGTTAATTATCTCGAAAACTATAAACTTTTTGTATAGGCATGTATATTAGAATGTTGTAGGTATTGATACAATGATCATTTTGATGTATAGAGAAAGGTCATGGGTTCAAAGGTCAAGGTCACAGATGCGAATCAATACCGAAATGGTTAATTATCTCGAAAACTATAAACTTTTTGTATAGGCATGTATATAAGAATGTTGTAGGTACCGATACAAGGATCATTTTGATGTATAGAAAAAGGTCATGGGTTCAAAGGTCAAGGTCACATATGCGAAACAATACTGGAATGGTTAGTTATCTTGAAATCTATAAACTTTTTGTATAGGCTTGTATATTAGAATGTTGTAGGTATTGATACAACGATCATTTTGAAGTATAGAAAATGTTCATGGGTTCAAAGGTCAAGGTCACAGATGTGAAACAATACCGAAATGGTTAATTATCTCTAAAACTATAAACTTTTTGTATAGCATGTATATTAGAATGTTGTAGGTATCGATACATCGATCATTTTGATGTATAGAAAAAGGTCATGGGTTCAAGGGTCAAGGTCACAGATGTGAAACAATACCAAAATATTTAATTATCTTGAAAACTATAATCTTTTTGTATAGGCATGTATATTAGAATGTGGTAGGTATTGATACAACGGTTATTTTGATGTATAGAAAAAGGTCATGGGTTCAAAGGTCAAGGTCACAGATGCGAAACAATACTGAGATGGTAAATTATCTCGAAAACTATAAACTTTTTGTATAGACATGTATATTGGAATGTTGTAGGTATTGATACAACGATCATTTTGATGTATAGAAAAAGGTCATTGGTTGAAAGGTCAAGGTCACAGATGAAACAATACTGAAATGGTTAATTATCTCGAAAACTATAAACTTTTTGTATAGGCATGTATATTAGAATGTTGTAGGTATTGATACAACGATCATTTTGATGTATAGAAAAAGGTCATGGGTTCAAAGGTCATGGCACAGATGTGAATCAATACCGAAATGGTTAATTATCTTGAAAACTATAAACTTTTTGTATAGGCTTGTATATTAGAATGTTGTAGGTATTGATACAATGATCATTTTTATGTATAGAAATAGGTCATGGGTTCAAAGGTCAAGGTCACATGCAAAACACTGAAATGGTAAATTATCTCAAAAACTTTTTGTATAGGCATGTATATTAGAATGTTGTAGGTATCGATACATCGATCATTTTGATGTATAGAAAAAGGTCATGGGTTCAAAGGTCAAGGTCACTTATGCGAAACAATACCGAAATGTTTTATTGTCTCGAAAACTATAAACTTTTTGTATAGGCATGTATATTAGAATGTGGTAGGTATCGATTCAATGATCATTTTGATGTATAGAAAAAGGTCATGGGTTCAAAGGTCAAGGTCACAGATGTGAAACAATACTCAAATGGTTAATTATTTTGAAAACTATTAACTTTTTGTGTAGGCATGTATATTAGAATGTTGTAGGTATTGATACAATGGTTATCATGATGTAAAGAAAAAAGTCATTGGGGTTTAGTATTTATGTTTTCTTTAAATCTATCAGCTAGCCATTAGTTATCAGGTGAGCGTATCAGGCCCATGGGCCTCTTGTTTTTATTAATAATCCCTCTCTACATTTGATTTTACTTGTTATACAACATGCCTATCCAGTCACAAGCTTGGGCCTATTTCAAATGAACTGCCGATGGAAAAATTGTAAAATGTCAATTATGTGAGATTGAATTAACTTTTAAAGGTGGTACATTGTGCATGTTAAACCATCTAAGATCTAGGCATCCCAATGTCATTTCGAACACACCAAAAAAATTAAGTAAAATTGATAAGATTTTTGGTCCAAAAAGATCAAGGATGCCATCAGGTGCCAAATCAGAAAACATTACCAGAGTGATCATTGAACAGAGATGATAATACAAGATTACCTTCCCTTGAGTTTAGTAGGTTATACAATTTATGATTAATGCTCCTGTTTGTCTCATTTTTATGTCATGATCCTGTTGTGAGCGTCAGCTCGAGTCCAATGTTAAAGCTTTAGTTTTGTCTCATATTTTTTTTTATTTTCCGATTAATTATTGAAACGTCAGGAAGATTAATTGATTTTCACTTTCAACTGATTTAGCCATCACTAGTTTTGCTATTTAAAATGCATTGTTGGCAAAGTAACAAGGAACATAAACTATTTGAATAGTGTCATGTAAAAGGGCAACATTTTCATTAATAAGGTTCTAGACCATATTATGTCCTGGTCTGTTCTGTAGTGAGAGAGGAGTAGGGGTTCAACTCTTGATGCAATAAATATAAAATTCTCTAACATTTTCCTAATATTTCCTTTATTTCCCAACTTAAAAAAAACCATAAAGCTTCTCTGACTTTTCCCTGATGCATGGGAACCAAGAATTATAATGGCAGAAGATTAGGAAAGTCAGACTTTGACTGGTATGGTGACTTAGTGTTACTGTATTACAGTCAAGCATGACTATAAAGGCCACCTAAGGGAACCAGTAAAATCTGCCTTCATGAGCAGGTGGCCCTTATATACAGGTGGACACCACTATACAGATAGCTTGGACTACACCTGTATAAATAGTGGCAGAAGACGAGTTGAGTTAGACTCTGACTGGTATTAAATTAAGCATGCAATTATGCTAAACTCAATCTAAATTTTTGAAACTACAACCTAGAACTCAATCATAGGGGAAAACTTTAGCAACTAGCCATTCCTTTGTGTGAAAATGAAATTCAATTTAAGACTGGTGTCGTTGGTATTGGCATCTGTCCACCTAATCTCCAGCAACAGAATGAGAGAGACTTAAATAACAAACATGAAATTTTTTTATGTATTTTGTTTATTGATTTGAACATAATCTCCTGCAAAAAAATGCAAAATATTTTATTGCTATAGCTATAATAGTTTTGTAAAAATTGCACAGGATCCAGTTGATTCAACATCTAAGATAAAAAGACCTATGTTGTTTTAGCACCCACCCCAAAATGCAATAACTCTACAGATTTTTGTCTAGTAAGCTGAAAATCCACATGGATGAGATGTCGAAATGACAGCAATATTGCTATTTCATTAAGCTGAAAATCCACATGGATGGGATGTCAAAACGACAGCAATATTGCTATGTTCAGTAAGCTGAAAATCCACATGAATGGGATGTCAAAACGACAGCAATATTGCTATGTTCAGTAAGCTGAAAATCCACATGAATGGGATGTCAGAACGACAGCAATATTGCTATGTTCAGTAAGCTGAAAATCCACATGAATGGGATGTCAAAACGACAACAATATTGCTATGTTCAGTAAGCTGAAAATCCACATGAATGGGATGTCAAAACGACAGCAATATTGCTATGTTCAGTAAGCTGAAAATCCACATGAATGGGATGTCAAAACGACAGCAATATTGCTATGTTCAGTAAGCTGAAAATCCACATGAATGGGATGTCAAAACGACAGCAATATTGCTATGTTCAGTAAGCTGAAAATCCACATGGATGGGATGTCAAAACGACAGCAATATTGCTATGTTCAGTAAGCTGAAAATCCACATGAATGGGATGTCAGAACGACAGCAATATTGCTATGTTCAGTAAGCTGAAAATCCACATGAATGGGATGTCAGAACGACAGCAATATTGCTATGTTCAGTAAGCTGAAAATCCACATGGATGAGATGTCAAAACGACAGCAATATTGCTATGTTCAGTAAGCTGAAAATCCACATGAATGAGATGTCAAAACGACAGCAATATTGCTATGTTCAGTAAGCTGAAAATCCACATGAATGGGATGTCAAAACGACAGCAATATTGCTATGTTCAGTAAGCTGAAAATCCACATGAATGGGATGTCAAAACGACAGCAATATTGTTATACTCAGTAAGCTGAAAATCCACATGGATGGGATGTTAGAACGGCAGCAATATTGCTATGTTCAGTAAGCTGAAAATCCACATGGATGGGATGTTAGAACGGCAGCAACACCTCCACATGCTTCTGTGTAGTCAACCTAAACTCACATGGATGGGATGGCAGAACGACAGCAACACCTCCACATACTTGTCTAGTCAGCCTAAACTCAAATGGATGGGATGTCAAAACGACAGCAATATTGCTATGTTCAGTAAGCTGAAAATCCACATGAATGGGATGTCAGAACGACAGCAATATTGCTATGTTCAGTAAGCTGAAAATCCACATGGATGGGATGTCAAAACAACAGCAATATTGCTATGTTCAGTAAGCTGAAAATCCACATGGATGAGATGTCAAAACGACAGCAATATTGCTATGTTCAGTAAGCTGAAAATCCACATGGATGGGATGTCAGAACGACAGCAATATTGCTATGTTCAGTAAGCTGAAAATCCACATGAATGGGATGTCAGAACGACAGCAATATTGTTATACTCAGTAAGCTGAAAATCCACATTGATGGGATGTTAGAACGGCAGCAATATTGCTATGTTCAGTAAGCTGAAAATCCACATGGATGGGATGTTAGAACGGCAGCAACACCTCCACATGCTTCTGTGTAGTCAACCTAAACTCACATGGATGGGATGGCAGAACGACAGCAACACCTCCACATACTTGTCTAGTCAGCCTAAACTCAAATGGATGGGATGGCAGAATGACAGCAACACCTCCACATACTTGTCTAGTCAGCCTAAACTCAAATGGATGGGATGGCAGAACGACAGCAACACCTCCACATACTTGTCTAGTCAGCCTAAACTCAAATGGATGGGATGGCAGAACGACAGCAACACCTCCACATACTTGTCTAGTCAGCCTAAACTCAAATGGATGGGATGGCAGAACGACAGCAACACCTCCACATACTTCTGTCTAGTCAACCTAAACTCACATGGATGGGATGGCAGAACGACAGCAACACCTCCACATACTTGTCTAGTCAGCCTAAACTCAAATGGATGGGATGGCAGAATGACAGCAACACCTCCACATACTTCTGTCTAGTCAACCTAAACTCAAATGGATGGGATGGCAGAAGGACAGCAACACCTCCACATACTTCTGTCTAGTCAGCCTAAACTCAAATGGATGGGATGGCAGAATGACAGCAACACCTCCACATACTTCTGTCTAGTCAACCTAATCTCACATGGATGGGATGGCAGAATGACGGAAACACCTGCACATACTTCTGTCTAGTCATCCTAATTATGGTTGGATTTTGAATTTCTTTGGTGGGGGTAGCCAGGGTGCTTCCATTGCATGGACTCTTTTTTGGTTTCTGGGTCCCAATGATGAATCTATGTTTCATCACCAGTTACTAAACCTAAATGGAAGCTCTCATGGTTATCATTATAAATGCCAAGAAGCTCCCGACTTGGAGTCTTTGGAAGCGATCCTGCACATTAAGGTTTCTGGGGACCCATCTTGCGGATACTTTTGACATCCCAAGATGCTCGTGGATAACAATGTTTACACTTCCATGTGAAATGTCACACTCCCTAGCTATGTCATCAATCCTAATTCGACGATCATTCATGATGAGGGTCTCTACAGACAATTTAAATTCAGCTGACCATTTTGCCACTGTGGAATAGGCAGGACCACTGTCACCATACACCTCAGCCATTCGCCGGTCAATTTCTTTGGCATTTGATCCCTCTACTGCAAGGAACTTTATTACTGCCCTAAACTCAACATTTTTATTTCCATCATTGCTTGATGGTCACCAACTTTGAATGCTTTTGAGAATTACACAAATATGTTGTGACAAATAAACTTGATATGTTTAAAATGGCGGAATGTTGTGTTGTCTAAATAAGCAAAGAAAATGTGTGTTACGCTTGGCTGAATATGCTGTTCTATGAACTTTCTGACTTTCCCTCGTAGCATGAAAGTTTGTCAGTTCACTTGCAAAAGATAGTGGTTTTGTACAGGCCCTCTGTTACACTGTATAGTTGCTTTTATTCACTGGGGATTTAATTTGGCTCATTTAGTGATTTTACTTAAAAGCTCGAAATTAAATAGAAAGTAAATAATTATTATCATGTAACATTCAATAAACTTAAGACTAAGATAATCCACACAGAAAATTAATATCTCTGGTCACTGCAATGCAAAATTTTATACCTGTGAATAAGTTCTAGTGTCTGAACTGTGAAATTTCATCCCCACAAAATTAAACAACTATACAGTATTCCAACATAGAACTGACTGTCAGAATCTTGACTGGGTCATTTAACACCATTACTCCACTCCACCTGGATTGAATTTCAGCATGACAGCAATATCTCTACAGCATTTTGTCTAGTCTACTTAACTCGCATGAATGTAATCTCAAGTAACAGCAATATCAGTAGAATTTTGTCAAATCACCTAAAATCAAATTGGGTTTACACCGGATCTTGGCACCTTGGGAGGTTCTCAAGAATCATGAATCTGGCTCCAGTTTCACACTCAATCACACTATAATTTTCCTTAACTTAAATCTGACTTTGCAAAACTTATTAACTTTTTGATAACTTTTTAAATTGTTATGATATTCAGGAATTCAAGTTGTCATTTTAAAGATCACTTCCAGCCTATAACATAAATACATGTTTTTCCAATTTTACTCTAAATTGTTTCATTTTAACTGAACATTCCTGTGACGACTCATCTGTCACTCATCTGGGGTGACAATGTCTGCACCAACACAATTTAATACCAAACAAGAGGCCCAATAGGGCCTGTACCGCTCACCTGGGCCATTAACAGCACAAAAACACAATAAATACTACATTTAAGGAGCAATAACTCTGATGTGGATATTTAGATATTTATGAAACTTGCTACTCGCATCTGTGACCTTGACCTTTGAACCAATGACCTTAATCTATATATCAAAATGATCGTTACATCAATATCAACAATATTCCAATATACATGTCTATACAAAAAGTTTATAGTTATCAAGATAATTAACCATTTAGGTATTGATTTGCTACTGTGACCTTGACCTTTGGACCCATGACCTTTTTCTATACATCAAAATTATCGTTGTATCAATACCTACAACATTCTAATATACATGGCTATACAAAAAGTTAATAGTTTTCAAGATAATGAACCATTTCAGTATTCTTTCGCATCTGTGACCTTGATCTTTGAACCAATGAACTTAATGTATATATCAAAATAATCATTACATCAATACCAACAATATTCTAATATACATGCCTACATAAAAAGTTTATATTTTTCGAGATAATAAATAATATTAGAAAGGTACAAAATTAGGTCATGACCTTCATAATTGACCTTGACACCATTTTGAAGGAAATTACAAGAATATGTCAAAACTGAAAACCCCATGTCATTATCTGGTCATATAGTCAAGTTATAACAATTACGATTTTTGCAAAATAAACGCAAAAACGTGTAACCTATTTTTAAACCGAATTTCATAAAATGAACAAACTTAAAGGGTAAGACTATGTAGAATCCAAATATCACATCAGTTTTTGCCTCCAATGAGTGGTTCAAGAGAAGAAGATTTTTTTAGGTTTTGTCTATTTTTAGTAACAGTGGCCATCTTGGATATTAGATTGCCATGATTTGAACAAACTATAGTTAGACTCTGTTAAGGACCTTCCATGGCAAATTTGGTTTCAGTTGGCCCAGTAGTTTCAGAGGAGAAGATTAAAGTTTACTGACGCACGCACACACGCCTCACCATGCCATAAGCTCACATGGCCTCTGGCCAGGTGAGCTAAAAAACTGGAACAGGGGAAAAGTCTATCTAGATTTTAAATATTCTCTCTATTTGGGAAATAATGCTTCATTTTTGCATTGGAAATGCCTCTGAAATTCGGAAGTAAATATAGGATAGGCAAGCTTTGAATACACAGTACTTATTGAATATGATAGCTTTTTTCGTTTTGGGGGCCTTGGTGGTTTATGGTGCACACTTAAGAGATTGCAGGGCCTCTCATCGCCTAGGTTCAAACCCCTATTCATAGCTGATTTTAGTGTAAGAAAGTTAGCATTCATTTGCCAAAGGTAGGTGGTTTTCTCTGGACACTCCAGTTTTCTCCACCATTCCTGAACTGACCCTCTGGATATAAGGTAAGTGAAAGATTCTTGACTGGGGTGTAAAATTCCACTCCTTTTCCTTTTGCAAAATGACATGTCCTTGGCTGATCAATTGGAAACTGACTGAAGGGAGGGGTGTGTGTGTGTCGAGATCAATGGTTATCTTTGTGTAAATGATTGTTGTATTCGTGAATGGAATAGTACATTCTAATTCAATCTGTATGTAACAACAGTTTTCATTGGCTGACGTCAAACATTTGCGACAGTATAACCACCGATATACTGTCGCAAATTCCGACAGTATAATCACAATATACTGCTGCAAATTTTCCGGGTACTTGCACGTGCGCGTTCGGTACCGAACGATCTTGATGGATTAATGGAAACTTACACAGGTTATGACAGAGATATATCAATCGAGGATGAATATTTTCCTGTCATTGAAAATATTACACTGTTAGTGGTGTAGGATTCTTTTACTCACATGCCAAAACTCGATTTGTAAACAAATATTTGCATCAGATCATGCCACCATCTGTGTCTTCGTTAAATGACGTCATCAAATTTTGTTGACGTTCTTGCGTAAAATGATTATGACGTCATCAATATAGTGTCTATAAGTGATCGTGTCTCATCCGGAAGACACTTTACTTTTTCATAGAATCAGATTTAAAAGTCAGAGGAATCAAATTAATGCGGGAAATGGTTCGTGTGATCTGTCTCAACCAGTTCAAATGGATTTGGAAAATCCCCAAATTATTTATAGTATCGTTTTCAGAAAATGCTTACCATTTCCTTTAAAGTATGTTTTGAATTAGAATAGGGATAACCATCCTGACGCGTCGCCAATAAAACTAATTTGCGACAGTATAACCACCGATATACGTCTGCAAATCGAAAATTACAAGACAGTTATCCCCTAAATAAATACTAATACATACATGTATATACTTATAGGAAATAACAGAAACAACAGAAAGAGAAGACCTCCTACAAAGGTCGCTTCACTTACAACCAAACTCGTTTTTGAACATTGATAATGCCCAACATGTTCCTGGTAATACTGAGGTAAATTATTATATATGTACACTTACACACACACACACACACACACACACACACACACACACATCCTACTGAGAAATGTACATCTTTGTTGTAACATGCTAAACAGAGCTCAAATTAATCACTTATAGCAGCTTGGCAATGTGCTAAGTGAGTAACCAGGTCCTATGTACCTGGCACTACAGTAGTTTTCAATTGACACACCATTGTGATCCATCTTCTGCATATAGAAATGACTTTTACATTTTTATTTTTCTGTAATTTTGAATCAATGATATGAATTAGGATTCAATTGACTGGGTAGATCCCATCAGATGCAACAAAAATATTCCTGTCCAACTATCAAATTAAAATCTTAGGTTCCCCTTTGTGACAAATAGCATAACCACCAAAATAATACAAGTTATAGGCAAAGAACATTGACCTGTTTGCTTTAACTGTAATTTAAATATTTTTTATGGACAATAGCACATTTTGTTTACAAATGGCAAAACACTAGTCTTGTTTATATAAACTACGAATCTTAACACTTCTCTTTTAGTCATACATAATGGCAGTCTCTTGCCACTTACAGAATTTGAATTATCAGAGAAACTCCATGTGGTATTTAAGTGACAGCTTTGGCTTAACATACATTTTGTTCACTTTTACAGGTACATCGGGAAACACAAAATGGGAAGTACAAATACAACAATGGTCGTAGCACTCCTGGTCAAAACATACCACTACCTAATTCCTCAGGTTATATATCAGATACGGTTTCTATTACAGATGCAGCAAAACTTTGTGTTAGCACATTTAGATTGACATCAAATAACACGACTTCAATATACCAGCCATTAAATGATGCTATTTTGCTGCCATCAGGAGCACATTTTTTAGATTACAATAAGACAGCAAATGGCCTACCAGTCAGTCAACCTGTTGATAATCCCACCCATCAGCTGTGTGTATCAGCACAAACATTTTTTTGATGACTTCTAAATGGGATGATACAAACAACCCCAGATAGACCAAAAGTTGTCATCCCATGATGATGCTATTCTGCTGCCATCAAGACAAAAATTGGTGCTTAAGTTTTCAAGCAACCTTCAATTCTTCCATTTGCAGTGATTTTCAACTAACAACATGATATATAAAAGTTGGCAAATAATTGAAAAGTCACTTCTTGCCAAAAAAAGCTGATTTACAGTAATATCATGTAATATTATGTGCATCAATCATTGAAAATAGATTGGCTTTCTGAAAACCCATAATTACTGCAGGGTTAAATCCAAAATTTGTGTGGTCAAACTTGACCATGGCATCAGGTGTTTTCATTCATATTAAAAACTGGCCATATGAATTTCAGACTGAAAAATTAAATTGTTGAAAACACCATTTTGCTAAAGCTGAGTGTCTGTCAGCAAAAATAATGTTTTTATCTAAGAAAATATATTTTTCCAATATTTTGATTTTCCCCCCAAAATTTCAAAAAAATGCTCATAAAATTGTTTTTTAAGAAAAACAACTTTGTTGCTTTACAATAAGATCATAAAGTTAGATATCACTTTAAAACACTGCAAAAACTTCAATATTTCACTTCCTCAAATGGAATTATGACATTGTTACTATAACATAAATCTATGGCAAATATTAATTTGTATAGTTATTTTTAGATGGTTGTGTATAATTTAATCAGATTTTCCTTGCAAACCATTTTTATATGAAACTTTTTAAACTACTTTAAATATTGAACCAGTGATAGCTTCATTTGCATATATTTTCAAATTATTCCTAAACACTGAAATTTCCAACATTTTTATTAAAAATAAATAAGAAACATCTCATCACCTCTCTTCTTTTATCTCAATTTAGTGTCAGTCTATTGTTTGTATATAAAAAATAGTGAACTTGGTCAAAGTAAAAAGAAATCAAAGCTCTTTCTCGCCCTAACATGAATGGGGTCGCGAACCTTGCTGTGATGAAAGTAAGCATCATAATGGCCAAAATTGTAAAAAAGAAAACTCCAAATATACTAGTTTTAATGGTGACATTTCTAAAATTGTGAAAATTGGCAAAAAATTTGAATTGAGAATAGTGCAGAATGTCGCCCCCAAAAACAACCCAGTGAGAACCATGAAAATATAACTTTTGGGCAATTAAAAAAATACTCTTTTATCAAGTGATAGAAAATTGGAAAAAATATTCAAGAGTACACAACTATTTGAATGAGGATTAAAAAGATCAAAAATATATGCAGATTTGGCCATCATCACTATTTAGTTACACTATCACACTAGTTGTGCCTAGTTACCTATTAAGTTTTAATGGTAACACCGAGTGTAAATTATTGTTATCAATAATGTATTAAGAAGCTGTTTTATGTTATTCTGTTGAATTTATTATTAAATCATATCAATTCTATGTAAAATAAAACATGCCTTAAAGACCATCTCTACATGGTGGCCATCTGTTTTTAAAAGCCCAGTAAAATTTTTATCGTAATTGCTCTTTGAACCTCTATATAAGGGTCATGTGCCCATAAAGGTCAATTTACTGGTTCCCTTGAGTTGCCTTTACAGACATGTTTGATTGTACATATGTATATATAATAATAAATGTACTTTGATATAACATTTGAATCTGCCACTATGCAGTTAATGGTGGCTATAAAAGACACTACAAGTATAAAAGTTTTCATGTTGGATGCTTGTCAACAATTTTGCAATTCCATGAACAAGTATTACAAGTGTAACAAAAACTGTACACTTGTAATGCAGAATGTTAATTTATAAGACTGTGGAGACATGAACCTGAAAATATCACAGTTTAAGTCTGTGAAATATTCTACAAAAGTGGAAACATTATATAATCTGAAATTATCAGAGTTAGTCTGTGGAACATTCTACAAAAGTGGAAACATTATATAATCTGAAATTATCAGAGTTAGTCTGTGAAATATTCTACAAAAGTGAAAACATTATATAATCTGAAATTATCAGAGCTAGTCTGTGGAACATTCTACAAAAGTGGAAACATTATATATCTGAAATTATCAGAGTTAGTCTGTGGAACATTCTACAAAAGTGGAAACATTATATATCTGAAATTATCAGAGTTAGTCTGTGGAACATTCTACAAAAGTGGAAACATTATATATCTGAAATTATCAGAGTTAGTCTGTGGAACATTCTACAAAAGTGGAAACATTATATAATCTGAAATTATCAGAGTTAATCTGTGAAATATTCTACAAAAGTGGAAACATTATATAATCTGAAATTATCAGAGTTAGTCTGTGAAATATTCTACAAAAGTGAAAACATTATATAATCTGAAATTATCAGAGCTAGTCTGTGGAACATTCTACAAAAGTGGAAACATTATATATCTGAAATTATCAGAGTTAGTCTGTGGAACATTCTACAAAAGTGGAAACATTATATATCTGAAATTATCAGAGTTAGTCTGTGGAACATTCTACAAAAGTGGAAACATTATATAATCTGAAATTATCAGAGTTAATCTGTGAAATATTCTACAAAAGTGGAAACATTATATAATCTGAAATTATCAGAGTTAGTCTGTGAAATATTCTACAAAAGTGGAAACATTATATAATCTGAAATTATCAGAGTTAGTCTGTGAAATATTCTACAAAAGTGGAAACATTATATAATCTGAAATTATCAGAGTTAATCTGTGAAATATTCTACAAAAGTGGAAACATTATATAATCTGAAATTATCAGAGTTAGTCTGTGAAATATTCTACAAAAGTGGAAACATTATATAATCTGAAATTATCAGAGTTAGTCTGTGGAATATTCAACAACAGAGGGGATACCTATTGCAGTATATATTGGCTATTAGTTGGGACCAAAGTATAACGAAACCAAGATATTATGAACACTACAGACTTCAATAAAGTGTGCATTCCATTATGAACGCTCTGCTAGGAATGTAATTGACAGATCACTGGCCATGCCCACAATGTTCTGACAAAGCCTGGACACACTTGAATTGCACACACAAAAAAAGAAAAATGTGCCATTTAATGACGTCATTGACAATAGTACGTCATTAGTTGCCGTGAGGCTGCTTTGGTACCGTAATAGCTGCCAGTGTCGGAACATAAAAAGCATGACCGGCGATATGTCAATGTGCTAGGTAAACAGTGATAGAAAATGAACACAATAAATATGAATGGGGCCTAGAAATGGAGGTTATTACCCATATTTTAACTAACAGTAATGGAGTAAAGACCAGGCCTCACTTTTACAATCATTCCTTAACTTTTTCTTAACTTATAAATCTGGCAACTTTTGACAATACTGTATGCTACTACAAATAAAACAAATCAAAAATATTATAATCTAGTGGAATAAGCTTAGAATGGTCTTCAAAATGACAGATTAAATTCATGAATACTAGAATCTTGAATACTAACAAAATTATTCATAGATTTAAGTTAAAGAAAATGTTAGCTAAGGAATGATTGTGAAACTGTAGCCAGGACCCAATTGTTCACACTGTTCTTAAATCTAACGACCTGTTAAGCCTAACATTTAATTCAATTCTATGCTGACAAAACTGGGCCAGGTTATTCAAAGCACTGTTTGCTGAACCAGTTGGTTATCCAAACAAAATCATCTATTAGGCAGTAAATCTGAAAGTTTTGTTCAAAGGTTTTGAATTTTTATAACATTTTAAAATCTTACTAGCTGTTTGGCTATGCTCATGCAGCCCTGAGCATCCGGTCAAGGAAAACCAGAGAGGATAAGAAAGATTATAGTATCATGGAACTAAACCGACTGAAGCAAAAGTTTTTGAAAATGGCCCACTCTGAAAAATCCTAGATCAAACATTGTTTTTTACAACTGCCTAACAACACTATTTAAAGTTAATGACATAGTAAGATTTAACAATTGTTAAAACAACTGGGCTCAGATAGATATAGAAGTGCTAGATTGAACACTTTATAGAGACAAGACTGTAGATAGTGTCTTTATGATCACAGGGTAATAAACAGTGATCAATATAAAATGAACACTGGGTAGATTAGTACTACAGTACTGCTACAATGAACCCATACAGTACAGATGTGTTGAAATTTTAAAACTAACCTAACTGAAAGTAGGTGTAAAATGTGAGACCAAAAATGCCTACAGAATGAATATGTTAAATGAATGTAATTACCGGTAGTGTTTATGCAGTGATAGAATGGAGATTTCTATAAAAATTATTATTTAATTTAGATATTAATATTTATTGTTATGTTTTAATTAAGTGCTTGAGTTGTTTTGGTTTATACATATATATATATATATTAATGAAATTTTATTGTCATAAGTGTTTGGTAAATACCTGTATATATTGTTTAAAAAAAAGAATTCCAAACTCTTTGATTGTATAATCTACATGTCAAAGAAAATGCTAAATAAAAACTGAATTGTTATCAAAGTCAATTACGTTTAGTTTTAATTAGTTAGAATTACTGGATCATATCAGATTGAGGTTTAAATACTGAATCAACATTTTACAGCATATATCATTATCAAATATAGTACATTTGTAATAGTATGTAGAACTGGGTTTGATCTGGTAATTGTAATGACCCATCACAATCTGACTACTGGAAAACTGATATTACAATACCACAAAAATTATTACTGAAAGTATCAGTAACTTTCTTGACTTCATCTTGAAAGTTAAGGATGGGAGTAATGGGCGTTTTACACACTTGTCAAGATTCTTTCACTTATGCTGGGACAAATCTGTTCATTGACTGAGGGAGAAATTGATTTAATCGATATCTAATCATTTGAGCATCCGATTAGCAATAATCGATTCCAAATCTAATAATCGATTGATTTCGAATATTTACTGAAGTTTGTTTATGGAAAAACAGAATGGTTCGTTTGGATTCCACACTGACTGAGAAAAAAGTATGAAATTGTAGCTGAAATAAGTGTACTTAGAAAAGAAAACTAACACAAATGTAAGGAAGAGTAAATAATAAAAAAATGGAGGATATTTTAAGTCTTAACTGAGATACAAATATCTTGCAGATATTATCAAGACTAAAAATTAGAATATAATCTAATTTACTTTGTAATTTCCGCTTCAATTTATTAACTGATTATAATCCAGTGTCCATTTCAGAATATGAAAAACAAGGGGGAATTTCCCCCCTTGCTTTGAAAAATAGGGGGGAATTTTAAATACCTGGGGGGAATAACAAAAAATTGGTAGAAGAAGTAGTTAAGGAATTTGACATCTTTTTTTCTATGCAGTAGGGTATGCATTTCATAACTCCATCTTCATGTTTGAGCCATCGCCAATCTTTTAACCATTTAGTCTGAAAATTACAGACTTTCGATTTTTTATTCATTTCATCGCACCCAGTCTCATCACCTGCCACCTCGCTAACTTCCTCGTTATCACACTGCTTTTCATGATCAGTAGATGGAACGGAATTCTTTCTTTTATGCAGAGCCTGACGATTTAAAATAATCTGAAATCCTTCTCTTTTTTGCAACCAACATTTCGTTTGACAGTTTTATTCGGAAGTCACTCGGAATTATTCATATGTACTGTGTACTAGTTACCTCCCTTTAACTGTTTCTAGATTCATCGGAACAATCAAAGGGAGGGAACTAGTACTATTTTTCTGCACGTAACAAAGTAAACAACCGGCGGATTGACTGGGAATGGGATATAATTCAACACATCATGATCGTTGATAGACAGATTTATTGCAGTTTACATTTCACATTAATAATTTTTATGCGAGACTATCGCGCATTCGTCCAAAAAGTATGCGTGATCTGCAAAAACTTAGCGGGAATCTCGCAATCGCGCGTCCTAGAATAGACACTGTAATCAGGAAATCGATCGAAATCATCTTCTGATTATAACCGATTAATGGCTTATGAAAATGCAACAGATTCCCATCACTAATTGGCGTTACACATTTCTTTACTTTACACCAACTTGATCAAATGATGTACCGTAACAAGAATAATTGTTTTCGCTTGGATAAAATTAATCCCCAAAAATTTGTTAACATAAAATTTACACATTATGTGCATGACTTCATGACAACATTTTGTATCTGACTGATTGTATTTCGTTTCACTACCAACAAGAAAATCATATATACTTTTTCACATCAAGCTAGAGTAATGATCAGTTAAAAGATTAACACTGAACTAACGAAACAGAGTCAAATTCTGGCTACTGAGTGGCCTATATATGAAAAGGTAGTGGCCAAAAAATGGAGTCAGCAGCTGTCGAAAATCTGCCTGGATATAGGTATGGGGGCCCTGAGACGAGCTGCAAATATGGCACTTATTTCTTTGCTTAGAGTTAAACTTTTGACAGGTCTATACTGTAGTTTAAGTCTCTTTGTATTTAATTTTATGATATGTACCTGTGATTTAGTAAAATCTTCACAGTCTGCTTCTTTGGCAGGACATTTGACTTTTTGATCTGGGTCATTTGTAAACAAGCTGTTGGCACAGTTTTCGCAGAATCTGTGTCCACATGGTGTCTGTACAGGATCTCGTAACACCTTATTACATATCAGACATACATATTTCCGATCTAATTTCACAAATTTTGGATTTCCTGGAGGCGTCTGTTGCATTGACACTGACGTCGTAAGCGAACCAAGTGACATACTGGTACTGGCTGCCATGACAACTAATATAAACCTTCACTTTCAACCTGACAAACTTTTTTCTGAAATAAACAAAAGAAAAAATACATAAATTTATTTCTATCTTACGATAAAATTTCAAACAAGAAGCACATGAGTTAGGAGAGTAATGCTATTTTAATTTCAACCTCAGATAATATTTTATTTAACACTCAGTCATTCAGGATATGTCAGTATTTTAAAGTTCTATGAAATAGCCTTTGGCCAAAATCCAAATCTACACAATAATTATTGTCCCCATATCAATTGGTTCAACTTGCTCTCCATGTGCATATTCTTCAAAAGTTTTTTAGTCTTAGTTGAGTTTTGAATAAATCAAGTTTAGATGGGCAGACATGGCCGAGTGATACCGTACTGTCACTGGCTTTCGAAGTCAAAGGTTGTGGGTCCGTATCTCACTCAGGACTTGGAAATTTTCTGATATGATTTTCATCTCCTGCCTATACTACTGTGCATAAAAGCTATTTTGAAGATGGATATATTGCGATTAAATATTTAATTCTAATTTTTTGTTAACATTTTAATTATATTTCAGCACAGAAAAGAGAGACCTAAGTGGACAAAAATATGTTTTGTTTTAAATTGGTCTATGTTAGTGTGTACATACCATAGATTTTGTCATTTTTTTCAAGAATATCAAAATGGTTAAAGGTCACCGGTCACCAAAAACCGAATTTTTTTTAGTATTATTTTCCGAAAGATTACATCATTAAAAGTCGATTTAGCCACAAATAACATTTTTTAATCATTTCTATCCTTTTCTACAGCGTAAATTAAAGTCCTGAAACTGTTGAAAAACTGTGTTATCTCCCTTTGGTAGTAAAAGGGCACAAAACCGGAAGTGACGCAGAAGGTGTTATCCCAGCTTTTTAGTAAATGAAGCTTGTATAGTGAACTGCATTTATTACCCAGATTTATCGGAAATAACTTCTATTGTTTTAACATATTTATTTATTTTTTAGCATTGGGTATTTCAGTTGACTTCAGCAGAAAAAGTAATAAAAAATAAACATAATAATAAGAAATAAATAAGGAAATAAAAAACTATATATATTTGTGTTTGCTCTAAGTATGATATACTATTTACTAATACTTTTACAAAACATAATTTTACATTTCTTTTGATAATTATTTATTTATTTATTTATTTATTTATTTATTTATTTATTTAATTATTTATATCCATTTATCATAAGAAAATATAAAAGAACCCCAATTTCCGTTTTTTATTTAAAATATTGTTCATATTAATTTTCATTAATATTTAATATCATTTTAATCTTTACATATCTCTGAGTTATTTATTTATTTATTTATTTATTTATTTATCACAACAAATAATTAAAGAATCCAAATTTCCGTTTTTATTTAAAGTAGTGTTCGCATTAATTTTCATTCATATTTAATATCATTTTAATCATCTTTACATATCTCTTTGAGTTATTTATTTATTTATTTATTTATTTATATCTATTTATCACAACAAATAATAAAAGAACCCAAATTTCCGTTTTTTATTTAAAATATTGTTCACATTAATTTTGATTAATATTTAATATCATTTTAATTATCTTTACATATCTCTGATTAATTAATTAATTAATTAAGTTATTTATTTATTTATTTTTATCTATTTATCCTAAGAAATAATAAAAAGAATTCAATTTTTTGTTTTTTATTTTTTAAAAAATTTTTTTCTCTAGTACAGCCATATTATGACCTCAAATTGATTTTAATTTATATTTGTTTTAGAAAGTGTCCCATTTTTAATTTCTTTCAAGTTAGATTAAAATCAATGTTATTATTATTATTATTATTATTATTATTATTATTATTATTATTTACCCATGTAATTAATCAAAAGAACACGTTTTCGGATAGAATCTAGATCCAAGACCTGCAGTTTTTTGTATAACGAAAATATCAAAATACAGGTTTAAAAAATAACTTCTTATTGTCTCTCAATTAAAATATTTCATCCCATGATTACTTAAATATGAAAGTAATTTCAATTCAATAGCTTCATATTCCTTATTTGCAGTAAGTTTAATAATAATAATAATAATAATAATAATGTAAATTGAAGTTTACGTCAGTGGGTAATTTAAAAAAAATATTTGTTGATATTTTCCGATGGAGTACTGATCAGAATTCTAATTCTCATTTATTTTCACTGTTTTCATGATGAAATAAAAAAAATAATAAAAAATTTCATATAATAACTTTATTACGCTTTAATTTTAATGGGATGAAAAGAACTTTGTCAAAATGTGATACCAGTGAGATTATGCTCAACTAACTAAGGACTCAAAACTCGAGTGTAACTTTCTTTCATTTATTCACAATAAATTAATATCATTCAAAGCGTGATTTACACCCCTCAGATACCTGTAAATACGAGATTATCAATATGCTACAGTCCATTGAGAAACATCCTGTTTAGAAGTAGACATCTACCACCTGTAATCAACAATTTATCTTACAATATGCAACATTAATTGACACGTGTGATTATCTTTATGATATACCCAGTAAATGCTATTTGTCATTTTTGATGGATTCTGAAAATCGAATAAATTAAAGTTAAATGAGATTGGTTAATTTGAACAGGGCATACATGACTTTGTTTGAACGTGTGAACTGAATGAATTACGGAATTAAATTAATTTTGAAAATTAAAATTGTTTAAAATCTATTTATTTGACTGAATTGATTCATAATAAATTGAATTGTCTTAAATGATTATACCACTCGCATTTCCCTGACTTATCTCGTAATATTTAATCTGAATACATTCAAAACAATTAGAAAGCTGCACGAAGGACTTGTGTAAATCTGGCTTTAATTTGTTCTGAAATTTGTGGAAAAAACATGTTTATCGGTCATTGTGATTTTATTATCTCCAAACGTCACAAAATATAGCATTTTGACTTGAAATCAAACTTTAAAACCTGTCAAAAGGCCACACAAACCCACATATAATATATGGATACATATATAGGTAATGTGTCTTTCCTCAGCAGCTTAACACCATGTACGTCATCAATTAGGTCGCCGGAAAGTTACGAGCGGTGTCGGAAACTACCGAGTATTAGCAGTTCGTTCAGGTAAGGTTTTAGTGTATTACAGGTAAATCTAAGACGTGGGAAACCGTCAGACACATCAATATTGACTATTCTACCCATTGGAATGCAAAATACAAAATTGATAAATTTGGTGACCGGTGACCTTTAAGTATAAATACTCCCATTAGGTGCCTCATTATTCTTTGGTTCTATGTAGGTCGACCAGGTGTGATTTTTTTTACTCATGCAATCACGCAGGTTAAAGGTAAATTTTTACCCAACATTCATTTGTAATTTGAGGCTCAAATGGTTAGCTGGAATACACATTTTCTGTCAAAAATGTGATTTTTTTCTATATACAGACGTTAACCAAAACATGCAGCATTGACAAAAATATACTTTTTAGTTAGGTCTCTGAATAATGAATAAATATGCGCTGTTAATTTTTGCAAGCACTTCTTTATTAAAACGTAATTTGCAATATTCCATGTTCAAAATAGCTTTTATGCACAGTAGAGCAGTGAAAAGCTCATTACTAGAATAGTCTTTCGGATAAGACTCAAAAACGAGGTTCCGTATCTTGGTGCAAACTAAATTAGTAAATACACCTCTGCAGAGTTTGAAAAAGAGTAGGCCACCTGTGACAGCTTACAACTAAAATCAAGCAATTGAAATGGACCAAGCTATTCAATTTTCAAGTAGGGGCACCAAGGTGGGTTCAGCGCCATGAACAGAAACATACCTGCCTTAGGTGCATTTAATTTTGGAGCTTGTAGGCACAGGGGCCAGTTTCATAATAAAATTTCAAAAAATCCATAAGAATATACTCTTTTTATATAATTATGGGCATCTTTTTATAATTATGAAACTGGCGCCATGGTCATGGATGATGGGAGTGGGTCATTTCGGACAAGTTTTTGTATAATAATTTCCAATAAATGGATACATTCAGTCTCTGTAGAAATGTAATGTAGGAGATTTGTAAAAACGCTTGATATGGCCATAATGACCTTTTTCTACATGCGCTAGCAGCACGGTCTCACAGTCTTGTGTTTGTGGAAGCACCACCTAGCGGGTGCACGACGTTTCGTCCCATAGGACTTTTCTTCTCATGTCATTTCGTACCATATCCATGAATTTTCGTCCCATGATATTTCGTAAACTTTTTAGGGACTTTTCGTTTTCCATTTTTAAGATGTAACAGAACGTTTCGTGTTATTTTTAGGACCGTGGAACATATGCACCTCTAATTTGACTATTTAGGCCTAATTTTTTTTTCAGATTTTGCAGACAGTGACTGTGGAACTTGGTGTTTCAACAAAATTACAAAACTTCTATTTGTACCCTCCACTAAAATTTTAATTTTGACTGAAAAAAAGTCTTAAAATGACAGATTCAAGCCATTTTAAACATTTCTGGGAAAAAATGATATTTTAAAATTTTAATGACATAGAATATCATGGGCGGGGGTACAAAAGAAGTCTTGCCTTACGAATGAGGGTACCAATTTATGATTTCAAGTTGTGTAATAATGTAAAATTATTTATATTATAACTTGGCTGTATTAAAACTTTGATATGATTACTGAGACTTATTTGCTTGAAGTATGGCTCTTTTTGTATGTCATACAAGTCCCACGCTTCCACATGTTTGTATCTGAATGGCTATAAAATCTCTTTTTTTAAAGTCATTAAAATGTTACTAAATGTTATGGGACGAAAAGTCCTATGGTACAAAATGTCTTATAATTATGGGACGAAAAGTCCTGAATATGGTACGAAAAGTCTCGAAAATGATACGAAATGGGATGGAACGAAAAGTCCTATGGAACGAAACTGGTGGAATTACAGACTTTTCGCTATTTCACGCCTATTTACGAACTCCCTTACATTCAGGTGTTGTTGTGCATTGGTGCTTTGAATTTACATATGTCACAGCCTGTTGTTTGCACTGATTAATGCATTGCTACATAATACTATAAGTAGTAGAATTTCCTAGATTCTCAGTAACATAATTGTGTTCACGTCATTGTCATGTTTTCATGAATTTTTGCCTTTTTTAGAACGTGTGTCATTTTCCTCCAAGGATGAAAAAAGATCATTCACTAAATGACTTATACTACGCTATAAAATAAATTACTTTACCTTTGTTATTAAGTAGAAGAAAAAGTATACATGGCAATAGCCAACAGAACCAAGAAGGCTGCACAATACACATCAAAAGAAAACAAGACAAAACACACACACACACACACACACACACACACACACACACACACACACATTGGAGAGCATTGATTATAAAATTCATACTTTGAACGAACGTTGTCCTGATCAAATGTCGAGTAATCAGTAGTGCATCACGGCCAACAATTAGCCTTGTTGCAGTTCTTATAATATTAAAGGAAAAAAAGTAATGGTCGTCATCATTATATTGTTGATAAGGATGATATCCCTGTATCCAAATTCACATTATCCTGGATATATAGTTCCAGGTAACTTTAATTCTCAATTTTTATTAGGCATGTAGGGTATGTAACTAGATAAACATTAGGTGCTTTCTCTTCCGGAGCACTCAGCCTCACTCCCCTGTTGGAAGTTCACGTGTTGAACCTAATTTGTGAACCGTCGGCAACTGGCAACATCACATTATCCAATCCGAAACACTCTCACTGTCGATGCCTATAACTGGGGCCAGTTGTTCGGAGCTTAATTAATTAATCAATTAATTACTCAAAAAATTAAAATTTCTAAAATTTCAAATATAAAGTGAATATAATGTTGACAGTATCGCAAATGAATAAAATATCAAACTAACACACATTGTTATAAAACTATCAATTTCATAAGATTTTTATTTATATTTTTAGTTTTAGGTCATCATGCTTCGAACAACGAGGTCCTACACGTAACATGTTGCTATGAAACCCTGATTGAACAATTGCACCCGATGTCTGTAAATATTGAGTATGGCATACAGAAAACCAATGAATTCATTAGCAAACAGAATCCACAAAGTTCCAAGTCCAAAAGAACCCAAACAATGCCCCTTTTCTGGAAGATATTCCATATAGACTGCGAACTGTTTACTATATAGCTAGCCTATAAAGTTGAGATAAATTATCAGAAAAGTGTTTAATTCTGTAATGAAATCAAAAGGTAAGGTATTGAGAAAATTAAATTGATGACAAGAACCATTATACGTCCATACTGAATTATTTGAGATGTTCATATGATCGGTCGCCATTCAGAATACAAAATGACATTTATTTGCACATTTGTGCTTAAAACATTGTAAAAACACTGACCATGGGATGTATGAGCATGTTTTTCAAAATCATATATCTTTTTTGGTAAAATAGGTTAACATGAATGGCATTAGGCAGCATGTTAATACAACTTCACCTCATTTCACCTATACTCTACGTACCCGCTGTCACATGAGGTACAGATACACCATCTCTATTTTTGTCTGTCCTTGGGTATCGTCCTTGCTGACGCCCAACTACTTCAGCCCAGTTGTGATCTTTCTTATTCGGTAGTCCTCCATGTTGTCCTTTGTTGGCCAACTTTTCTCTTTCCTTCTGAATACAACGTCAATGCTGTTGTACATATTGCCATTTCCTGTGTGCTATCACATCACTAATTTTTATGTTCTTGTTTTTCGATGCAAATCTGCATTTGTTATTTTCTCTGGCCATCTAACTCTTATACTATTTGTCTAAGGCATCTGTTCTGGAAGGTGTCAAGTTTCTATTTGTCTCACTCTGTTGTTTTCAATGTTTCGCTTCCGTATGTAGCCACATTTTCTTCAGCCTCCTGAATTAAACTTGGTTTTTTCCTAATCTATTATACATCACAGACCCCTTTTTCATGTTACAATGCCTCCAAGGTAAGTAAATAATTCAAAATCCTCTATTTCCAGGTCATCTATTTTCATTAAATCTTTTTCTTAATGTTGACATTGAGGCCATATTGGTTTGTATTTGTATGTAGTCTTTGTGTCTTGTTTTGTATATCTTGATATTTTGTAGATAATATAGCAAAGTCTTGATCTTCTTACTTTGTTATGAAGTTCCATCTTATTCCAGTAGAATACCTTTCCGTTGTTTTTTTCATAATGAAGTCAATGACTAATAACAAAAAGGAAACCTGACATGGTGCATCCCTGCTGCACCCCTGTTTTAACACGAAGTCATCCAGATTTTTCTCCATCTTCTGACACTGTACATTCAAATGTTTTGTATAGTAGTTTTACTACCTTGATTAACTTGTCTGGGACGCCGTAAAATTCCATGATGGACTAAAGCCGTCTCTATGGATGGAATCAAATGCCTTTTCAAAATCGACATAATTACCAAACAAAGGTGCATTCCACTAAGTAAACTGCTCTAAGATCTTTCTGAGCGTAAACAATTGCTCGGTCGTGCTATTGCCCCCCCCCCCCCCCCCCCACCTAAATCCAGCTTGTTCATCTTGCAGTTGTTCCTCTTCACTATCTTGAATTATTTGTATCACCACTCTAGAGAAAATCTTGCTTGGCACTGATAAAAGAGTGATGTCTCTGTAGTTGTCACATATTGATCTGTCTCCTTTCGTTGGAAGCTTTACGATTAGACCTTTTCTCCATGCAGCTGGTTTTCTTTCTTGGTCCCAATTGGCTGTAAAGAGTTTTTCGGGGTATTTTACTTTTGTTTCTGAATCTGGATTTTAAAATTTCCAATGTTAACCTACCGATACCTCCTGATTTGCCGTTTTCAGTTTTTATTGCTTTCATGACTATCACCTTCTGTATGACACCTACAAGTATCTATTTCGCCTACCCCCTCACCCTCACTTTTCTACTATTGGTAGTCATGTGGGCGATTCAGTTCTCTTTCCACCTTTTCTTTTTTCCATCTTGGCCGCTCAAGATCTTTCCATTCTAGTCCTTTACTGTTGCTGTTGTTGCCTTTCTCTCGTTGCCCAGCACTCTTGTTATCTCATACACTGTTTTCAACGTGTCTATTACTAGATACCGTTTCTGTTTCACTTCACTTATGCCTTTTGACCATTTTCTCTTGTCACACTTCATGCTACTCTTTACTTCTCTATCTTTACTACTGTATTTATATCTTAAGTTTTCTTTTAATAGTTTTGTCTTGCTGTTTTTTATCTAATGTTTCAGTTGCTTTCTTTTGTCCACAAGCTTCTATGATTTCTTTCTCATACATGTTTTTGGTCACTTTTTCTTCACTAGAAGTATGTTCTTTGAAGTTTCAATGTAGTATCTCCCTAAGGTTATACATTGTCCATTTCGTCTAATAGTTGGAATATATTTTTGGGGTTTTTTTTTTGGTTCAACCGAAAATGTTCTTCTTTTGTCTGGTTGTTGGATCTTGGTGGTATCATACTTCCTTCTTCTTGTTTCAGCATGTTATTTCTGTTTCCATGTTTTATTCTTATCTTACCACATATGCTCAAAACAACATAGAACATGGTCATCATGTCTGGACATCAGAACATTGAGAGGAGCAGACACAAGCAGCGACCATGTTAATACAACACTATCAGCAAATTCGATCAATTTGGAAGTAAATGTGGTCATATTGTCTCTGCAGAGAGCAGGAGGACGAGTGTCCTGACTTCTATAATTTTTCAGCGGAGCATGTCCCCAGAACCCCGTAGTGATTCGAGGACTTCGTTCCCTCAATTCAGGTCCTTCGAACTTGAAGACAATTTAGACAACTGTTAAGCATATACATTTATTACAGAAATATCTACTAAATTTTAATGAAATGCGTGAAATTTTAGCAATAAAGTGTACCGTTTGACTTACCGTTACCATGAGCCCCGTTAGCATTACCCGGCCAACACGACAAGGACGAGGGGTTGGGTTTTGAAGGCCATGTCTGTCATATCTATAAATATAAAAACAAAGAACAGTGACTAAAGAGCTATGCAAAGTAAAACTACAGTGCAGAAAACAAGTTTGAAACAGTATTTAGGTAAAATATCTATTTTCCTATCTAAGTCATCAATTAATACCATATATCATTATTTTTCAAATTTTTTGCCGCACCAGACCATATATGTTTAAAAATTTTGAAAACATAAGGAAAAAGTTGTTTAAGAAACTATCATTTAAATTCTACTCTTATTTGCAATGATTTGTGGTGGGAAGGTAGACAAGGTTTATAAAAGCCAACAGGTCAGGTTATAGGTCATATGCAAATAGGAAACAGGTCATTATGTATTTCATGTGCAAATTAGCTTTCTTTCTCAGGTGTATATAAGGTAATCTATAGGCCATGGACCCAATATTTGTATACAATATTAAACACTGTACTATTTATAGCAAAATGCGTGCTAAAGTTGAGTTGTATTTTAATGTATTATAAACAAACCAGAGGCTCAGTGTGGCTGAGCCTGTATCGCTCACCTGACTAAAATGCTTTTAAAGCAAATTTGTATTCCAGTGATAAAAAAATGCACTGTTTATATCAGACAGAATGGCTAAGGAAATCACTGTAGAACTATATGTACCATTCACAGTTTTTTCAATCTGATTAAAATCACATCTCTCACTTGCTCCCCCATTTTTATATAGGCGCGGAGTGGGAGATCTGAGGAAACACCGTTTAGGGGCATATGTGAATGAGCCATTGTTGTAACATTTATTGTCCAATGAAATTTCAGCTTCCGAGATTTTGAAAGTGTTTTGCCTTTATTGTATATAAAACAGGCAATCTGAATTTGTCAGTCTAAGTAAAGGACCTTCCATACATCATTCCCATAAAGTTTGGTTTAATTTGCTTCAGTAGCTTTAGAGGAGATAGCAAATATATGCTATTCCTATAGGGTTAAACTATGTTCTGTGCTGGCAGCCATCTTTTTTGGCGGATCAAAAAAATGTCCACAATCTAAGTAAAGAACCATCCATACATCAGTTCCTGTAAAGTTTGATTCAATTTGCTTTAGTAGCTTCAAAAGAAATAGCAAATATATGCTTTTCCAATAGGGTTCAATGTGAAACAATGTTCTCCACTGGCATCCATGTTTTATGGCAGATCAGGGAAATTTTGGCATCATTCCTGTAAAGTTTGGTTCAATTTGCTTTAGTCATTTCTGTGGACATAGTCAAAAATGCGTTTTTCCCATAGGGTCCAATGTTAAACTATCTTCTGCCCTGGCGGCCATTTTTTCGGCGGATTAGAAAAATTTTGGCAATCTAAGTAAAGGACCTTCTATACATCATTCCTGTAAAGTTTGGTTAAATTCGCTTTAGTCATTTCTGAGGAGATAGCCAAAATGCGTTTTTCCCATAGGGTCCCATGTTAAACTACCTTTTGCTCTGGCAGCCATGTTTTTTGGCCAATCAGAAAAATTTTGGCAATCTATGTAAAGGACCTCCAATACATCATTCCTCTAAAGTGTGGTTAGGTTTGCTTCAATAGTTTCAGAGGAGAAAGCCAAAATGTGTTTTTCCCATAGGGTCCAATGTTAAACTATGTTCCCCGCTGGCAGCCATATTTTTAGGCCGATCAGAAAAATTTCGGCAAACTTTGCAAAAGACCTTCCATACATTATTCCTGTAAAGTTTAATTGAATTCGCTTCAGTCGTTTCAGAGGAGATAACCAAAATGTGCATTTTCCCATAGGGCCCAATGTTAAACTTTGTTTGGCCCTGGCGGCCATTTTTTTTGGCGGATCAGAAAAATTTGGGCAATCTTAGTAAATGACCTTGCATACATTATTCCTGTAAAGTTTGGTTCAAATTGGCTCAGCGGTTTCAAAGAAGATAGCAAATATATGCTTTTCCCATAGGGTCCAATGTTAAACTATCTTCTGCGCTGGCGGCCATGTTTTTTGACGGATCAGAAAAATTTTGGCAATCTAAATATAGGACCTTCCTTACACCATTCCTGTAAAGTTTGGTTAAATTTGCTTCAGTCATTTCTGAGGAAATAGTCAAAAATGCATTTTTCTCATAGGGTCCAATGTTAAACTATCTTCTGCGCTGGCAGCCATGTTTTTTGGCGGATCAAAAACATTTCGGCAATCTAAGTAAAGGACCTTCCATACATCATTCCTGTAAAGTTTGGTTAAATTGGTTCAGGGGTTTCAGAGGAGATAGCCAAAATGTGAAAAGTTTACAGACGGACTGACAGACTGACTGACTGACTGACGGACTGACAGACTGACAGACTGACGGACGGACTGACGGACGCCGAGTGATGGCAAAAGCTCACATGGCCTTTAGGCCAGGTGAGCTAAAAAGGAGTTTTTATATGTATAAAGCATAGAACAATTAATGTTTCTAAACATGTTTGAAATGTACATGTTGTCATGTATTTCTGCATAATGAGTCATGTATTCAATAATATAAACTTCCACCCTCTACACAAATCTCCAATGTGGCATTTGGAATTGGTAATGATTACTTAAACAACTTTTTGGTTTTTCCATCAAAAATTTTGAAATTACATCACTTGATGCAGCAAAAAATTTCATGAAAATGGTTTATTGAGTTTTAATATTTAATTTGAAATCAAAAAGATATAAAACAGAACTGTCTCTTGACAGCCAAATACCTCCGCCCCAACATTCAATGTTTTCCCACGACCTTGGCCTTTCTTATATGGTTAAAGGTCATGACACACCTATTATGCATGTGAAGTTCCATGACAGTCGGCCAAAGCAATTACGAGTCATGTAAAGGACACGATTTTACACGGACAAACAGACATGGTGATTCCTATATACCCCCTCAAACTGGTTTGCGGGGATATAAAGAAGTTCAAAATAGTCGTAAATAAACGCAGTTCAGTGGCAGACCCAGGGATTTTGGAAAGACTCGGGGGGGGGGGTGTTAATTTTTTTGGTTGATGCGGAAGAACAAGCTTGAGAGTGTTCTCCCCAAGAAAGTTTAATTTTTTTGTAATTTCTACAATCTGACCAAGTGATACTAGGTGCTTACCCTTCCGGAGCATCCGGCCTCACTTCCATGGTGGAAGTTCACGTGTCTAACCTCACTTGTCAGTTCCAAAGTTTTTATTTTGCTTCTGGATTGTGATTCGCTTTTCGAATAATTTTTTTGTGGTAAAATCTTGAAGCTAATTTTACACGTTTTTCTCTGAATATATTGTTATTCTGTCAAGCTGTTCAAATATTCTTTTCACCTTTACCAAAACAAGTTTGTTGCTGAATGCACATGTCACATGATTATAAAACAATATTCTATGCAGAAAATTCTTGCACTCTTTCCTTTACATTTGCGTACATTTACGCTCCGTAAGTTGGAGGTTGTGGGTTCGATCCCCGGCCAGGTGAGCCCACGGTCTGTCCCAAGACTTGAAAGTGGGCAGTGACTCGGCATTACCAAGTTCTTTCGGATAAACGAGGTCCCGTGTCACAGTAGGTTTTGTAGGACAAAATACCTGTTGCAGCGCAACACACAGGCAAAAATTGAGGCCGTGGTGGCCTAATGGATAAGACGTCAGTATAAAGATCCAGGGTCTTTCACCGCTGTGACTTCGAGCTCCGCTCAGACCACATGTGGGAAAGTGAATTTTCGTTGCCGTTGACCTTTACTGGTCCACCTGGTGTCAGTATAAGGTGACTGGGGAAGTGGTACGCTTGTCTGCAGCATACTGACTGTGAGCTAGCACGTTTAAGTTGCCCTGAGTGCGCGCTAGTACAAGGCAGACCATAAAACACACTCGCACTTCACATGCATACATGAACTTGTTCACAGATTAATCCATAAAGATTAATAAAATAGTTCTCGTCGCGAATATAGCTGAAATGGTGTGACAATAAGCAACATTCAACAAATCAACACAGGCAATTTTTTTGCACTTTCGCCCATAGCTAGCGACGTCTCGATATCAGTGAAATATTCTTGGCGTAAAAAACATTACTCGAGTCAACTCCTTGTATATTTAATACAGTATTAAATGTCGTCGATATACAGACGACAGTTTGCATTTTTACGAGAAAAAAACCACGATTTTTTCTGAAACATATAGAAATAATACATTTTAAAAAGTCCATTTACGATCCCTTAGTCTCTCGGTTTTCCGTAATATTCTCTAAAACGAAACTTTTTATTGTAAAAGTAAAATCGTAGTCATACCGTAATTAATTTTTAATATTTCTTTTCTTAAAACTTTTCTCAGTTTTGCCCCATACTCCGTAACTTTTGGTGAAATTTGAATAACGGCGATTTTGTCTAAGTCCTACCATTTCGGTCGAAACCTTTGGGCAGGGAAATACTGAGCTAATTTGCATAAGAAATACTTATCGACGAAGTTGACACGCAACACTACACATGATTGACAAGAACGAATATTGTTTTTATAATTTTGTTTGTAAAATTACTCAAAATTGTTTAATTTCATCAATAGTTATCAATATGATATAGATATGGCGTTATAATGCTGCACCTACGAGTATGTCATGTACAAAATTTTTTTGTTTACAAGATTTTTGTGCGAAATAGCATTCTTGCCACAATTCACGTGCAAATCAGTATTTGAGACAACACTCTCTCGCTCTCCCTCTCTCTCGTTGTACCATAATTCTTACTGAAATCCATTTAAGAACGGTCATACTTAACCTTGACAAACTTAAAACGTTAAATGAAAACGCCAGGACTCGCGTAACTATAGATTCATAAAAAGTTCTACAAATAAACGTATGTTCAGGAAATTTGCATCTACAAAAAGCAATCTACGAATAAAAAAATGCCACCGGGAAGTCTGCATTAATTACTTATTGATAACAAAAGTAACGTGTTTTATTCCTTTTCTAAATATTTAATTAAATTATTAATAAATTGTTTTGATTTTTATTTTCCCCCATTTCAATGATTATTAGATCAAGGGAAACTTGATACTTTTTTTGAAAAGTAAACGTCTAATATGAAATAAATGGTAAATAATGGTAACTAATTAAACTTATAAATCGTGTGTACGGATAATTAGTAAGACTGCAAGAACTTTGTCTAATCTACTTGGTGGTTGGCACTACTGTATTCACGTGTTGTAAAAGTAAGTCAATTTTTTGCCTTTAGGTAACCGGGTTATCATTAGAGGCGTGTTTACAAATGTTGCAGAAAATAACTGTGTAGATTTTTAGAGATTGATGGTGATATTGAATTAATTATTTTATTATCCCACCTTTAGATAATAATAATAATACTTTATCGTATATAAACTACATAGGTAGTTTGTTACAATCATCTTACAAGAATTAATTAGAATATGCAATATTGCAAATTAATACCTTTGACAGCATATTCATTGCACAAAATAAAATAAATGATATATGTGTATCTGTATGAAAACATTCAGTTTAATATCCTAAATATTCAATAAGCCTGTCTGTATTAATATACACGTGGTTGGGACTGTGGTAGTGACTATCTTCGTAGAGTCGAAGAAGCTGTGAAAAAACCCCTCACTCCTCACTCCTGTTTTTGGTATGGCCGCAAAAGTTAGGAAAATGGTGCTATTTTTAAAAACAATTTACATAGCTATTAAAAAGTTTTAATATGAAGTCAAGAGAGTAGATTAGACACCGGTTACAACAGGCCACGTGCACATTACGGCATAGGCTTGTTTTCACGACCCCTAGTACAGGGGTGGATCCAGAGTCTTGGTGAATGGGGGGCACAAGTATGCACCAAAGGCGCGAGCTGCTAGGGGGGTCTGGGGGCATGCTCCCCCCCGAAAAAAAATAAATCGCTTTTTTTCAGTACAAATGGTGCAATTTCCTGCATCTTGAACACTGTCGAGCGTCCTTTTTACCTCGCATCCTAAAACAGTAACTAATAAACAAGAACTAATCAGTCTAGCTTTAAAGTTTAAAAAATTGTAATATTGACGCAGGTGGCTATGAGTGTCGGCGAGTTCATATATATGTCTGTCATGTGCTACTTTTGAATTTTTATGAAATAATACATTCAAAAGTAGCAACTGCATAGGCGTAGGAGCAGGGGGGGGGGGGGGGGGGCAGCGGCCCCCCCCCAATGTCAGAGAAGGGGGGGGGGGGCAGGCCTGTAACAACTCCTAATGAAGTCCGACGCCTAATGAAGTCCGGACCTCATTAGGCGTTGCCTAATGAAGTCCACAGATTGGGGCTCAAGACGAGGAGACTTTTTGATATTACCAAAAAAAAGTCTCAAAATTTTACGACTTCGATTTAGACCAACTAGCAATAGCAACGTACATTCAGGCACATACATCGTGTGCTTTGTCCAACCGTACCATACCCCGCAAAAATGTTTAGGGGGTATTTATACGAATCACCCTGTCCGTCCGTCCGTCCGTCCGTCCGTCCGTCCGTCGGTCCGTCAAAATATCGTGTAAGCTTTACATATGTAGCTTCCATGTCTAAGAATGGATTTTAATCAAACATGGAACCAAAGTTATTGTCCGTCTGTCCGTCCGTTCGTCCGTCTGGATGTTGGGAAAGGGAGGTATTTGTCTCTCCAAAGACCGTTATAGTTTTAACTCTTTTTTGGGAGGCATAAAAGGTACCAATCGAGAACTATTGTTTAAATAATTGTAATCTAAGAATTTTACGGATGCAACTTGATTGATTGATTGATTGATTGATTGATTGATTGATTTGTTAAATGTTTTTTTAGATCTAGTCAAAAATATTTACTTATATCGAGACGTCACCAGCTATAGATGAAATATTTGAAGTTTTTACCCTTGAGGTGCGTACAGTGTACAGGGAGGGTCTCCAACGAGCCATACTTTCTGTGATACATTGTTATCATGTGATGCATTGGTTTATCAGGTCTTTTCCGAAGGACCCCGTGACTTTCATTGCTACATGTAAATGACATTAGCAACACCCTGCTATTGTCTTGCATTTTACAATATTTTCATTTTGCGTGCGTTACCATGCATGTAATAAGGTGCCCAATAATAATAATATTTATTTATTTATTTATTTATTTATTTATTTATTTATTTATTTATTTATTCTTATTTTTATCTATCTTCTCCGCTAAATTTCTCAACAAGGTTTCTTAGAATCCATCATACGTACATGTATATGAAATCAAATGTGATTTTTTGCCTCAAACTTCCGTGCTTACTTTATCATCTGATGGATTTCATTAAGCTTCGAGGCAACAACACGGCTAACGATGTCCCATACTATTTCATCTTATTAAAAGTCTCTGTTTTAATCATAGTTTTTGTTCAACAGATATATATTTATTTTTATCATGATAAAAAAGTTTTGCAGTGGCCTTTATATCAACTGTTTTAATAAGTTTAACGCGGAGGATCGTTGATATAGACAATATCTTGTTAGCAGTATTAGATTAAGTAGTAGTATATCTTTCTGAAGCTGAACTTCATTAGGCGTCGAGGTAACATAACGCCTAATAAATTCCCTTACTATATCTTATTACATGTAAATAGTGGACTTCATTAGGCGTCGGGGTAACTTAACGCCTAATGAAGTCCCTTATTATATCTTTGTACATAGTGGATTTCATTAGGCGTCGAGGTAACTTAACGCTTAATGAAGTCCCTTACTGCATCTTTTGTACATAGTGGATTTCATTAGGCGTCGAGGTAACTTAACGCTTAATGAAGTCCCTTACTGCATCTTTGGTACATAGTGGATTTCATTAGGCGTCGAGGTAACTTAACGCTTAATGAAGTCCCTTACTGCATCTTTTGTACATAGTGGACTTCATTAGGCGTCGAGGTAACTTAACGCTTAATGAAGTCCCTTACTATATCTTATTACAAAGTGAACTTCATTAGGCGTCGAGGTAACTTAACGCCTAATCAAGTCCCTTACTATATATTGTTACATAGTGGACTTCATTAGGCGTCGAGGTAACTTAACGCCTAATAAAGTCCATTACTATTTCTTTGTACATGGTGGATTTCATTAGGCGTCGAGGTATCTTAACGCCTAATGAAGTCCATTACTATATCTTTGTACATAGTGGACTTCATTAGGTGTCGAGGTAACTGAACGCCTAATGAAGTCCATTTTGTAATAAGATATAGTAAGGGACTTCATTGGGCGTTATATTACCTCGACGCCTAATGAAATCCACTATATACAAAGATATAGAAAGGGACTTCATTAGGCGTTAAGTTACCTCGACGCCTAATGAAATCCACTATGTACAAAAGATGCAGTAAGGGACTTCATTAGGCGTTAAGATACCTCGACGCCTAATGAAATCCACTATGTACAAAGAAATAGTAATGGACTTTATTAGGCATTAAGTTACCTCGACGCCTAATGAAGTCCACTATGTAACAATATATAGTAAGGGACTTGATTAGGCGTTAAGTTACCTCGACGCCTAATGAAATCCACTATGTACAAAAGATGCAGTAAGGGACTTCATTAGGCGTTAAGTTACCTCGACGCCTAATGAAATCCACTATGTACAAAGATATAGTAAGGGACTTCATTAGGCGTTAAGTTACCTCGACGCCTAATGAAGTCCACTGTGAAATAAAATATAGTAAGGGACTTCATTAGGCGTTATGTAACCCCGACGCCTAATGAAGTCCACTATGTAATAAGATATAGTAAGGGACTTCATTAGGCGTTATGTTACCCCGACGCCTAATGAAGTCCACTATGTACATGTAACGAGATATAATAAGGGAATTCATTAGGCGTTATGTTACCTCGACGCCTAATGAAGTTCAGCTTCAGAAAGGTATACTACTACTTTATCTAATACTGCTAACAAGATATTGTCTATATCAACGATCCTCCGCGTTTTAACTCATTAAAACACTTGATATAAAGTCCACTGCAAAACTTTTTTTTTCATGGTAAAAATAAATATATTTGTTACACATAAACTATGATTAAAACGGATGAAATATTATGGGACATCGTTAGCCGTGTTGTTGCCTCGAAGCTTAATGAAATCCATCACATGATAAAGTAAGCACGGGAGTTTGGGGTAAAAAATCACATTTGATTTCATGTACATGTAGCATGATGGATTCTAAGAAACCTTGTTGAGAAATTTAGCGGAGAAGATAGATAAAAATAAGAATAAATAAATAAATAAATATTATTATTATTATTGGGCACCTTATTACATGCATGGTAATGCACGCAAGATTAAAATATTGTAAAATGCAAAACAATAGCAGAGTGTTGCTAATGTTATTTACATGTGCAGCTCGGCATTTAGCAATGCAAGTCACGGGGTCCTTCGAAAAGACCTGATAAACCAATGCATCACATGATAACAATGTATCACAGAAAGTATGGCTCGTTGGAGACCCTCCCTGTACACTGTACGCACCTCAAAGGTAAAAACTTCAAATATTCCATCTATAGCTGGTGACGTCTCGATATAAGTAAATATTCTTGACTAGATCTAAAAAAACCCATTCAACAAACCAATCAATCAATCAATCAGTCAGTCAGTCAGTCAGTCAGTCAGTCAGTCAGTCAGTCAGTCAGTCAGTCAATCAATCAATCAATCAATCGATCAATCAGTCAATCAATTATTCTCGATTGGTACCTTTTATGCCTCCCCAAAAAGAGTTAAAACTATAACGGTCTTTGGAGAGACAAATACCTCCCTTTCCCAACGTCCAGACGGACGAACGGACGGACAGACGGACAATAACTTTGGTTCCAAGTTTGATCAAAATCCATTCATAGACATGGAAGCTACATTTTTAAGCTTACACGATATTTTGACGAACGGGCGGACGGACGGGCGGACCGACGGACGGACAGGATGATTCGTATAAATACCCCCTAAACATTTTCGCGGGGGTATGGTACGGTTGGACAAAGCACACGATGTATGTGCCTGAATGTACGTTGCTATTGCTAGTTGGTCTAAATTGAAGTCGTAAAATTTTGAGACTTTTTTTTGGTAATATCAAAAAGTCTCCTCGTCTGGAGCCCCAATCTGTGGACTTCATTAGGCGTCGAAATTGTCAACGCCTAATGAAGTCCGAACTTCATTATGCGTTGCAATTTCGACGCCTAATGAAGTCCGGACTTCATTAGGCGTCGGACTTCATTAGGAGTTGTTACACAGGCCCCCGCAATATATTGTGTGGAATTTTGTATCATGCTAAAAAAAAACGAAAAAAAAAAAAAAAAGAAAAAAAAAAAAAAAAAAACAAGAGGTTTAACAGAAAATGTCCATCTGGTAACCAATCAATTATCAATTTCATCATTATACTTGTAGAAGGGCGTCAAAATTTTCCGGGGTACCCCATATCCAGTGGCGGATTCAGCGGGGGGCGTAGGGGGAATACGCACCCCCCTAATATGTCGCTAATAATACATATTGTTCAGCTCAGATTGCACCAGAATGCAGGATTTTTGCGCCACTTTTTCAAAATTTTCCCCCTAGAAGGTTCGAGCCTTCAAATTTCAAATTATACGCCCCCTTTCTAAAATTGTGGATCAGCCTCTGATATCCATCTCCAATGAGAGGGTGATTATGGAACTTGTGTCATACGGTTATTTTAAATAAACTTGCCTTGATATCACAGTATTTTAAACTACGAAAGCCTATTAAGCTCATTAATAAAAAAAAATTAAAAGGCGTAATAACGCGAAATAAAGGCGTTATAATGCGAAAAAAGGCGTTATTACGCGAATTAAAAGGCGTTATAACGCCTTTAGAAAGGCGTAATAACGCGAATTGAAAGGCGTTATAACGCGAAGTTAAGATGCCTTCCATAATGATGTGGAGGTCCTGGGGTTTAACCTCTACCCCACCCACCACCCACCACCCACCACCCCACACTTTACATACATATTAAAACTCTCTCTCTGTGTGTGTGTGTGTGTGTGTGTGTGTGTGTGTGGTGTGTTTCCTGCACAACTATATGTAATGTAATAAGCTGTTTTATATGTATTTATTCTATGAAAATTAAAAAAAAATTGCACATCATCCGATCCTGCGCTGAAATGAACATACTATTTCAGTAAAACAGAAAGAAAGGGTTCTTTTCAATGTTAAAGTGTTGTTTTTTTCATAAAGTATGGGGATGGAAATCTTTTAAGTAATCTGAAATATAAACATTGATAAACATTGGCAATGTACACATGGCTATTTATTCAAAAGTTCCTGTCCAATTGCCAATCGCTAACTTTTAACAATGATTAAATGACACCTGTGACATTCTTAGTATGAATAGATCTACAGTTGCCTTAAGCTTTTCAAACTAAAACGAATCTGTTTGTGGTGAGGGTTGTTAACATTCTCAAATGACTGCTCTATATATAGACAAAAAGGCGTTATTACGCCTTTCTAAAGGCGTTATAATGCCTTTCGATTCGCGTTATTACGCCTTTCTAAAGGCGTAATAACGCCTTTTAATTCGCGTTATTACGCCTTTATTTCGCGTTATAACGCCTTTCAATTCGCGTTATTACGCCTTTATTTCGCGTTATAACGCCTTTCAATTCGCGTTATTACGCCTTTATTTCGCGTTATAACGCCTTTCTAACGCCTTTTTTCGCATTATAACGCCTTTATTTCGCGTTATTACGCCTTTTAATTTTTTTTATTCATGAGCTTAATAGGCTTTCGTATTAAACCTATCAAAACGATGCACAATACATTGAAAATGCGTCTAGACAGGATTTAGTTTTGAAAATTTTCCGGGGGAGGCCGGACCCCGGACCCCACCTATGCGAGGGGTTCAGCACCACTCTCATACTCTCCCCGCCTCGTGCCTGCGGCACAACATAGACATAGCTTCGGTTTGCCCCCCCCAATATTAAAAACCCTCCTACGCCTATGAACTGTCATGTGCTACATGTACTTTTGAATGTATTATTTCATAAAAATTCAAAAGTAGCACATGACATGTCTATTAACTGTCCTGTCGAAATTTGTCGCCGTCGGAAACGTGTATTGTCGGGCTTTTTATCTGTCGAGGTGTAGTTGTGCACTGCAGATCCAGACCGACTCTTTTTTTTTGCGTTATTTTAAAGGAGTTTGTTCGACCTTTGGAAGTTGTAGATCGATACGTCGATCCATCGGAGGGATACCAGTGTTTTGATTTAATTTGGTCGTTAAATGGATGAACGTGGTCTGGGTGATTCAGTTTGGTTGATAAATAAAGCTCATCAGTGGAAAGTCTTTCTGATTGAATCTCGGTCCTAAGTTTGATCGATCATTGATAAATGGGGTTTAACTTCTAAGTCAATAATATTTCACTTATATCGAGACGTCACCAGCTATAGCTGTAAGTGCAGAAATATTTTTCTTGCACCCCAGATAGAAAAATCCATAAAAAGAGAGGTGCAAGATATCTCCATCTTGTACCCCCTATGCAAGATAGCCTACACGCCGTTTTTCCCGCAATCTTTTATCAACAAAATCAGAGGTGTACCGAAAGTTGAAATAGATTTTAAATTGAATATTGTACTTTCTGGTGCAAGAAATAGAATCAATCACTACTTGTAGTGCCAGATAAGGAAATCTCAACCCTCGTTCTAATATATTTGGTCCAGAACTCGGCAAGCCTCGTTCTGGACCAAATATATTAGAACTCGGGTTGAGATTTCCCTATCTGGCACCACAAGTAGTGATAGATTCTTTTAACCTGTGCTTTGCGGTGATGGCATTATGTAGTGAGGGTTCTTTATCGTGCCACGCCTACCGTGACAAGGGACCTCAGTTTTTAAGGTTTGTCCGAAAGACCCGCATTCATTTTTTAATGTCGATCGAACAGTCACTACACTTTTTCAATTCTTGGGTCAGACCTGACCAGAGACCAAACCCTCGCCCTCCTTGACTTATGGAGCAATCACTCCACCAACTGACCTGCCTGCTACCATATACCGAAGGGGTTTAAAATGAATTGTATGACATCCATCTGAACTTTCAAGTTAATTTTATTATATTATTAGTTTTAAAATGACTAGTTGGTCAGTTCCATCATTGTATAATGCGCATTAAAGGCGCAACACAAGAATCATGTCACCAGAAAAAAAACACTGATTATTTTAGACGGATTTGTTCCGTAAAGCCGATAAACGGACTAATAGAATAAAAAGTCAAATGAGACAGATTTTTCTCATTAAAACCAATTAAAATAAAAAGTGTACTAAAATTGTACAAGCAATTGGACTTTTATATGGAAATAGAACATCGTGCTATAAAAATATACAAAAAAAGATAATCTTGTGTGCTAAAATTAGTTCTCTCTCTCTCTCTCTCTCTCTCTCTCTCTGGGTCATGTCCCTTAATTTGATGAATTCACGTATGATTAATGGAATCACTCTTCATGGAAGTTTCTTAATTAGCCTAGTATTATTAATTAACGTTATCTACTGATATTACCTGGTTTCTTTCACGCCTCAGCGATCAGGTAAATAACATTATCACCTAAGACTCGTCAGTACTACCTGGGGCCTTTCATTCAGCAAACTGGTAAATTACATCATCACCTGATTGCAATTTCCTACCTATCTACACGAATTAATTAATCAGTATCACTAATGAACTGGTCATTACGCTGGTTCATTGACAATTAGCTGTGAGAGAGGGGAAAAGTCGGGGCAAACTGGGGGGGGGGGGGGGGGGGGGCACGGGCCCCCTGTGCCCCCCCACCCCGCTGGATCCGCCACTGTAGTAACTTGTTTAAAATAAGTATGTATTAATTGTTTTAGGCGTCTTTAAATAAATTTTTTTTAAAAACTTTTCTGTTTTAAATTCGAAAAGGTGCAGTTTAATACACGTTCCATATACGCGATTCATTATTATTATGAAATATATAGACACAGAACAGGATATAGCGTCACAGTCAGATAGCCGAGTGCATAGGGTACATTTTTTACTTTATTTCTTTATGAACGCCCGAATAAAATCCATCAACATCCACCGAATTTGAATACATATATCTTTTAAAACACAAAACATTGATAAAACTCATTCTTGTCTCTCCCAATATTTCAATATTTTTTATAAATATCAATTCAAAAATTGTAACTAACCACGTGTTTTACAGGTTTTACTGAGAAAGGGCGTTCATTAGGTTTTCCCCAAACGCGTTACACTTGACCTTCGATTCAATGACCTACTTTCATAAAGATATGTGATTTAAGGTTATGTTCTTAAATCCAACTTGAACAAATTATTCAGATTTTAAAAAAAATACATTAAAGTACATAATTAAAACAAAATGTGCATGGGCCTTACGGCTCACCTGACATAGGCTGAAAAGTTTGAATCGCTGTGCATGACTGTCTTATTTCTAATGAAATTTTATAACATACATTCGTAAATTATTGATATTTTATACATAAGAAAAAAAATAATTGCAATATTTGAATTTCAGTCAACTCCATAATTTTATGCAAATTAATACAAAAATAAATTGCAACAAAATTTAATAAAGTGATACTCAGCATTTTTGTTTTTAATATGTCATTCAAATATCCATGTACGGTTGTACGCGAGTATTATCCTCCAGGTGAACTTAAAGAAATGAGAGAGAGAGAGAGAGAGAGAGAGAGAGTATAGATGCATTTTAACTCATGGCGTCTTTATTGTCATGTCAAACTGAATTTAAATGACTTTGTTTATTTTTGAATTTGTTTTGAAAAGATTGAGATTATTCACCGACTGTAACACAGTAGATATATATCTTGTTATATTATCAAATTCTTGAAAACAAACCCAAAATATTAACAGTGAAAATAAAATAAAATAAAATAAAATAAAACTAGAAAAACTGTGAGCTACAAGCTCACTAAAAATACCCCCCCCCCGGCTCCCAAAAATCCATCGGATCAAATTTTTAAATAGGAGGTGCACATCTACATTATATCACAAAGTTTGTGTGAAAGTTTCCAGAAAATCCATTGAAGGGTAAGGAGGAGTTGCGGATAAGAGATAGGTACCCTAAGGTGTAACAGAAAGACGGACGGACACACGGACGGACATCCCTATCACTATATGCCCCCCCCCACTTTTTAAGCGGGGGTATAATAAAACAATTTGACGTCATTTGCTTCAAGTTAACTAAGACATGAGGACCCGAAGTCTTGTCACCGGTTAGTTCAGATTGATGTTGACTGTAGTTCATTGTACGCATGCATGTATTAATATCCACTGATAATAAAACAACTTTGGGCAGCCATTGGATGTGTAAATGCGTGCGCTATAGCAACGTGAGCACATTTTTGGCTTGTACTTTTAGAGGGATCCATGGCCAGCCATCACACTATATAGTCGCGGCACGTTTACTATGCAGGTCCCAGTTTCACAATCATTTCTAAGATTTTCTTTAAATTAAATTTCGCAAATTTTGCACTACAAATAAATTTTTCATAGAAATTGAACACAGATGTCCAAAGTTTGAAGTGATCTTCACAATGACACCTTAAATCCCTCCATAGTCGAGTAGGCATTTTACGAACCTAGAAATGTTCATTCCTATGAAGTTTTTTTGCTGTTTTGTTTTCCTTATTGGTCCTTGAACAAAACTAACTTAGTTGCCCTTCGGGCAAATTTGGGCAACTTGCACAATATACATAAATCCAAAATGGCCGCCAAACGTCAAATTGAAATACATACTGCGATATAAAATATCTTCCAATAGCTTGTAATATATCCTTTTAGATGTTTTCAGGCATGATAAACCCATTTCTGGTATTAATTTTTACATACGGAACACTTAACTCGCACAATAAGCTATAAATACAAGATGACCGACAGACGCCATCTTGAAACATTGATTTTATACAAAAACAAATTTATAATAGATTGTCATATATCTTGGCAGAGGTATTTAGGCAGGAGCAACTCAATTCTGGCATTAGTTTTACATTAAATACCATCATGTCTATAATGATCGACCATATGTGTCAAATAACTATTCACCCTTGTGTAAAAATTTAAACACTACCTTTCTCCAGAACAGTTACAAAATTATGTACAGGATTCTTTTTTAGGCAAGCATGTCCTTGTGTGTTGCAATTATGATTTTGTGCTTTACTTTGACATAACATGACAAAGAAGTTCTTGGGGCACCGGGTATCCTTTCGACATAACATGTAATGAGAAATGATCTTTGAATTTCAATCCGAAATGGGTTATCATCTCATACTGCTCAGGAGGATCTTGACTGCTGGTACCCTTTCACAACATTAACTAAAGGTGAGACAACAGAAAATGGTGTTTGATACAAAGTTAAAACTATAAGGCTTTGGTGTTCTTTATGAAGAGCCTGAGGAAACGGCACAGTTTTCCCTGCTGGCTGGCAATACAGAACAACAAAGAATGGTTTAGATCCCATAAAGGTATTTGTGATCTTTGTTAACCAAGAACATCAGCTAAATGATGAGAATAAGAGTTTGTAATTATGATGCTGTATCACAACCACTAAGAACATGCATACATCATACATAACAGCTCAAGATCTCGAACGAAGATCATGTCACTAAGAGCATGCACGCCTGGCAGTTCAAGACATCTCAAACCAAGACCATGACACTGATAGAATGCATGCCTGGCAGTTCAAGATATCTCGAACCAAGACCATGACACTTACAGTGTGCATGCCTGGCAGTTTAAGACATCTCGAACCAAGACCATGACACTTACAGTGTGCATGCTTGACAGTTCAAGACATCTCAAACCAAGACCATGACACTTACAGTGTGCATGCCTGGCAGTTCAAGATATCTCGAACCAAGACCATGATACTGAGAGCATGCATGCCTGGTAGTTCAAGACATCTCTAACCAAGACCATGGCACTTACAGCATGCATGCCTGGCAGTTAAAGACATCTCGAATCAAGACCATAGTTAGTTCATTGATGTTCAAAACTTCTATCCTATTACTCCATCTGTACATCACATTGTTCTCATGCTTATACGCCCAATACACTAGGAAAACAAAAATATCTGTGTCGTCAATCAGCACACAAATAATATCATAACCTGTTTGTGCAGCCTGGAAAACATACGATACCATAGTTATGCCGGATTCATCATGGCCGAATCCACAATCGTATACATATTGCTGTGGTGTTTCCTCTGTTCTGGTTTCTAAGAATATATGAGATGGTATTTGTCGAAAAACAAGATTTTCTTTGAAGTGTCTGGGTACCAATGTGACCTTTTTTTGGATTGATGCAATAAATCTGATGGGTTATTGCCATGTGATCAAGAGATGCGGTAGAAAAGCTATGAATTATTGTGATTGTGAGTTTTGGGTGAACGAACTCCACAAAGCGATTTGACTAGAGCTGACTTCATGCCTGTTTCAATGACAACTATTTTCAACCAATGTCAAAAGGGAACAGAACCGATTTCAAATGCAAGCAGAAGCTATGCTCAAACTGCCCTTGCTGTCCAAACAACGATAACCAAAGAAACATGTTTCCAAGATCAATAACTGGCTTTGTTTTTGCATCTTGACAGCGTCGCTTTGAAACGAATCATCTTTATAGAGCTAATGATGGCATTATAAAACTCATCAGGTAGACTGGATTGTACTCCTATTCCATCTTTACATCCATTGCAACTGAATCCACCACATTGACACATTTGAAGCAATTGCCTTGTGACCTGTTTTTATTTAGAGGGAGTTTGAATAAGCAATACATTTTGGTCATATATATCCAATAAACATCGAGGATTGAACTCTTTGAGTTATGGTCCGTATCACACTCAGAATATATTCATTCCAATCGATCAGAGAAGCAACAATCTACTCACTAAAAGGATGGGGCTAGAGAGTCATGCCTTTAAAGGGTCATTTTTCTCCAAACTGGTTAACCAAGACAGCATCCTAATAATCACTATGGTGCCGACATGCAAGATCCTCGACAGGACACGCATGTGTTATAGCAGACACTGAGAAAGTTTACCAGCATATTGTACATGTCCAGCATCCAATAAAATTATTTGTTGGGTTTGTTAATCAGGATACAAATAGTTTTGGTGGTAGACAGTGTAGATGTATTATTTTCTGCAGTCCAGTGTAATTTATATGTGAAACAGCAGTTTCAGGTCTAGATGTCGAGATGTTGCTTAATGGTAACTTAGGTAAGTTAAGTCATCAGAAGTAAGCCAAATCTTCACTGTGCACTACCTTTTCACTTATACCACATGGATGAACATGGAAGTCTGAATTCATAACACGTGTCTCATAGCGGCCATTTGGAGTGGTAATAGTTAATCAAAATATCAAACTATCATAAAACCAAAAAAAATGAGTTCCACCGTTCAACTCCAACTAAACAATTTGTGGAAGGTTGTGCATTATCAGGGACAGATTTTGCTGCAGATTCCGGAAACCATAATACTTCATTACATGGCGTAATGTATCAATGTTTATGTAAAAATCGAATCAATTCACTGCTGCCAAAGACAATGTTTTTAATTTCTTATTAAAAGGAAAAGTTCAAGCCTCTTTTATGACCTTTTAATCAAAACGTATCAAGATGCATGATAATGTTACACAGCATTGAATGTGATATGCTTAGTTACATCTAATTATAAAAAACCCTTGTCTGGTCAAAATTGTAAAATATACTTTCAAAATGTCCCAAATGTTAAAAACAACAACGGAAATGAGTTCCTCATCCCTAAAAACATATAAAATGGTATATTGCAAGCTATTGTAGAACAATTCTTACAAAAGATAGATTTTCAATATGGCGTCTGGCAGCCATCTTGGATATATGCAAATTATTCAATTTGCCCAATGTTGCCTCCAGGGCAACTAACCTGATTTTACTCTAGGGACCCTATAGAATACAAAACAACAAAAAAACTTCATAGGAAAAAACATTTCTAGGTTGAAGTATTGAGTATATGGGAGTGTCAACTCGACTAAGTCGTCAAAGCGAGATAACTCTTATGAGGCAAGAGGACTCGTTCAAATTTATCGGTTCAAACGATTCGGTCAGGCAGTGGCTGAATACGGTTTTTGGTTATTTTTATATAAAAATGTTTATTTTGTATGCCGATGATACTGTTTTATTATCAGATTGTTATTTTATTGTTTACAAAGCTCTTGCTAAATTTCATAAGCATCGTAAGGGCTAACGTAGCAAAAATATACATGTAGTTTGTTTACATGCTTAGAGTAGCTATTCAGCTATGATGGTGTTGATTAAAATTTGAGTTTCAATACCTGTTGCAGCATGAAAGTTATTGAAATTGAATATAATTTTTTGTGTTTTGACCAAATATATGTCATTAAGACACAATTTAGACTTCCCAAAATATTATTGTTATTAGCCAAATTTACCAAAGTTTTATGGTTAAATGGGGGTGGGGTGGGTTGGGGTTTGATATTAATGTTGCAAAATTGATATTCAATGCACATAGGTTAAGTGTTTTGTTAAACACATACATGTATTTGTATCCTGTGCATAATAGTGGTTGTTGTTATAGCTATAAACATGATTGCAATATGTAAAATGCTAAAAAAACTAAGTTGAAATTGAAAGTTTATTTTCACTGTTTTTATTAGCTTATGTTAAGCTGTGTTTATAAGCTTTTATTTATTTATTTATTTATTTATTTATTTATTTATTTATTTATTTATTTATTTATTTATTTAAGAAAATTTTAGTTAAGGAATAATTGTGAAACCATAATAAAATATTTGTTTCCTTGCTTGTTTGTATTGTATTTGTTTGTCACAATCTGCCATCTGATTATATGACAATAAAGTTTGAATTGTATTGAATTGAATTTAAAACGGAATTTCATTTTTCGGAGACTAATTCGGAAACTTCTCGTTTGATACGTGACCGATATTAATTCATTCCTTTGTCAGCTTATGTATGGGATATATTGTAAATGTATTTGTAATATGTATATGTTCTCTATATTGTAAATATGCAATTATGTGAAATAAAGAAATTTGAATTTGAATTTGAATTCAGAAACGGAAAGATTGATTGATTGATTGATAGAGGAGGGTCATGGGGCATCAGGTTTTTAAGGTCTCGTCCTCAGAGGCGGGACCCCCGGGGACTTTCATTTAGTCATGCTGAGTCCTAGGATCAGTCACTATCATTCTTTTTACATACTGTCGGCATATTCATAAAGCGAGGAATGCAATTTCTGATTTATTTAAAATAATTTATTCCTATTTTGTTTGTATTTTCGCAAGATAGCAAGAAATGAAATTAACTTTCGGTTTCACGTTTTTTTTTAAAATCCCAAAATGAAGTTTATTATGGCTCAATTTTGATGGCAAGACTTCCTTTTGTAATTCCCAAAACCAAGCTAGAACCATGAAAAATCCCGGGCATGCAAATTTTTTGAAAAATTAATTTTCAGTGTCATATATACCTTTTTTTTAAATTTATAATCATAAAATACATTCAAAAATGGTATTGTTATTGTCATAGATCTAAACCATTTTTTGAATGTATTTTTTGATTAAATTAAAAAATGGTATATGGCAACAGAAATGTTACAAAAACAAATTACTGTGTTAGACTTTAAAACATTGCTTAGAACTTCGAGTTATGGCGGAGAGACATTTGTATTTTGTATTAATTAACCTGCATCTTAGTTTACGGGTTATAGTTTATTTTGAGTTGTTCTTGATATGGTGTATTTACGACTGATGTGTCCCTCGATCCTGAAAACGGTTGTCCCCATGGCTGTCTTTTCTTTTTTTTTTTTTTAATGCAACGAGTGAATCATGGGCATGTGAATCATCAAACCAGAGATTGACTTGATATTTAAAACAACGGAGATGTGCAGTAAAGTTCGGGAGTTTCTGGTCCTTCGACCACGTGGTGGCACGAGTTGAGTAACCCCTGGAAACGCCTTGGAAACTTTTTCCCGCACGTGACTTTACGAGTTTTAGTGCGCAACCATTTGTTATATTATTACGATTATCATGTGTATATAGAAAACCATACCTTGAATATTTGTCTCAAGCGTCGTGTTCATGAAAAATCTATATGGAAAATTTTATCCGTCTTTAGATTAACATTTTACCGCCATTTTTGAAAAATAATTTTTATTTTTTACATATTAAAATTTAATGTCGTGATAGTGGTGGTTGTGTGGTGGTAATGATGAATGTGTGCTATTGTTTTTTTTTTTTTTTTTGAAGGTTGTTTTTTTAAAGTCTGAACCGATAAATTTTTAAACATAATTATAGTTCTACATTAACCGTCGGAATTAAGACATATATATTTACCTTCAAATCATTAATATTGCTTGCTAGATTTTCTCTTCTTTTTACAGCAATTTAATACTTATTTATTAAAAAACCATGATAATTTGCCGCGATTTTCCGCTTCCTGAATCACATGTATTACATTCAAGGACTTCCTGTTTACTAGAGAAAAAATGTCGTCACTAATTCCAAGAACCACTGGTAATCGTATATGGAATTCCATGTATTATCTATATACATGTATATGATTCTATAAACAGAAGCCCCTCAGTTCCGATCGAAATATTATTTTATATTATTTTATTAATTAATGTGAAACAAAGGATTGCCCTGAGTACAAATGTAGTAAGTATATAATATATACATTGAATTTCTAGAAGTTTGACAAGTTAGATCAGGAAGTAAAGTTGGGGGGGGGGGGGGGGGGGGCCCGGGGGATTTCCCGGTGACCAGCCCATGTCGTGTTCATCCCGTAAAACAAGGATAAATTACTCCTGAAGGTATGCTTTACAAACAATTGTCAATGACAATAGCATGTTGATATCAGTCGTCAATTTTCCTTTCTTACGCGTGAAAAAGAAGTTTATTTTGTCATTGTCAAGTTTCTATTGACAGATTTTATATTTCTCCAACATTTGGAAATTAAAGTTGCAGGGACAGCAAAATTATCACCTTTTTTAGCTCACCTGGCCTAAAGGCCATGTGCGCTTTTGCCATCACTCGGCGTCCGTCGTCCGTCAGTCCGTCCGTCAGTCCGTCTGTAAACTTTTCACATTTTAGCTATCTCCTCTGAAACCCCTGAACAAATTTTAACCAAACTTTACAGGAATGATGTATGGAAGGTCCTTTAGATAGATTGCCAAATTTTTTCTGATTGGCCAAAAACATGGCTGCCAGAGCAAAAGGTAGTTTAACATGGGACCCTGTGGGAAAACGCATTTTGGCTATCTCCTCAGTAATGACTGAAGCGAATTTAACCAAACTTTTCAGAAATGATGTATAGAAGGTCCTTTACTTAGATTGTCAAAATTTTTCTGCTCCACCTAAAAACATGGCCGCCAGCGCAGAAGATAGTTTTACATTGGACCCTATGGGAAAAGCACATATATGCTATTTCCTCTGAAGCTTGGGAAGCAAATTGAACCAAACTTTACAGGAATGATGTATAGAAGGTCCTTTACATAGATTGCCAAAATTTTCCTGATCTGCCAAAAAACATGACTGCCAGCGCAAAAGGTAGTTTAACATTGGACCCTATGGGAAAAACGCATTTTTGACTATGTTCTCAGAAATGACTGAAGCAAATGGAACCAAACTTTACAGGAATGATGTATAGAAGGTCCTTTACTTAGATTGCCAAAATTTTTCTGATCTGCCGAAAAACATGGCCGCCAGCGCAGAAGATAGTTTAACATTGGACCCTACAGGAAAAGCATATATTTGCTATCTTCTTTGAAACCGCTGAGCCAATTTGAACCAAACTTTACAGGAATAATGTATGCAAGGTCATTTACTAAGATTGCCCAAATTTTTCTGATCCGCCAAAAAAAATGGCCGCCAGGGCCAAACAAAGTTTAACATTGGGCCCTATGGGAAAAACACATTTTAGCTATCTCCTCTGAAACTATTGGAGCAAACTTAACCAAACTTTAGAGGAATGATGTATTGGAAGGTCCTTTAAATAGATTGCCAAAATTTTTCTGATTGGCCAAAAACATGGCTGCCAGAGCAAAAGGTAGTTTAACATGGGACCCTATGGAAAAAACGCATTTTGGCTGTCTCCTCAGAAATGACTGAAGCGAATTTAACCAAACTTTTCAGAAATGATGTATAGAAGGTCCTTTACTTAGATTGTCAAATTTTTTCTGCTCCACCTAAAAAAATGGCCGCCAGCGCAGAAGATAGTTTAACATTGGACCCTATGGGAAAAGCATATATATGCTATCTCCTCTGAAGCTTGGGAAGCAAATTGAACCAAACTTTACAGGAATGATGTATAGAAGGTCCTTTACATAGATTGCCAAAATTTTCCTGATCTGCCAAAAAACATGGCTGCCAGCGCAAAAGGTAGTTTAACATTGGACCCTATGGGAAAAACGCATTTTTGACTATGTCCTCAGAAATGACTGAAGCAAATTTAACCAAACTTTACAGGAATGATGTATAGAAGGTCCTTTACTTAGATTGCCAAAATTTTCTGATCCGCCGAAAAACATGGCCGCCAGCGCAGAAGATAGTTTAACATTGGACCCTATAGGAAAAGCATATATTTGCTATCTTCTTTGAAACCGCTGAGCCAATTTGAACCAAGACAATTGAACCAAACTTTACAGGAATGATGTATTGAAGGTCCTTTACTTAGAGTTTCAAAATTTTTCTGATCCACCTAAAAACATGGCCGCCAGCGCAGAAGATAGTTTAACATTGGACCCTATGGGAAAAACGCATGTTTCCTCAGATCTCCCACTCCGCGCCTATAATAAAACTGGGGGAGCAAGTGAGAGATGTGATTTTAATCAGATTGAAAAAACTGTGAATGGTACATATAGTTCTACAGTGATTTCCTTAGCCATTCTGTCTGATATAAACAGTGCATTTTTCATCACTGGAATACAAATTTGCTTTAAAAGCATTTTAGTCAGGTGAGCGATACAGGCTCAGCCACACTGAGCCTCTGGTTAAATGCCACATTCCTTTGTGGAAATTGTATTTTTTATTGTCATTTTTCACATTTCTTTGACAACGTTGTTTCAATGGATTGTGATATAGACTCGATTCTCAAAAATAAATTTGATATGAAATTCCTCAAAAACAGCAATGAGTTATGTCATGTTTTAAATTGTAATAATATAATAAGCGGTGTCTCATAGGCCAAAGACACTTGAATAAACAGTATATTTGAAATTGTCAATATGGCCTGTGAAATGATACAACGATCTCACATCAAAGCTTTTCATTCGCCGAATTGCCATTGAATAAGAGACATAACAATACAATAATCAGGACAGGCTCCATCCATCTCCCCAGTGTTCAAGGTCCCATTGATCTCCCCAATGTTCAAGGTCCCATTGATCTCCCTAGTGTTCAAGGCCCCATCCATCTCCCCAGTGTTCAAGGTCCCATCCATCTCCCCAGTGTTCAAGGTCCCATTCATCTCCCCAGTGTTTAAGGCCCCATCCATCTCCCCAGTGTTGAAGGTTCCATTCATCTCCCTGATGTTCAAGGCCCCATCTTTCTCCCCAGTGTTCAAGGCCCCATCCATCTCCCCAATGTTCTATGTCCCATCCATCTCCCCAGTGTTCAAGGTTCCATCCATCTCCCCAGTGTTCAAGGTCTTATTCGTCTCCCCAGTGTTCAATGTCCCATTCATCTCCCCAGTGTTCAAGGTCCCATTCATCTCCCCAGTGTTCAAGGTCCCATTCATCTCCCCAGTGTTCAAGGTCCCATCCATCTCCCCAGTGTTCAATGTCCCTTTCATCCCCCCAGTGTTCAAGGTCTCATTCATCTCCCCAGTGTTCAAGATCCCATTCATCTCCCCAGTGTTCAATGTCCCATTCATCTCCCCAGTGTTCAAGGCAAAATAGAGTATTCATCATTATCTTTGCCGACTATTACAAAGTGCGTCATATGCCAATTTTTTATGTTTTTAAAAATAAAATAAAGTATATAAAAATAGACCACTAATTTAGTTAATTTTAAAATGCTTTATTTTATATATTCTTTCAATGATTACAATAATCACACATGAGGTATATTAGGAGTTACAGGTTTTGTGAATGCAGGCCATGTGTTTGAATGAGGAGTATGAGACGGGAAAGTAAAAATAGAAATGTTCGAGTTAAAAAACTGGGGACGAAACTTTCTGTTCTGAGTAGACAAATAACAAATGATTGAAAACAATTCTAGATCAGTCATTTTATAAGGCGAAATATGGCTGATCCAAATCTCTCAGTGTCCAAAAACTTAGGACAACATCGTATCACCATACAAATTGAACTGATATCAATTTATATATAATTTTTTATGCTTTATAAATGCATACAACAGTGATGACGCCTAAGACAATAGCAATGACGAAATGTAGACTAGACATTGCCTGCAATTATACCGAGCATAGGTTTTTATGGCCAAAGGGAGGTAATTCAAGATTTGGCTTGAAAGACTGTTACTATTTTTTTAAAATTAATCATAAAATGCATTCAAAGAATGGTATATATGTTAAATAATAATAATAATAATAATAATAATAATAATAATAATAATAATAATATTATTATTATTATTATTATTATTATTATTATTATTATTATTATTATTGCGCAAACACTATTACAATAATTAGTTGGCCAAAATGATGTTGTTCGCCAAATCCACGGAAAAAATTGTCGACATCACAGGAAATGTTGTTTGCCTATAACTAGTCATCTGTCTGTGATGTTATTATTTAAATAAAATAAATAATACAGATATTGTATTTTCCTGTATTTCTTTATTTTGAAATAGATAAAGATATGGCATTTTGTCACAAGTCATAAGTCAAAAATCTCAATTTAAAAAGTCACAACTGAAAAGTCTCCTCAGCACTTCCCGTAATTAAACAGTCACTTGTAAAATCATATGATGTACAATATATATATAATCTTTAATCTCTAGTGCAGATAATGTAGAAGAATTTAATAATGATGATGATGATTAGATTCACGATGATGATGATGATGATGATGGTGTTGATGATTTCAAAATCCGTATACGAAAGTTATGCCTTTGTTAAGATTTAGTGGCATTAAATGCACACACACACACACACACACACACACACAGAGAGAGAGAGAGAGAGAGAGAGAGAGAGAGAGAGAGAGAGAGAGAGAGAGAGAGGAGAGTCTAAATCCGACTTTCATGCCTCATAATGACCAAAATTGTCTCCTTAGATGACCACAGTGTTTGACAGAAAAAATTAAAAGATTTATGACTATTTATAACAGTTAATGGTTATGATACATATAGTACAGACATGTCGAAAGGTTACTACAATGCTAACGAAAAGAAGTGAAAGATCGACCGTCGAGTGGCAGAGATATTGGTAGTAAAGATGCCAAGTTATAGATAAAAACTACGGAAATTCTGTCGAGATAAAGCTAACGAGGGGTTGAAATAAGCTGTCGATTCAGCACTGATCACTCTTTAGCTTAGTGTTAAACTTTCTACAGGCCTGTACTAAAATCTACTGCCCTTTAAAAAAATAATGATTATACATGTACACTTCTGTTTTAAGACAACAATTTCAAAGAAAACATTTCCTTATAACAGGACATACTGTATGCATGATTTAGAACATAAAAAGCACTTTCAGAAACTTTGTAATGTGTGCGATGATTTTGTAATTCTTTTCACATGATTGTCTACATTTTTATTCCAGTAAAAGGGAGAAATGAATATAATGGCAATAGCATGCTCATGGGCAGCATTATTTGCAGGTGACAAGAGAATCATCATCAGAGTTCGAAGATAATGTTTATTCAGTGGTATAGAGAAAACCAGGCACAATATTATATGACAAACCGCATCTATACAGTACCACTGAAGGATCTGAGTCAACAATAATAACACTCGACCCACCCTACCCCACCCCACCCCCGATCTACAAAAACAACAATTTACTGTTCCAGTCTATGAGGGGAGACAACTCTTAAAACACTTCAATGTCAACACTTGGCTATATTCCACTGAAACAATGTTTTTTTTTTAATTCGTGGTATCTGTTTTTCTAATTTTTTAAATACTATTATCAATTAATTTTGTTGTACATGTCAATGAAAGCGATTTATAAACACATGCTAATTTGCTATTTTTTTTATAAAAAGTTTACGAATAAGTTCATGTATGTGTGAGTTTTATGGTCTGCACTCTCGTGCTAGATCACAGAATCGGTTATGCCAAACAAAAGCAAATCACTCCCACCGGATGAACCAGTTTATACTCTGAAAACCGGGCCATGAAGCATTATCACTTATCTTTCAACTGTTGGACCTTATGACCTCACTTATCTTACAACCATTGGCCCTCATGACCCCACTTATCTTACAACCATTGGCCCTCATGTCCTCACTTATCTTACAACCTTTGGCCCCTGCGACTTCACTTATCTTACAACCTGTGGCCCTCATGACCACACTTATCTTACAACCAGTGGTCCTTATGTATGACCAACACTTATCTTACAACCAGTGGTTCTTATGACCCCACTTATCTTACAACCAGTGGTCCTTATGTATGACCCCACTTTGTCACAACCAGTGGCACTCATGACCCCACTTATCTCGCAACCAGTGGCCCTTATAACCCACTTATCTTACAACCAGTGGCCCTTATGACCCCACTTATCTTACAACCTGTGACCCTCATGACCCTACTTGTCTTGCAACCAGTGGCCCTCATAACCCAACTTATCTTACAAAAAGTGACCAATATAACCCGACTTATCTTGCAACCAGTGACCCTTATGACCCCACTTATCTTACAACCAGTGGTCCTTATGTATGACCACACTTATCTTACAACCAGTGGTCCTTATGTATGACCCCACTTATCTTACAACCAGTGACCCATATGACCCCACTTATCTTACAACCAGTGGTCCTTATGTATGACCACACTTATCTTACAACCAGTGGTCCTTATGTATGACCCCACTTATCTTACAACCAGTGACCCATATGACCCCACTTATCTTACAACCAGTGGTCCTTATGTATGACCACACTTATCTTACAACCAGTGGTCCTTATGTATGTACCCACTTATCTTACAACCAGTGACCCTTATGACCCGACTTATCTTACAACCAGTAATCCTTATGAATGACCCACTTATATTACAACCAATGGCCCTCATGACCCCACTTATCTTACAACCAGTTGTCCTTATGTATGACCCCACTTACCTTACAACCAGTGTCCCTTATGACCCCACTTAACTTACAACCAGTGGTCGTTATGTATGACCACACTTATCTTACAACCAGTGGCCCTTATGACCCCACTTATCTTACAACCAGTGGTCCTTATGTATGACCACACTTATCTTACAACCAGTGGCCCTCATGACCCCACTTATCTTACAACCAGTGGTCCTTATGACCCTACTTATTTCGCAAGCAGTTACCCTTATGACCACACTTATCCTACAAAGCGTGGTCCTTATGATCCGACTTATCTTAAACCAGTGGTCCTTATGTATGACCCCACTTATCTTGCAACCAGTGTCCCTTATGACCCCACTTATCTTATAACCAGTGGTCCTTATGTATGACCCCACTTATCTTATAACCAGTGTCCCTTATGATCCCACTTATCTTAAACCAGTGGTCCTTATGTATGACCCCACTTATCTTATAACCAGTGTCCCTTATGACCCCACTTATCTTACAAAGCGTGGTCCTTATGACCCCACTTATCTAACAACCTGTGGTCCTTATGTATGATCCCACTTATCTTACAACCAGTGGCCCTCATGACCCCACTTATCTTATAACCAGTGACCTTTATGACCTCACTTATCTTATAACCAGTGGTCCTTATGTATGACCCCACTTATCTTACAACCAGTGGTCCTTATGTATGACCCTACTTATCTTACAACCAGTGGTCCTTATGTATGACCCCACTTATCTTACAACCAGTGACCCTTATGACCCCACTTATCTTACAACCAGTGACCCTTATGGCCACACTTATCTTACAACCAGTGACCCTTATGACCCCACTTATCTTACAACCAGTGACCCTTATGACCACACTTATCTTACAACCAGTGACCCTTATGACCACACTTATCTTACAACCAGTAGTCCTTATGTATGACCCCACTTATCTTACAACCAGTGGTCCTTATGTATGACCCCACTTATCTTACAACCAGTAGTCCTTATGTATGACCCTACTTATCTTACAACCAGTGGTCCTTATGTATGACCACACTTATCTTACAACCAGTGACCCGTATGACCCCATTTATCTTACAACCAGTGGTCCTTATGTATGACCACACTTATCTTACAACTAGTGGTCCTTATGTATGACCACACTTATCTTACAACCAGTGACCCATATGACCCCACTTATCTTACAACCAGTGACCCTTATGACCACACTTATCTTACAACCAGTGACCCTTATGACCACACTTATCTTACAACCAGTGACCCTTATGACCACACTTATCTTACACCAGTGACCCTTATGACCACACTTATCTTACAACCAGTGACCCTTATGACCCCACTTATCTTACAACCAGTAGTCCTTATGTATGACCACACTTATCTTACAACCAGTAGTCCTTATGTATGACCCCACTTATCTTACAACCAGTGACCCGTATGACCCCACTTATCTTACAACCAGTGACCCATATGACCCCACTTTTCTTACAACCAGTGGTCCTTATGTACGTACCCACTTATCTTACAACCAGTGGCCCTTATGACCCCACTTATCTTACAACCAGTAGTCCTTATAAATGACCCCACTTATCTTATAAAGCGTGGCCCTCATGAACCCACTTATCTTACATCCAGTGGTCTTTATGTATGACCCCACTTATCTTACAACCAGTGGTACTTATGACCCCACTTATCATACAACCAGTAGTCCTTATGAATGACCCCACTTATCTTACAACCAGTGGTCTTTATGTATGACCCCATTTATCTTACAACCAGTGGCCCTTATGACCCCACTTATCTTACAACCAGTGATCCTTATGACCCTACTTATTTCGCAAGCAGTAACCCTTATGACCACACTTATCCTACAAAGCGTGGTTCTTATGATCCCACTTATCTTACAACCAGTGGCCTTTATGACCCCACTTATCTTACAACCAGTAGTCCTTATGAATGACCCCACTTATCTTACAACCAGTGGCCCTCATGACCCCACTTATCTTACAACCAGTGGCCCTCATGACCCCACTTATCTTACAACCAGTGGTCCTTATGTATGACCCCACTTATCTTACAACCAGTGGCCTCCTACAAAGCGTGGTCCTTATGATCCCACTTATCTTACAACCAGTGGTCCTTATGTATGACCCCACTTATCTTACAACCAGTGTCCCTTATGACCCCACTTATCTTACAACCAGTGGTCCTTATGTATGACCAACACTTATCTTACAACCAGTGGCCCTTATGACCCCACTTATATTACAACCAGTGGTCCTTATGTATGACCACACTTATCTTACAACCAGTGGCCCTTATGACCACACTTATCTTACAACCACCGATTGAGCTTGTCTAAATGCACAGCCGTACTTGGTTAACTGGTAATCTCTCTGGTCAGTATACAGTGTACTTGGTTGTGAAGTCATTCAGTGTTGTTTGCGCTCATTAAAACATATTTACATGGTGCAGGATAAAAATTGAAACTGTTGTTTTTAGCTTGTATATTGATTTTCAACTGACAAAAAAATCAATCTGATATGAAATTCCTCAAAAACAGCAATGACTTATGCCATGTTTTAAATTGTAATAATATAAGCGGTGTCTCATAGGCCATCCACAGATTTGATGGCAGTTCGTTCCATTCCTTAATTGTCCTTGAGTTCCAGAGTAGTTTACTTCCAGACTTTCTAGTCCGGATGTTTTAGGTTTGTGATGCATATAGAACGCTCACATTTCACCCAAGAGGACAAGATTCGATCACTTGTTGAGGACGTGTTTCCTTCCTTCTGTTAGGGTGTCAACAGATACAGATTAACAACACTAATATCATTTTACATAACGGATAGATCATAGCATTTTACATATATGTATGATGTCAAAAAGATGAATATTGTTAACAGTTTTCTAACTGAACCTTGTATTACGAGGGGAAGTCAGAAAGGGCATAGAACAGCGTATTCAGCCAAGCGTAACACACATTTTTTTTACTTTTAAACATATCAAGTGTATTTGTTTAATTCTCAAAAGATTTCAAAGTTGGTGACCACCAAGCATGCAATGATGGAAAATCAAAATGTTGAGTGTAGGGCAGTAATAAAGTTCCTCGCAGTATAGGGATCAAATGCCAAAGGAATTCACCGGCGAATGGCCGAGGTGCACGGTGACAGTGGTCCTGCCTATTTCACAGTGGCAAAATGATCAGCTGAATTTAAACGTGGGTGTACCTTACTGAAAGATGACCCATGGTCAGGTCGGCAAGCTGATGCCATCACAAAGGAAATTGTCACGTCTGTGAAGACTCTCATCATGCCTGATCGTCGAATTAGGATTGATGTCATAGCTAGGGAGTGTGACATTTCACATGGAAGTGTATACACGGTTATTATATCCACGAGCATCTTGGGATGTCAAAAGTATCCACAAGATGGGTCCCCAGAAACCTTAATGTGCAGGATCGCTTCCAAAGACTCCAGTGAAGTCGGGAGCTTCTTGGCATTTATAATGATAACCCGGAGAACTTCCATTTACGTTTAGTAACTGGTGATGAAACATGGATTCATCATTGGGACCCAGAAACCAAAAAAGAGTCCATGCAGTAGAAGCAAACTGGCTCACCCCCAACAAAGAAATTCAAAATCCGACCATCAGCTGGCAAAGTCATGACCACTGTGTTTTGGGATTCTAAGGGTGTTCTGTTTATCAATTATAAACCTGCTGGAATCTCTATCACTGGGGTTTACTATGCTGATCTAATGAAGCAGCTGAAAGCTGCTATTAAATTAAAAAGGAGGGGAAAGTTGAGCCGAGGGGTATTGCTTCTTCACGACAATGCTCCTGTGCACAAGTCAAGGATTGCACAAGCAGCGATTCGTGAATGCAAGTTCGAACAACTTAATCACTCGCCCTACAGTCCCGATTTGGCACCCAGTGATTATTTTCTATTTAGAAATTTGAAATCCCATTTACGGGGAATCAGATTTCCTGATGATGGTGGACTTAAGGCTGCCACAGAGGCATGGTTTCAGGACCAAACCAAAGATTTCTATTTCAAAGGTATAGACAGTTTGAAAGAAAAGTGGACTAAGTGCATTGGGGTAAATGGGGACTATATTGAAAAATAATAATAAAATGTATGGTTTGTTGCGGCAATATATACCCCGTTCTATGAACTTTTTGACCCACCCTCGTATTTGAAAAAAAAAACCACAGGACAATATTTGTTTCTTAAAATTTTAGAATTCTTATAAAAAAAAAACCTCAGCTATGCGTTATCATTCAAAGTCTCGCCTTAGGTGGATTTGTCAAAATAAATATGGTCATTTTATTTTTCTCATTTCAACATCTTCAAAATATTTGGATTCCCATAATATGGGTCCGGGCACTACTGATGAGGAATTTTATTGGGCAATGACCGCCAAGTGTTGCAAATTTGAAAGGTTTTAGTACATGTGTTATATACATGTACTATTTTTTTAAAATTTAATCATTAAATAATTAAGAAATTGTATATGACCCAACATGTAATAATTAACAGAACAAGTCACGTGCTGTATCTGAATTCTGTGTCTTGTATATCGTTTTTTCAGTTGACAGAATTCTCGCATCCTAAGAAGGGGTCGTGGGTTCGAACCCCGGCCGAGTCTGACCAAGACTTGAAAATTGGTAGTGACTGTTCTTTCGCCAAGCATTCGGCATTTAGAAATAAAAGTCACGGGAACCTCCAGAACTATGCCCCGTGTCAATGCAGGCGTGGCGCATCAAAGAAACCTCACTGCACATGTTGCACAGGTAAAAAATTCTGCCACTTAATCTATAGCTGGTGACGTCTCGATATAAGTAAACTATTCTTGACTGGGACGTAAAACCATATTCAATCAATCGTATCTTGGTTCTCTGTGTTGTCTTATTAATTTGTTTCCTGTGACCTGATTGGTCAAAAAAGAATAGGGGGAATAAAACGTGGAGAAATTTTGCGCTAATTGTTCAACAGTACACTACCAGTTGAATACGGTTAAATTATAAATAAATAAAAATAAATAAATATATAAATAAATAAAATTAATACAATAATAATAACACATTAAGTTGACTTGTCTGATCTGATCGGTGAAAAATAAATAGGGTAGGGAAATTTAAAATAAAAGTATAATCGCGCTTCCAGTCAAATACGGCCATAATTTTTTTTTTTTTTTAAATAAGTTTTGAATTTTTCAAAACTTTTAAAAATATTTTATCATCTCATATACTATTCAAAGGAGTCTAATAGTTACAGAATATTATCCGTGTAAATAATGTCGCTCTTTGTATTATAAAATTGTTGATATCTATAAATTTTGAAAACAAAAGTAAATGCCCACGTCTTATAAACTAGATCTAGTACATGTATTTTTTTAAAAAAAAGAAAATAAATAAATAAAAAAAACAAACAAATAAATAAAAAATAAATAAATAAATAAATAAATAAATAAATAAATAAATAAATAAATAAATAATAATAATAATAATAATAATAAATAAATAAATAAATAAATCATTAAATACATTCAAAATCGGCAGTATACAGTGAAAGTTTGTACCTTCATTACAGCCCACCCATGAATTTTCATGATTTTGTATTTATCAATTGCTGAAAACCCCGAAAGATTCTGAAATCAAAGGCGGCAATGACCGCTTAAACACAGCGTATAAAAGATTTATTATGTGATACAATTGATTTCTGGAAATAAATGACCCCGGAAGTAGGAACAATATTTGTGTAGGGAATTTAGTTTTACACCGGCTACAATGAGGCAAACGGATAAATATAGAACGTGTTTATAAATATAAAGCAAGTTTTCCCAGGATTAGTCGTTACTATATTTAGCTTTACAGTGGAAATTCCCTAAGTATAAATAGAGTATTAGCAAGAAGCGGTTTATTTGAATTCTATATATTTATATACAGTATATGTATACTTCGCGTTGTGTTGATTTGTTATTTGCGGAATATAATTGCCGGTTGGTTATTTACGTCGAGAAATTATTTATTTATTTATTTATTTATTTATTTAACTATGTACTCGTGGAAAGTATACTTTTGAGTTTTGCGATTTTCAAATGTTACAACTGAAAAATTACAATGACTGGAAGACAACAGGAAGGTCTATAAAATTAGCATAACAATATAAATAAACATCCAATAACTATTTTATGTTTTTTCAAAATTCTTTTATATGTATAATTTTACGATGATTAAAATATAAGGTTAAACCACCAGAAACTAAAACAGAACTAGACTTTTAACAAAAAATATCTTTATCGTCAATTTGACCAAAATAATGTTGAATATATTAATGTTTCTTTTTACGCGTGATAGTTATTTTTGCATTATATAATGTAATTGTGTCCGTCTCGAGGAAAAAGTATGAAAACTATGTAAAATTAGTATGGAAAAAAATAAAAATCATCAAAATAGGGGTATATTAAATGAAAAAGATAGTGCACTACAGATTTACAGACCCATCCTTCTAAAACTTAGACAAAGTTGACAGTTTAATACAGGAAATATTTATACCCCCTCTTCCACTGTCACGCAAAGGAAACTGAATAACGCATGAGCACAAAACGCAACTTGACACCCTAGAACGACAGAGTGTTTATTATTATAACACAATAAACGTCATTTCTAGACAATCCAATGATAATTTTTTATATTTCACGTTTTTTTATTTTAGTTTTTAGCTGTTTAATAATAATAAAATAATACGACGTGCGTTTTCAGTCACTGGAGAACTCGGCCAACTGCCAAATGACATCACAAGATACATGTAGTTGCACGTGTTAATCTATATACAATAAAACCCCGAATTATCCCCCCCCCCCCGATTTATCGCCAAAACTCAGTTATATAGTTCCGTTTTCATTCTATGCTAAAAACCCCGTTATAATGCCAAAGTCGCTTATCGCCATCCGCCAAGGTTATAATATATATATATAGAAGTTGTGTACTACATTCATGCGTGTAGTAAGAACGAAAAATGTAGACTATATTGCCATATGCAAAAATGTCCCCCAAAGATATTTTCAAGAATACTTTGAACCTAGATATCTTGAATTTCAATTCATTTATTGCATAAGAATATACTCATACTGCTTCACAACAAAGACGGACAATGACAACGATGACCAGTTAGGATTCTTTCACTTATATCGAGACGGTCAGTTCATAAATGTGGAGGAAATCGGAGTACCCAAAGAAAGCCACCGACCTTTGGCAAACAGACAAACTTTATCACATTGTGATATGTCAGAGTGGAATTCTAATTTAACCCCCCCCCCCCACCCATACTGAATTTCAATTTATTTTACTATGGTTATTCTGAACTTATTCAAGACGCTTATTTTGTGCTGGCTCTCATAATAGGGACGTAATGGTGATGACGCAATTCTATTCATTTCGTTTAATAGTTTACTCATAAACGATACATTCAGTTTAACGGATTATATGCTTATTTAAAACAATAACTCTTTTTATCCATGTTCAGATGTTTTATAACAAACAAGATGCGCCATTAGTTTTGGACCGATGTTTGAATTTATCGCAACATATAAATTAATTTGTCATTAATTTGTATAATAATCACTTTCTTGTATTTTCATACTATACATGTATATTTACAATGGAACAAAAAATCATGTGCACCCGGGCAACAAAGTTTAACATTCTAAAATTAGAATATTTAAAATTTTGGAATTTCCCGGTTTCTATTTTAAACTTCATTAAAATATATAAATTTAACCATTTTCGAAATCACTACTATGATCTAGCGAATTGTTATAAAACATTAGCGAAGACTTGTGTGTTTATTTGGTAACGAAAGTCTTGACAATGAAAGAAATATATCACATGCAACGGCAACAACACTGGACATGCTTGTGTAAAAATAGAAAATTTCGACGTTGGAATTTCCCTGTTTCTATTTTTAACTTCATTACAAATCTGTTAATTTAAATATATTCTAAGACCAACCACAGTATCCAGTGAACTGATATAAAACACGAGTGAAAACCTGTGTATATTTGAGTTTAATCATGTAAGGTTCGTGGTACCAGCAATCCTAAGGTAGGTAATGGCGGCGATTTTAATAGGACTGTCGCGATTAAACAGGATAAAAGTATACTGAAGAACTGTCTTCCTATCAATATTAATCGCGACAAAATCAGACAAAATATATCACTAGGTGTTATATAAATGATACATAAATGTTTGTTTGATATTTATATTTGTCGCTTAAACTCTTCCATACAACACCCAATATCTAAAAATAAAATACTACTTGTTCACTCCCTTTGGTTGTGACTCTCCAGTCCTGAAGGCGGAAAGTATACACACGAGAGTTAAACGAGATTATAACTGTTGAGTATTTTTAGTAACAGAAACAGAAACAAACGGTTTTCCCCTTTTACATATTTCAGTTAGTCACGCGTGTCACATGTGGCTAAAACATGTTTCCTTTTGGTTGAAATGCATTTCAGTCAAACTTATTTGAATCGAAATCAAGACAAACCAAATCAGTGATTCACTCTGGATTTAAATAGAAAATTAGATTGGAAATTAAATGAAGAAGTATAGATTTATTGTTTCTTTGTTTTCTTCAGGAGGAACATCCAGTGACAATCTAAGAGTTTAATTGTGCAAAATTGTGAAATGTAAACGGTGAAGTATGGAAAATGTAATTATATTTTTCAAACGTTTTGAATAAAACTGAATGCCTGAATAGCACTTATTTATTTTCTTTTGATTTAATTTAAAATAAATTTGGTCAAGAAAATTACTTTATTGAATATGATTGGACCTAACTTTTTGGTTCCAAAGTTTTAAAAAAAACTTCTGGACTGTGTTTCAGACATGGACTGATGTGTTTGCATGCATTGCCTATAACTATAATTCAAAATATAAATAAAATTATGTTACTAAGTTTAAAATGGGCTTTATTTTATAAACATACATAACGTCAAAAGTTAATATGTATCAATAAGAACCACACACAACGGTAAAACATGCTTTACAAAGAATAATTCAGTTATTTTCTGGAAAGCATTTTGAACTTCTTAATAAGTTTTGAATATATAATTTTACTTAATACAAAGGATAAACTTTATCGATACATTTGGAATTATATATACAGGTATATATTTAAATGATCAGTCTCTCTCCAGATTGATCGCATTGCAATTTAAAATAAGCATGACAATTCAAGATAGATAATAATTATTGCTTGAAATAAGAGATGGAACTGATTTCTTTCAGTTTATGCTTGCTAATGGGACTTATATACCTTTGTCATAAACCTTTTTCTAAAATTTTATCATAAAATACACATTTTTTAAATGTATTTTATGATTAAATTTTTAAAAATGGTATATGACACTACATTATGACAACCTAGAAACTCGACACTTGAAGCTATGTAGTAAACGCACCAAAATTATCAAAACATTTATAATATCGATGAAATCGGTTAAAATCTGTTTTTGTTTTCAAATTTCAAAATGAAACCATGTACCAGATATGTTTATTATGTAACTTAATATGTAATGTGAATTCTTTTATATATAGTATGTAAACAAAGGAATGATTTACTTATTATTGATACAAATTAAGCATTGAGTACTTAGCAGTCAAAACAATGGGTAAAAACGTTAATACAATCGTTAAATTTTGAACAGTTATCGGTGTATGGTGATTAAAAATAGACAAAAAAATATTTAATTTTAAAAGAACAAAATCTTATTTATTTGTTCATTTTACTTTCAAGCATTGCTAGATAAGTTTATTTTTCATCAAATAGGTAAAATCAAATTTACAGCTGGAAACATATGCTTTCTCAATGTAATAAAAAAAAACATACTAATCCATGTCCGAATCACAATTCAGAAGCAAAGTAAAACTTTGGAACTGACAAGTCAGGTGAGACAGATGAACTTCCACGTAAGGCTGGGTGCTCCGAAAGGGTAAGCACCTCCTGTTTAGCTAGCTTCACCCTCAACTTGTGTTATCAAAACTGTGTGAAAGGAACATGGAACTATGGAACGTCAAAAATATCCAGGGAAATCCTGGACACGGCGATATCAAACTTATCAACAATGCTGTGATGATGGCCATACAAACTAAGAACAAAGAGCTACTTTATTACAATAACATATATAAATAGTTATGGTCAAAGGGATCAGTTTCATAATAAAAAATATAAAAAATACCTATATATAAATATGATGGACATCTTTCATAATTTAATTATGAAACTGACCCCTGTGTTAATTGACACATGCAAATGAATTCGCTTTTATTTTTAATCATATTTTTGAAGGAGGTACGAAACAAAACGGGATCCCAATAGTTCAATAAATACTAGTATTACATGACATAACCGAATTTCTCGACATAAATACATGCAATTGATTTTAGGGAATATTGCAGGTCTAGGCTTATAACTGTCTCAAAAAGTTGTATGACCGTAATAAAATTTTTATTGATAAGTTTAATGACTGAAAAACCGGAATGATTCAAGAAATATTTAACGTCCAATAGTTCAATGTTCCTTTCATCCTCATGTTGATTTCACACGTGGCGGATGTAGATGCTAGACAGGTGGCGTTTATCATTCCGAATCACCCGCTCTCACTTCCCTGGTGGAAGTCCATGTGTTTGGTTATTTGCAGTTTTGACTTTGTTTTTTGGATTCTGCTTTGGACTCGGATCGGTATGTTCAATATGTCAATTCTGTAAACATTCACCTACTTATGTAACATGCCTTAGAAAGACACAACTTCTTAACTACTATGACTTCCAATGTGCTTGTGACAGTGAAATAAGCTTTTCCATAAAAAATCCAATCATGAAAATTGAATATTGATTGATATTGTTCACGCACTTGAGTTAAGTCGTAACTGAAAATATGTATGCCCATCTAAAAAGGAAAATGTTGGCGCTATGGGGACTTTACATGGCGAAAATGACGATGCTTACACAGGAAGTGATGTTCTTGGTGACGTTTTAGTCATATGCGCAACATAATTTGCTATTTGCTTAGTTTTTTAACATGTTATATCCCCATAGCGCCAACGTTTTACTCTGTGAAGAAATATTCTACGCCAATCATGTTTTCTGTTACGACTTGGTACAAGTAAGTGAAAAATATCAATCTTTATTTAAGTTTATTTGAATTCCTATGAAAAATGCGTTTCCAATTCACTGTCACAAACATACAGGCTGTGATAAAAATATATACTACTGACATGTATTGAAAATGTCAAACGTTCTCAGAAGAGGCTACATTCGGAAGTGAAACAGAAATTTTAACAGAATGACAACCAATGAACAAAGTAATAAAGAATAGCTCAAAACAAAGTGAAGACAATGGGAAACATGGCATGAAACAACATATGCATGCATATAATACAAAAAGCAAAGGATATCCAGCAAAAGAATCAAATCAATCTTATTCTGATTTCAATATTAAAAATGGCAATATTGATGATGAACTTGATAATAACATTAAGTTTTTTCTTGAAAAATATATTTAGATGATGCTAGTATTAATGAGGCACAAATTAATTATAAACATGACTTTTCATCTTCAAATTCTTTATTTAGATAATTGTCGTAATGTTCTCTTTATTATTATTATTATCTTTTTAAGTATATCATATAAGTATTGTCAGTTGCTAATTTGAAGTGCTTTATTTCATTAACAAAATTTAATTACTAGTACCACATACCATTATTAATTGTCACTAATGGGTACAAATGAAACATCGTTGATATTCTCCGGGCACTCTGGTTTCCTATTCTATACCAGAACTTTATGCCTTGGTATAATCGAAATACTAGTAATCTTTAATGGGACTTGAAATAATATTACTCGGCTAAAAAAAATAAAACAAATTAACAGGTCAGAATACCTCAAAAGCTCAATTTTCTCTACAAAATTGCATGTATATTGCATGTATTAATATTTTTGAAAATCCCGCGAAATCGCAACATTTTTGTTTGATATCAAAGAATAGGTCCGTTTTAAACTTTTTCATTTTTGTTTAAGGGTCAAATTGCATTGTTGCCATGGGAAACTGCGTATTTATAGTGACGCAAAAAACCTATATTTAATAGGCTCGAACTGTTTTTCAAATAATTATATTTTTAGAATGAAAAAAATGTACAGATATATATTGATACTTACAGTTTTACAAGTTTGTTTTGTTTCTATGAATTTCTACAAAATGTATATTGTATTGGGAAATCCAAAGTACTTCCTTTCAGTTTATATATATATATATATATATATATATATATATATATATATATATATATATATATATATATATATATATATATATATATATATATAATATATATATATATATATGCGTGTGTGTGTGTATGTATCGGGGGCGTTGTTAGGATTGGTTGGTTGGTTGAATGTTGCTTAACGTCGCATCAGCAATTTTTCAGCTATTCGCGACGAGAACTATTTAATTAATCTCTATGGATTAATCTATGAACAATTTTTGTGTATGCATGTGAAGTGCGAGTGTGTTGTATGGTCTGCCTTGTACTAGCGCGCACTCAGGGCGACTTTACCGTGCTAGTCCGGTCTGTTCATGATTGTCCCCTTTCTTAAAAACAGATATTCATTATTGTCCCTTTCTGGGTTTGATGTGCTGTTCAAACAAATAATTATAGTCTATTCCAATTTTACCTGTAAGAATTTTACCTGGTGGACTTAATGGAATAAGTTATAACTTTCATTGCCTTGAATTAAAAAAATTCTTATTCAAATGTTACTTATTGCTGGAAACAAATGAAATAAATATTAAATTACATTTATTATAATTTTTAATTTGAAATTTTAGTCTGTGTCCGTTTCATTTTATTTCTCATTCTTAAATGTTATTGATTTATTTACTAAAAACAAATAAAAAAAGATTAACAAGAATTCCACAGAATTAGATGTAAACTTTTTTTATTTTAAATTTTGCATTAATTAAACCAATAAGAACATGAAGAATAACAGGAATTCCATGGAGTTAGAGTTATACTTTTTTTCAAATTTTGCATTAATTCAACCAAGACTTACATACCCTTTTCACTCCATATAAATGTTAAATTCCAACTACATTTACAACATTGAAAAATGTGTCTATTAGATTATTCTTTAAAAATTCACAGGTTTTCTCTAAAAACTGTTTTTCAAGCCTTTTTTTACCCCAAAAATGTAAAATATTCTTCTCATATATTAAAGTTCCATGTTGGTAGAAACTATATTTAAAATTTCAAGAATGTGTCTGTTAGGCATTTTCTCAAAATTTACAGTAGTTTTCTCTAAAAATGCAATGTAACGGTATTTTTCTTTACATGTATTTTGATTTTCATTTTATTATTTATTTATTTATTTATTTATTTATATGTGCATGTTTTATTTGATTTTTCAAAATGTTTTATTTGATTTTTTTAAAAATGTTTTTATTTGGGTTTATATTTTATATTATAATTTAGTCACGTATTTGTGATTTTGTTTAATTTATGAATAAATTTTAAAAATAAAACGCTGATAATGTAAGATATATTTTTAATTCTTCTTTTACCTTCTTTTCTGGAATAAACTATACCCCAAGCTTAACTTAAGTCCTATTGTTCCCTATTTCGGTTGAATTCATGATTGTCCCTCTTTTTTTAACAAAATTTTTACCTGGATTTTCAAAAAAGGGACAATCATGAATAAACCGCTAGTCCACAGAGTCAGTACGCTGCAGACAAACGTACCACTCCCTCAGTCCATTATACTGATACCAGGTGAATCAGTAATGGCCAACCGTAAGGAAAATTCACTTTTCCACATGTGGTCCGAGCGGGACTCGAACTCACAGCGGTGAGAGACCCTGGTTTTGAAGACTGTCGTCTTATCCATTAGGCCACCGCGCCCTCGCGTTGTTAGGAATCAATTTCAGTATTGGCTATAGAGTCTACCTCTATATAAAATCTACCTGTCTATAGCAATTGGTCTGAAGTATCCCAAATGGATTTTACTATATAATACCCTCTATATGACGTCCACCTGTCTAATGCGAATAAAGTCCACTATTTGAAGTATTATTTTACGCAAAGTTTTAACCAATCAATTCCTATATTCTTAGCAACATAAAATTATATTAATTGAAAACTTTCAATTTAAGGTTGTAAAGAGTATAGTTTTGAGTTATAATGAATCAATTTTGTGGAAATTATATGAAGTCATTCTCATGTCAATGAATGAAGCCATGAGATCTGAAGGTATAGATCTTCATACCTTTTGTTATTTAGTATGATTTTGTTACCTATTTTTTAAATTCTGCTACTTAACAAAATAAAGACAAGTGTATATTATTGGATAGCCATGTTTTTCAATAATTTCTATATTTAATTTTTAATCATCTATTTATTTTTTACAAAAAATGTTAATAAAAATAATTTCAAAAATGTAACAAAAACATTTTAATTGATTCTAAATATTGTTCACCTTTTTGTTGTAAATCAACATTAAACATTTACAAAATGTACAAAATGTACTCATACATAGAGATGGCTTTCCATATAACGTCCACCTCTGCTCAGTTCCCTGGGTTGTCTTTATACATAGGTTATACTGAGGCAAATCTAGCGGGAACTTTGCATATACAATTGAACAAATAAAACAACTTAGTTACTCAAGTGTTACTGGAGATTTTAATTAAGTCAGACTTCGTCAAAAAGAGCAATTTATCAATAGTGACTAACGTTCACGCTGTAGTGGTACCTTTAACACAGATTTAAACCTCAGCTAATAAAATTGAAAATAGGAAATGGTCTGGAAAAATGTTAATTCAGTCAGTCACAACTAATTCTTATTTGGGTATTGTAGCAACGGAAATTTTTGAAACATGTAGGTATTAAGGTTATATTTTTCACCAACATTGAAGGAAAATGCATTGGTGAGTCTTACTTAAAACATTTCGATTTTACATGCAACAAGCAAAACAAAAATATCCATTTAATATACTGAAAATTATTCACTTCAGGATCGATAATTGGGGAGAACTCGGTATTTTTAAATCTTTAATATGTAAAATTGTTTTTTTTTTGCATATGTAAAATTAGTTGCTATTTTTATGCAAAAATAGATTTTCACATATCCATAAATCGCTATTTACATATGTAAAATAGTTATCATTTTTGGGAATTTTGCATAGATGTATGTGCATATGTTAAAAAATAATGAATAAATATAGAAACGATACCTTGTAAAAGGTCTCACAAGTATTTTACGGCTGGGTATCATATTGATTGTACAGATGTGTCTTTGACTTGTGAAATAAAAATAATATAAAACGTGTTCTAAAGTTACGATAACTGACGCTATAAAGTCATAACTAGATAAAGTAATTGTGACGCTCAACAGGCAAACTAATTGTCTAAAAATATTTAAATAGAGGAATAAAATTCAAGTGAAGCACATGTTCTGTATTGTTTTCCGCGTTTACTTTGTCCTCTACAAATTACTTACATATATACATGACATAGCAATTAACATTAACCAGGCCTATAAAACATGTAATAGTCATTAATCTGTTTATATAATTTAGCAACAGCCAAGTTTAGATTTAATTTGTCAGGTAGTTTAAATATAAAAGTTTATGTACACATGCAAGATAAGTTGGCAAACTAAGGTAATCGCGTGAACTTCCATCAGAAAGGTGTGATACCGGATACATCGGAAGGGTAAGTACCTTCTGTCTGGCTAGCTAAACCTAGCAGGAACATGGAATTATGGGGCGTCAGATATACCAAGGTTAATGACATAAAACGTTTCAAGAATATTGTGATGACGACATTAACATTTTGAAGCCATTGATAAGTTTAGGCATGCAATTTTTTGTCCCACAGTAAGGCAAGTCTACCGTAGCATATTTAATGTGAAATGCACTTTTAGCAGTAGAAGCAGATATACGTCTATAACTGCATAACAATGTTGACAATAAAAATCAAGTTTGACACATGGCTTCAAATGTAGCCGTCTGTGTATTTGTTATAATTCAGGTGTAAGTCTAAATATGAAGCAGATCTTGAGGAATCAAATGTACGGTTTATTTCAAGCTCACATGGATCGATGAAATTCAATTATTCTTGTTATATAAGATTATTAAGAGATAGAACGACATCTATATGTCTGTATGTGAAGTTGATCAATCTTGCGAAAGATTTAATAAGGCTCTGTTTCATTTCAACTAAATACACATAAACATCATTGGAATACCAATTGTTTTTTTTAAATTATAATGCCAAACGTAACAAATACGTTGTCTTTCGAAACTCTAACATTTTGTTATGATATCTTCAGTATATTTTTATTTGGAACTTAAAATTATTTGAGAAATGTTAAAAAAATATGAATATAAAATTCGGCACTGTTTTCTATTATAAATATAACAGTGATATCAATTGATCACGACTTTACCCTCATTTTTATGATAAAATCAAAATATATCTCAAGCACGCAAGAAAAAAGCATATCGCGTTCAGAATGCCAACAGAAACCTTAAAGAGGTCAACAAAAATCTCAGAGAGGTCAACAGAAACCTTAGATAGGTCAACAGAAATCACAGAGAGGTCAACAGAAACCTTAAAGAGGTCAACAGAAACCTTTTTGGACAATTATGCTCCAACTCATTCGAAGATTAGTCTGTCAAGAATATATCAAATCACAAGGAAATCCCAGAATCTTCCATTTTCAACTAGCAACTTGAGGTTGAGTATACTATAAGTGGTACATATGAACATGTATAAAAATCACATTTTAAATAGGACATGTAGGTACAGTCAGGAGTAATTCATTTCACTTACGTTATATCTAAATAACAAATATGTACAAAAACCATCTGCATAATAAGCATTCTTTACTTAGTGAGTTGTTTCTTGCAGACTGAAGATACATTAATGAGTAAGAGGCATATTTCATGCCATAGGGGCATATTACACATCCCCTGTACTGTGCAAGTCTTTAATGCAAGGGGAGATAATCCGATAAATAATGCAAACCTGTACATAGTGGTCACCTGCCTATAGTGGCAACTTTGGTCTTATCCGGCAGCTGACCACTATAGACAGATTTGATTGTAGTAATATCACAAATAGATTATACATATAAAGGAATGCGAATTTATCTGAAAAACATTTAACCCTTACTACGCGAAATGCTTAATAATTTAACATCATGTGCCAACACAGGAAAAACTTGAATGCAAACAGCCAATGAAAGAAATGTTACTGTCATAATAGGAATTCCCAATGCAGGGATAATAATGGACAAGTTGTAAGAACAACTAGAACAGAACATTTCAATAATGAAAAAGAACGCTTAATGGAAAGTTTGAAGTTTGACGCTAAAACAATGGATACGGACAAACTAGTATTAGATATACATAACATGGATGTCATCAGAGCTTATCGCTAATACTAAAACGATTATGTGATGGTTAGTGGAAAATATAGTTGATCATTTAAGATATCGGAGCAAAACTTACATTGGATATACAGTCAATCCTGACTATAAAGGCCCCCAAGGGAACCAGTAAATGTTTCCTTTATGGACAGGTGGTCTTTATATACAGGTTCAATTAATATGAATAAAGAACAATTGGGATACAATTGTACTGGCCTTTATAAGCAGGTGGCGGCCCTTATATAGAGATGACATGTATAGGGATTGATCAAGTGAAAGTTGTGGGATGACAAAAACAATTGCAACCATTTATATACAAGTCATGTGGATATCATTCCATTCTGTTCTGAATCAAGCCTTTGATTGCTTAGATCTTTTCTGTTATGTTTACATGAATGGATTGGGTCTAAGTGACGCCATCTTATTATGGACGACACACCCTACTCCATAGCGATTGCCACGACTATATTCTTTTTAATTGTGGATTCGTTGTTGAAAAAATTCTCTAAATTGAATTATAAGAAATGAAATGAATTATTTTTTCTGTTTGTTATTGAATAATTGGACATTTTGAATACTGAATAATTTTTCGTAGCGAATTATAATACGTGTAAAAAAATATAAATAAAAAAAAAAAAAAAAAAAAAAAAACCAACCCCACCCCCCAAAAAAGATTAATTAATGAGTTCCGTTTCTGTAATATACATAATTTAATTACACTGTGGCTCTATGGCAATTTCACTGGGCGAAATAACACCTTTTAGATACCTTTTGTCATTGCCAACAGGTATACAAAAGTTCAGCCCTTTATCAAGACAATCTTTTATATACCTTTTGTTTGTCAAAAGGTCATCTTTCATATTTTGAATTGTACGAAAGATTCAAAAGGTAATGTTTCATCTTTTGGTCATAGTCAAAAGGTAATATTTCATTACCTTTCGGATAGTGTCAAAATATAACATTTTCTTTTTTCCAGCTTTTGTTTAAACTTCAATGGAAAACATTTTATATATTTTGATTCACATGAAATTGTCATATTTCCATCCTTTTGTGTCTTCTATACAACACAAAATGCCAAATTTCGACATCTTTCATACCTTTCATACAACATAAAATGTCATATTTCGACACCTTTGCATGCCTTTCATACAACACAAAATATCATATTTCGACACCTTTGCATATCTTTTATACAACACAAAATGTCATATTTCAACATCTTTCATACCTTTCATACAACACAAAATGTTATATTCCGACACTTTTGCATACCTTACATACAACACAAAATGTCATTTTTCGACACCTTTGCATACCTTTCATACAACACAAAATGTCATATTTCGACACCTTTGCATATCTTTCATACAACACAAAATGTCATATTTCGACACCTTTGTATACCTTTCATACAACACAAAATGTCATATTTCGACACCTTTTTGTGTCTTCTATAGAACACAAAATGTCATATTTCGATACTTGTTGTCTTCTATACAACACAAAATGTCATATTTCGACACCTTTGTATACCTTTTATACAACACAAAATGTCATATTTCGACACCTTTTTGTGTCTTCTATAGAACACAAAATGTCATATTTCGACACCTTTTTGTCTTCTATACAACACAAAATGTCATATTTCGACCTTTCATACAACACAAAATGTCATATTTCGACACCTTTTTGTGTCTTCTATAGAACACAAAATGTCATATTTCGACACCTTTGTATACCTTTCATACAACACAAAATGTCATATTTCGACACCTTTGTATACCTTTCATACAACACAAAATGTCATATTTCGACACCTTTTTGTGTCTTCTATAGAACACAAAATGTCATATTTCGATACTTGTTGTCTTCTATACAACACAAAATGTCATATTTCGACACCTTTGTATACCTTTTATACAACACAAAATGTCATATTTCGACACCTTTTTGTGTCTTCTATAGAACACAAAATGTCATATTTCGACACCTTTTTGTCTTCTATACAACACAAAATGTCATATTTCGACCTTTCATACAACACAAAATGTCATATTTCGACACCTTTTTGTGTCTTCTATAGAACACAAAATGTCATATTTCGACACCTTTGTATACCTTTCATACAACACAAAATGTCATATTTCGACATCTTTTATATCTTTCATACAACACAAAATGTCATATTTCGACACCTTTGCATATCTTTCATACAACACAAAATGTCATATTTCGACACCTTTGCATATCTTTCATACAACACAAAATTCATATTTCGACATCTTTTATATCTTTCATACAACACAAAATGTCATATTTCGACACCTTTGCATATCTTTCATACAACACAAAATGTCATATTTCGACACCTTTTATATCTTTCATACAACACAAAATGTCATATTTCGACACCTTTGCATATCTTTCATACAACACAAAATGTCATATTTCGACATCTTTTATATCTTTCATACAACACAAAATGTCATATTTCGACACCTTTGCATATTTTTCATACAACACAAAATGTCATATTTCGACACCTTTTATATCTTTCATACAACACAAAAGGTCATATTTCGACACCTTTGTATATCTTTCATACAACACAAAATGTCATATTTCGACCTTTCATACAACACAAAATGTCATATTTCGACACCTTTGTATACCTTTCATACAACACAAAATGTCATATTTCGACACCTTTTATAACTTTCATGAAACAAAAATGTCATATTTCGACACCTTTGATATCTTTCATGAAACACAAAATGCCATATTTCGACACTTTGAATTGTTATATCTGTGATACAACACAAAATTGCCATTTGGTAAAATTAACTTAATCGTCATGTATCGGATTTTCATAATATGAAGTGTTTTTAACCTTGCACATCAAAAACTTAACATCTTTCCCTCTTTTATTTCAACAAGAAATGCTATATTTGATATATTTTATACGGGGGCCGCGGTGTGAGGTTAAAACACTAGTCTACAAGTTAAATTCTGTTACTATTTTGGGTTGTGGGTTCGATCCCCTGTTAGACTAAATGTGATTGTTTCTTACTTGTTTACCGATGGCTCTGTAATGTAAAATCGAGATATTCTATATCTACGGACTAGCACCATTAGTGCTTCAATGAAGGCAGACAGCAAACATACACATTCACATTCACACACCGCGTTAAGTTTTTAAGTTTGATCTATAGAGATGTTCTTCTGATTTATTCTGATAATATTATTTTTTTTATCTTATTACTTTTTAAGGGGGCAAATGGCTCATTTAGTTTTTAAATATCAATCCAATTTTTTATCTGCCATACAATCATTTTCCCATTGTTCTCTCATTGAGTTTCCAATATTTAGATCGCTTTTTTATTTGTTCGATAATGATAAAATTTAAATCAATTTAAGAACAACAGGTTCTAAATATCACAAAACATTTGGATAAATAATGAAAAATCTCGATATATGTTCAGACAGAGGGACATGCAGATAAATATTGCTATAAATTTAGTTGCAGCAACGTTAAAAACGCTAAAAATAAATTCATTGCAATGTCAGGGAAGTAACCCCAGCTCCAGTTTCACAAGCATTCCTTAACTAAGATTTTCCTTAACTTGTATTTTGTAAATTTCGCATCTTTATAGTTTTGTTAATTTTCGGAAATTAAAAGTTAAGTTATCATATTGAAGATCACTTCAACCTTATAACATTTTTATTCGATTCTAGACATAAATACAAAAAAAAAAAAAAGATTGTCGAAATTTGCTAACTTTCAAGTTACGGAATGTGAAACTGAAGCTATTTCATGTGAGATATAAGTATTGTACATGGTTTGAAGACTTTAAAGTATTGACAAATAGGTTTTTGAAAAGTTACAGACGGATGTGCAATTCACCATATCCGTTTGCTGTGCGTTATGTGCAATATTGAAATTCTAAATTTGAGTATATAGGACAGTATTAAATTGGTAAAAAAAAAAAGGGAAATTTCAAATTTTAGTTAATATGATATACACTATACACGTGTGTTTTCAAATTGCATTACAATGCATACTACCAACAATAAAAATAAAATCAATTTCCTGTCTTTTTATCCAACAGATGGCTTATTTGAATGAACAGGTAGTTAAATGGTATTAACTCCAGTAGGGTCACTTTGAGAGTGTGGTATAATTTGGTTAGATGACATAAGAAATTTTCATGAAGCTATAGCCCCGCCTCCTTCTAGCCTTGTAAATAATAATAGTATTTAGCCTTGTTACTATGAGGTATTACACCATCTGGTAGGATATATTTGCGATGGTTGTTTCTGTGCCAACTTTAACAACACAAGAAAAGATCAGTATAATAAAATGTTAACGATATGTAGACAAAAAACATACAAAATCATTTATAAAAGTATATTAGGTACTACATATTGTTTACTGGTTGAAGAGGCCAGGTCCCGGTTTCACAATCATTTCTCAGCTAAAAAATTTCTTAACTTAATTTTTGCAAAATCGCAAATCTTTATAATTATGTTAATTTCCAAGATATTCAGGAGTTTAAGATGCCGTTTTTAAGATCACATCTAGATTTAAACAATTGCATTAGTTTTGAAAAAATATCAATACTTCTAAAAAGAGATTACCAAAATTTGCTTAATTTAAGATAAGGAATATCTTAGCTAAGGAATGATTGTGAAACCGGGATCAGAGCTATCGATTGTTTCAAAAACAGTATAATGATTTAATTATTTACTGTTGCCATTTACTAATATAATTTAGGCAAATTAGCGATTAATACCTTGAAGATTTAAACGAATTATTTTATATTTATTTTTCTTTGAGTTGATCCGAGTAATGGTGTTTAACGTCCCAGTCAAGAATATTTCACTTATATCAAGACATTGCCAGCTATAAGCCATTGTGCAGAAATTTAGCCTGTGCGTTGCGCTAAAGCAATATACAGCAGTTTGTTTTTTATGGTGCCACGCCTACCGTGACATGGGACCTTGTTTATCCGAAAGAACCATGACTTTCATTTTGGAATGCCGAGTGCTTGGCGAAAGAACAGTGACTACCCACTTTTAAATCTTGGGTCAGACCTGATCGGTGTTCGAACCCACGACCTCTCACTCACGGACGGAGCGAGCACTCTACCAACTAAGCTACTGCAGTTACAAGTTATTGTTTTTCTTTGATAGCTATTATAAGTGGTTTGGTCCTGATATAAGAATGATCTATGTTGCATTCTATTTGAATGTACAGTGCAGGCCTTGTTACGCCACATAGCGGTGTTGCCGCATAAACGTGTTCCAACACGTCTATGTGGGGAATTTCAACGCATATAGAGAACGCTTTAATGCGGCAAAAAGGCTACGTTCCGCCGCATAAAGTAAACATTTACTATCATCACCTACACCATCATCATTAATACCTTCATTAAAAAAACACCACCATCACTATCATCGTGATCATCATTATCATTATTATTATTAATATCATTATTATTTTTATTATTATATTATTATTAAAAGCAATAGCCGAAATTCTGTCAAAATCACAATTTAACGCTCATCAACATTACAGTCAATTGTCATCGTCATAATTAATGTCACCACCATCGTATTTTTCTAAATATTAGCTCTTTTTAAAATTTATACTAAGTTATTAAAATGAGTCCTCTTTATGCGTCAAAAAGGCAGCCTCGCGCCGCATATAAGCACCACATCTTTATGCGTTGAACGCCGCCGCATAAACGTGGCCGACCTCTTTATGCGTTGAAATTCCCCGCATAGACGTGTCGGGCGCGTTTATGCGGCAACACCGCTATGTGGCGTAACAAGGCCTGTCGAAAGTTTGACACTAAGCCAACAAAATAATGATTAATGAGTCGGCAATTGATTGATTGGTTAATTGAATGGGGCTTTACATCCCAGTTAAGAAAAGCCATTACATCGAGAGGTCACCTGCTATAGGTGAAGTATTTTTTACCTTTGAAGTGCGTTCAGGGGAATGTGCAGGGAGGGTTTGGTACCAGTATATAGACTGAGTGATCTCTGATCACAGCTTCTGACATTAATTACAGACCAAATGTCCAACGACGGCAAAGATCGTCGTAAGTGCATTAGTACAAAGCAGATTTAAAACATTTGCCGAACACCGCACCACATGAATGTATGTGTGTTGAGATTGATAGTTGGGATTAATAAAAAAAACTCGTTTTTTTTTTCGAATAGCTGAATAATTGTTGATGAGACTTAAAACCCACTCAATAACTATTTCTTATAGTGTCAACATAGTTTGAGGGTAGTATCATTTACTGTTTTTAACATAAGATGTGAAACTCGAATTGTTATATAATAAATGATAAACAACTGGAAATATGCAAAGACCAAGTTGGTATCCATTTTTAACGAATTAACACCGGCCATATACCCGTGTCAGTCCAACACCCCAATACAGACCAATGTTTAAATTGTTTGGCAGGGATATTTATATTTCCGAATAAGCTGGAATACAACTTGTACTGATGTAGCAAACATGTTGCAAGATAGGTAAAGTTTGCTACTTGGGAAGAAAAATTAGCTATTAGTAGTCAGTTACTTGAAGAAGTAAAGTTAACTATTAGTAGTCAGTTACTTGTAGCAGAAAAGTTAGGTACCAGTAGACAGTTACTTGTAGCAAAAAAGTTAAGTACCAGTAGTCAGTTACTTGTAGCAGAAAAGTTAGGTACCAGTAGTCAGTTACTTGTAGAAGTAAAGTTAGCTACCAGTAGTCAGTTACTTGTAGAAGTAAAGTTAGCTACCAGTAGACAGTTACTTGTAGCAGAAAAGTTAGCTACCAGTAGTCAGTTACTTGTAGAAGTAAAGTTAGCTACCAGTAGTCAGTTACTTGTAGAAGTAATGTTAACGACCAGAAGACAGTTACTTGTAGCAGAAAAGTTAGGTACCAGTAGTCAGTTACTTGTAGAAGTAAAGTTAACTATTAGTAGTCAGTTACTTGTAGAAGAAAAGTTAGCTATCAGTAGTCAGTTACTTGTAGAAGTAAAGTTAGCTACCAGTAGACAGTTACTTATAGCAGAAAAGTTAGCTACCAGTAGTCAGTTACTTGTAGAAGTAAAGTTAACTATTAGTAGTCGGTTACCTGTAAAAGAAAAGTTAGCTATTAGTAGTCAGTTACTTGTAGAAGAAAAGTTAGCTATCAGTAGTCAGTTACTTGTAGAAGTAAAGTAAACTATTAGTAGTCAGTTACTTGTAGAAGAAAAGTTTGCTATCAGTAGTCAGTTACTTGTAGAAGTAAAGTTAGCTACCAGTAGACAGTTACTTATAGCAGAAAAGTTAGCTATCAGTAGTCAGTTACTTGTAGAAGAAAAGTTAACTATTAGTAGTCAGTTACTTGTAGAAGAAAAGTTAGCTATTAGTAGTCGGTTACTTGTAAAAGAAAAGTTAGCTACCAGTTGTCAGTTACATGTACTTGTAGAAGAAAAGTTAGCTACCAGTAGTGTTACTCGTTAGAGAAAAGCTATGTGTGACTCCTACATGAAGTAACACTCACAAATGTAAAACCTATCACAAATTTAACAAAATAATACCAAACATGTAGTAACCAACTACAAAATGTAATAAATTTGTCAAAAATGTATTAAATGTTGGTCACAAATGTAGCAAAATGAAAAACAGTTAATATCACAATTTTCAACATGGATAATATCTCCGTGATTGTTATTAAATATTAATGACAAGCACTGTGGTGTCTCTTGTCCTTGCCATGTAATTTAAAGACTGAAACCCCACCACCTTGTCGGACTCGGTGTTTTACGTGTACCCATTAGCGACTACAGGTTCTAAAACGTTCATCAGATTGAATATTTCTATAGTCTTTACACATATAGTGAACAGACGTTTTCAGCCAAAACATGGCTACGGAAGCCGTGAGGGGACCTTCTGACTTCTCACTTCTGACTTCTTACTTCTGATTTCTTAAATCATATTATGATAAAACCAAACCATAAAAAGATAAAACAAAATCATGTAATGATAAATTCAAATAATCTAATGATAAAACCAAACCATTTAATGGCAAAACCAAACCATATAATATTAAAACCAAAAAATATCAAGGTAAATCCAAATAAAACAATGACAAAACCATATATTTATCATTACATGATTTTTTTTATCATAATATGATTTAAGAAATCAGAAGTAAGAAGTCAGAAGTGAGAAGAATTGAATGTTGACATTACAAATTACGATTGATTTTGTTTTATATTGGTTCTTTTTTTGTGCCAAGGATCTTGCATAATTTGTATATTCTACAATTTGTTTGGATGACGCTCTGATAAGACTATCATACTGGCTATCGTTTAGAATATCCTAAATATTAAAATTGCAATTTAAACCAGCGTAAAAATTGTATACTTTCTTCCTTTTCAAATGTATCAATACAATTTCAGCTATTGCAGACGAAAGTACAGTTTCACGTAATTCGTGCAAGTTCGTAGGGACGTCACCAGCTATAGGTGAAGAGGCAGAAAGTATGCTTAGAACAATGTAAAGGAAGGGTTGTTTAACGTTCCAAGTCTGTCGTGACACGAGTACGGGACATCGATTTTAAGGTCTCTTCCGAATGACCTCGCTACTTTCATTTTTAATGCCAAGTTCTTGACGAAAGAACAGTAACTATTTTTTCAACTCTTGGTAGACCCGGTCAGGGTTCAAGCCGAAGACCTGTCACATATGGAGCAAGCACTCTATGCTCCCTAAGGACAAGCGTCCACTAATGCATTATTAGGTGGATAGTCTCAAATTAGCATACTGTTCTTCCTGTTCATTTTACTGGCAAAGATTAATAGAATCTATCACAACTTGTGGTGCCAGATAGGGAAGTCTCAACCCTCGTTTTAATATATTTGGTCCAGAACGAGTCTTACCGAGTTCTGGATCAAATAAATAAGAACGATGAGGTTTTCTTATCTGGCACTACAAGTAGTGATTGATTCTTCTTGCATAAGAAAGTATTTTTTTTCAATTTAAAATCAATTTCAACTTATCAATACACCTCTGATTTTGTTGATAAAATTTTGCGGGAAAAACAGCGTGCAGACTATCTTGCACAGGGGTACAAGATGGAGATATCTTGCACCTCTCTTTTTACGGATTTTTCTATCTGGGGTGCAAGAATAAGTTATTCGTTTCCTCATTTCACTGAATGCAAAACGTCATGCGAGAAGTAGAAAACTGCACATTTTAACATTTTTAGTTTGAACACGCACAACATCCCGCGCTTACAAGGCATACGGTCTATAACTACACCATCGGGCGATCCAGATTATATCATTTTTTTTTATAATAAAATAAAATAATTCTTTATACTGCAAATCAAATAAAAACAAATTACATCGAAATGTACACTACAGACCTCTCGAAAGTTTAGCACTAAGCTTACTAATTTCGGCAGCACATCTCGGCTCCTACCTAGCTTCATGTCCACAGTTTTCTGGCAGTTGATATTTCATTCTTGGCAACTTTTTCAGTAAATAGCTGCCAATATATTGGTCACTCGGTAGCCGAAATTCGTTTCCTTTGTGTTAGCTCAGTGTTAAACTTTCGATAGGTCTGTACTGTATCTTATGAGGTTAACCAATAAAATATGAATTCCAAGCTTTTTCTCGTTTTTCTTATCAACATTTCAACTTACGCATTTTGTGTTCTAGAAATCAGATTGACGTATTGTCTGCAACAATTTTCCTTTATGGATTTCTCTATTTCGGAAAACTTTAACTCTGAGCCGCGAAAACTAATTACCAGCAATAAATAGATCAATGTTGACACCGGACTTGTGTTTCTGTCGATTGTGGGACGGAATGAGATAGACTAACTGCATCCTCAAATGTAAAGAAGATTCTTGCTTACTTATGATTCCAAATTACGTAATTTTTCGAATAAGCCAGGTCTTTTCTCTTATTTTTAAATTTTACATTAATGATCATTCTTTCATATTGGTTCGGCTATACCTTTCTTGGATCTTCAGTCCAGGTGAGCTATTGTCTTTGCTCTACTCCGAGCACCAACTCCTCGTACAAAAGATATTGAAACTGCAATTTTGGTTCTCGGAAAAAAATAAGGAAAATAAAAGTTTGTTTTATTGACGGTGACTCGAACACACACACACACACCGCGCGCGCGTGCGCGCGCGCGCGCGTGTAGCGGGACTGAGCTAGCCGTGGTGTTGTGGGCGATATTTCCATGGTAAGAAATCGAGGAATGTAGTGCAACTGGGCTAGTCGCATAATAGATTGATTTACCGCCAGACTTTCTTGTCCGAAACTTTTAGCAGCCTTTTGGTAGAACGCTCGCTTTTCACCCGGGAGGTTCGGGTTCGATACTTTGGCTCAGAACCATCAGATATGTATTTTACACCTATGAAATTTATTCGAATGTAAATGGTGCTTAAAACTCATACAGCTCGTAAAGTGTCCATCTTTTATTTCTAACTGAACAGCGGAAAATAAGGCATTGATATAATTAGATTTAATAAATTCTATCATTAAATTCAGATGGATTATATGCAAAGAAATATTTCTTTAAAAAATGTTCTTTGGCTATTTTCACTTTTTTCTAATTTAATATTAAAGATCAAGAAGTTAAAAACTGATGTTTTGATAACAGGAGGAAAAATACCACTCAAAATCGCACTCATTCTTGGAGTGAAAGACTCAATTCAAATTCTCCGAATTCCCATCTATACTTAATAAAAATAATAGAAAGATAGGTAAAGTTAGCTACTAGTAACTGGCTACCAGTAGCTGGCTACTTGTAGAAGAAAAGTTAGCTGCTAGTATCCAGTTACTTGTGGGAGAAAAGTTAGCTACTACAAGCCAGATACTTGTTAGAAAAAAAGCTGGTTACTCTGTAAATAGATGATATTTTCTTCAAAGTAACCAGCTGCTTTTCTAACAAGTAATTGGCTACTAGTAGCTAACTTTTCTTCTACAAGTAGCCAGCTACGTATACTATTAGCCAGTTACTAGTAGCTAAGCCTTACCTATCTATAATAGAATGGCATTTTTAAAAAATAATTTTCTGATTTATACATAAAAATTCGGAATCATAACATATAGCATGTTTGAGGCGAGTGCTTACTCAAACTATAGGATTAATCAATCCACAACTTCATGAGGTTTAGCTCATAAGAAAGTTCTACACTAACTTAGCAATACAAAATTAAGAGTGGTCTATACTACATGTACTATCTTTAATGTCGGGTAATGAATTTAATTTTTTTAACATTACGCAATGGTTCTTTTGTTTTTGTCGGGTCAGTAAATTCGATGAACAACCCGTGTCCGAATAGATAGGCTGCTATGTGCTATGGGTAGGTTGGTATTTTCTTAGAACACTCTTTAAGGTTAAAATATATTATTGTTTTACGGGTATTTAATAATTCTTATCACAAGTTCAAAGTTTCGCATACGTCTTTTAAGGCTTGGTGATGTATTTTATACAAATTGCTAACATTGTTTAGATGTTTCTGTGACTTTATGTTATATTATTATTATTATTATTATTATTATTATTATTATTATTATTATTATTATTATTATTATTATATGACTTACACAATAGAACACTACATTAACATTTTAATACGACGGTTATAAACCTTTATTTGCATGTTAAGAGACAAGCAGCTAACTTTTTTGAAAATAAGTAAAATTTGTCCAGAATGTAATGGAGAACCTCTCAGATCAAGGATAGTTCATAAAAAATGTACATAATTGGAATTATTACAAATTGATAAATTAAAGTCAGGGACAATACATTATGTATTAAGATTAATAAACAGTTTTTACTACATGTATTTTATAGAAACTCATGTTTTTCATGGCAAATTAATATAAAGTAACTTATGTTTTTATAATAATGATAATATAGAAGAAGACATTTGATCATTCTTCCATACCTAGACAAAGAAAAAGATTTATGTTAGGGTCGGAGAATAAGTCTTATATCATCACAAACAGAAACATTATTTGATGACAGTAAGGAGTTACAATTTGATGGTCAATAACAACCCCCACTGTGTAATGTGCCATTAACCAAATGTTCTCATTTCCTCTGTATCTCTATATCTAATTTAAACAGGCAATTTTGTTCACTTTTAACTCTTGAGAGGAAAGAACGCACATCACTGAAACAACTCTTAAAATCAAGTACATGTATGTCGGATATCAAATCTATGACAGATATTGAAGCAATCATTCTATTGATATCGTGCAAAAAGATTATGAAAGAATAATGCAAAGTGAAGAAAGTGTGGCTACATTGTCACAATGTGACTATTTAATATATAAACAAGTTTTCAGTATCAGGTGGTGTGCGCACTTACTAGAGTCAATGGCGAAAAATTTCATGTGTTTTCGTAGTAACATTATAATGCATCAATAGATATATCAAAACACTGAATTCTATAATGGAATATTATTCATAAAAATGTATGTGATTATTATTAAAAACGTAAAAAGGTAATCTTTTTGGAAAGTCTAAAGATTTGGATATGTTAAAAAAAGTCGCATTTTGTACAACAAAATGTATAGAAAGGCTAGGAAAGGTCATCTTTTGGAAGGTCAAAAGATGTGGATATGTCATGAAAGGTCATTTTTTGCAGTACAAAATGTATAAAAAGGCTAGGAAAGGTCATCTTTTGGAAGGTCAAAAGATTTGGATATTTCATAAAAGGTCATATTTTGCAGTACCGAATGTATAGAAAGGCTAGGAAAGGTCATCTTTTGGAAGGTCAAAAGATGTGGATATGTCATAAAAGGTAATATTTTGCAGTACAAAATGTATAAAAAGGCTAGGAAAGGTAATCTTTGGAAGGTCAAAAAATGTGGATATTTCATGGAAGGTCATATTTTGCAGTACAAAATGTATAGAAAGGCTAGGAAAGGTCATCTTTTGGAAGGTCAAAAGATTTGGATATTTCATAAAAGGTCATATTTTGCAGTACCGAATGTATAGAAAGGCTAGGAAAGGTCATCTTTTGGAAGGTCAAAAGATGTGGATATGTCATAAAAGGTAATATTTTGCAGTACAAAATGTATAAAAAGGCTAGGAAAGGTAATCTTTGGAAGGTCAAAAAATGTGGATATTTCATGGAAGGTCATATTTTGCAGTACAAAATGTATAGAAAGGCTAGGAAAGGTCATCTTTTGGAAGGTCAAAAGATTTGGATATGTCATGAAAGGTCATATTTTGCAGTACAAAATGTATAGAAAGGCTAGGAAAGGTCATCTTTTGGAAGGTCAAAAGATGTGGATATGTCATGAAAGGTCATATTTTGTTGTACAAAATGTATAGAAAGGCTAGGAAAGGTCATCTTTTGGAAGGTCAAAAGATGTGGATTGTCATAAAAGGTCATATTTTGCAGTACAAAATGTATAGAAAGGCTAGAAAAGGTCATCTTTAGAAAGTCAAAAGATTTGGATATGTCATAAAAGGTCTTATTTTGCTATACAAAATGTATAGAAAGGTAATATTTTGGAAAATCAAAAGGTGTATATATGCAACAACAGGTCAAAATGTGATGTATAAAATATATAAAAAGGCCTACAAAGATAATCTTTTGGAAGGCTAAAATGTCTAAAAAGGTGAAATTTTATTGAACAATATGTGATAAAAGTGAGCCATTTGTAAATTACAAAAGGTATACAAAAGATCATTTTTCGACACCTTTCCAAAAAGTTGGATATGTGATCAAAAGACAATGAAAGCTTTACAAAAGATGGTCTTTTATTAACCTTTTGACTACATTAAAAGGTGATGGTTCGCCCAGTGTTTATATTTTTATATTGGGTATATTTAGTAAATAATAAGAGGGACACAATTAAAATGTATAAAATAAAATTAAAAAGTGTTGGCCAAAAGCTTTCGCGTGAACATTAATCAAGTAAATCAAATTCTAGTTCAACACTTACATTTTCATCGGCTTCGACTTGACCTTATGAACGTTGCCTGTATACTATATATAGGGAATTCACTCCTAGATATTAGTCATGACTAAATGATTTCCAAAAAGAGCACTTTCACTTTTATTCCTTCAATGTCCGATTTTCTGAAAGAGTCGTATTGTTTATTAATTAAGCCGTGACCCTAACAACATCAATAATATTATTATACCTCACATATATTAAAACACTTTTCATTGGATGTTTTCCAATCACTTGACATGTAATAAATGAGATATTTCCCACGAAATTACTCTCAGCGTGTGACAACCTCTCACAGCCATGTGATAAAACTATTATCACCCGGTGATAACCCGGTACAAGGGAAATAACTCGTACAATAAGACCGTGTTGTCATTTTTGTAAACAATAACAATGGCGGCCAGTCGTTTTTGTAGTTCGTTGAAAGCGGACTTTGGGTTAATTATGCATGACAAAGATGCAGAAAACACAAAAAGGATGACCCAAGCTTCAATGAAAATACTTAAAATGTATTTGATGGAAACGGAAAGAGAGGTAAACCTAGATTCTGCTGAATCTAAAGTACATGTATGCAGACGAGCGCCAGTATATTGCAGTAAAGAATGGTTGAAAGTGTAAACTGCCAGGATTTAATTTAATTTAAAATTTATATATTGTTTTTGTCATGTTATATGGTAAGCTTTGTTTCGGTATAATAAAATAATAATTGCCCTTTAGGTATGTGGACATCCAGGCAGAATTGTCATCCTTCAGAAGGGTTTTTAACCTCGGGCGATGCCCTCGGGTGACAACTCTTCTGTCGGGTGACAATTCTGGATGTCCACATACCTAGAGGGCAATTATTGTATATCATCAGATAATGGTGATTCTGAACGATGGTTATCATTGACAAGCGAATCCATTCCCATCTGTATCTTTTTTCCAATCTATAAAGTGTTTTCGATGCATGTAATGATGTATAGGATATTTTCTGATCACTATATAGTACTTAACCCTCTCGCTGCCACGGAACAGTTGAAATTACGTCAGCGCTGTGCCAAGGTTAAAACGTCATCATAATTGCGTCATCAAAAATGACGACGTTCAGAGAAAAGGAGAACCTGTCTTCATTCACCTGATTTCATACGTCGTAAAACATTCATTCCAAGGTCATTAATTGTCCGATTTTGATGAAATTTTCAATATTTTACGCATCATTATTTGCAGATTTTTCTCATTAAGTTCATATCTTGAAAAGAAAACCGAGTTGAACATAGAGTTGAATTTCTATTAGGCAAGTAGATCTATGCCGAATTTTTTTTTTTTTTGACCTCGTAAAATTTATTTTTAACAAAATTGTATAATGATAATAACCAGGTGATTTAAATGAGATGCTTATTAATGCTCATGCAACATGAATGTTGAAATACTATCGAATCCTCAAATTTTGAGCTAACAGTTTTAATTAATTTAAAAATTCACTATAAAAAATTAAGTTGGCCATGATGCAATATTGAAATGCGCATTATACAAGGAGCATTACCGACACCTGTGCCGCCTGATGACAGTCAAGAATACCGGTGAAATAAAATCTGCACATGATGGGCAGTATTTAATTTCTATTGTGTATGCTATTAGTGGAGGAGAGTTAGTAATAGATCCTCCTGTAAAAAAAATAAATAATCAAACAAGAAATTCTGTGCACAATCCGTCAGTTAATTAAAGAGAATTTTAAAGATGGGTTGAAAAAAATGATAAATAAACGCCAAAATCGCAACTTATAGTTTCTTAAATACTAAGAGGTTATGCAATGGTTTTAATATGAAATATTTCCTAAGTGTTTATAGAACAGGTACACAGATAGATTTTTATGGATGTTTATTTATTTATATTCAAGATTCAAGTTTGTTTAATTTGATATCAAGTTCAAACGGCTGTTGATGAAAACACCAAGCAGCAGTCGTCGCGAAACGACGATAGTGGCAGTCAGGGCCTTTCGTACAAACCATTTTAGCACATTTCTCTTGAATTAATTTCCTACGAGGCTTGTTTTCTATTTAGTATATGTTCTAGAATAACTGATAATGTTGCGTATAACGTGATATTTCTAATATTATTGAAGTCTTACCAGAACAGGTATAAAAGATGCACAAATTTAGAAACGCACAGTGCACTATTTAGCAAGATTTCTTTATCGTCAGCGACTTTCCCGAGAGTATCCGATTACCTATCTACAGAGTTCATGTATACACGTTTTATGTTTTAAGTTATTGAATATGAAAGCCGTGATTAATTATTTTCAAGTAAAGTAAACGGTAATGAAAAGAACACAATTGCAAAAGTGACAATAGCCATACCTCAACATATATGATATTTGGGGAACATTTTCTGACACTTAGACATATATAACTTTTATTCACACTGCCGCTGACCTCTGGGAACTGCAACATAAATAGATGCTAAAAGCATCCTGATCCTATAGCTAGCACAAATCAGATAAAAACATAACTCATTGTTATTTATGGCTACAGCGTAGATCGATAAGGAGGTAGCTTAATCCGTGTCAATTCATTTTTTGGATGATGATGCACAGGAAAACCAACAAGGGGCATTTTCTATAGCGCAGCGGATCCCTCCCTGATCTCTAACTAGCCCCTTTTTCCTTTTGATAGCATGCTCATATACAATACAGGCCTATCGAAAGTTTAACACTAAGAAAACGAATTAGTGCCAATGTGCAGCTCATCTCAGTTCATTTTTAGCGATAATTTTCGCCAACTTTTCTTTATTTCTCGGCCACTTTTATGATCACTAAGCCATCCATATCTCTGCCACTTAGCAGCCAAACTTAGACTACTTTATATTAACTCAGTGTTAAACTTTCGACCGTTATGCACTGTATAACATGAATAATGTGTACATGTATTCTTCAAATTTTTGTGTCTACTATATTCCGTATTTTATATTTGACCGTCCATATGAAAAAAGGCATTCAGATGAAAAGTCTTTGGAAACTAACAAAAGGTTATATGAAATAGCAATAAAAGTGATTTAACCCCAATAGTTGTGAAAAAAAATGCAAAATCACAGTCATGGTTTTGTAACATACTATATTTATTGCATTCAAAATGTGTTTTTTGCATGACAATTTGGATGCTATAAGGGTCCTTTTCGCTTATGACCCAGGAACGCAGTTGTATATTGTAATCAGCTTGACCTTGTTTTTGGTGTAAATGCTAAATAAAATATATTGCCACCTACATTATATCCAAAAACAACTTCATTCTTTTATTGCAGACGTGAATTAAGCGATACATTACTGATATACAATTTTAATGTTAGTTAATATATTTATGTACTCGTAGGTTTTTTTTCATCAAATACATTCCAAACATACTATAAACCATTTCATATGACAACCAATGGAGAGTTCCTTCTAGAAGCTTTCTTTACCGTCTTACGTGTCATATGTACAGGTACCCGAGGAATGGATTTTAAGCATTTCATATACATATATGATACGCTATTTTTTTTTTTTATAAAATGCTTAAAATCCATTCCCCGGGTACCTGTAGTCATATGAAGAGACAAATTACTTTTCACAATCAATCCAAACATTTAGTCAGGTACGTTTGTGTGTACAGTGTGTGACGAAGCCTTTAAGAGGCATTCTAATCATATAATTTGACAGTGTTGGCCTAGGATGGGTACTTATTAGGTTATTTTTGGCCCTTTACAATAGTGTTGGCCTAGGGTGCGTACACATTAGGTTATCCTTGGGTCTTTACAATCAGTGTTCGCCTAGGGTGGTACACATTAGGTTATCCTTGGGTCTTTACAATCAGTGTTCGCCTAGGGTGGTACACATTAGGTTATCCTTGGGTCTTTACAATCAGTGTTCGCCTAGGGTGGTACACATTAGGTTATCCTTGGGTCTTTACAATCAGTGTTCGCCTAGGGTGGTACACATTAGGTTATCCTTGGGTCTTTACAATCAGTGTTCGCCTAGGGTGGTACACATTAGGTTATCCTTTTATATACCGTTTCCATGGTAACCAACCACTAAGAGGCCAATCTCCGGAATGCCAGTCAACTTTGGGTACATATTACCCAATATACCATATTTTAAATTAAGGGGAGATAATTCTCTTTAAAAAAAAGGGCCCTTCTAGGACTACTTCTGTAACTTTGAAACTGATTTACTTTTTTTAATTAAAAAGTACCACTCTAATTTTTTGATATTTTGTTGAGCCCACTTTCCCCAATAGCTTAAATGTTTGTGATATAATCCCAGTGCCTGTGTTTTCAAAATCATTGAAAGTTCAGCTAGTTTAGGTCATTTTATAGAGCTTTTTTGAGATAAAAGTGAGTCAAAATAAATGAAAACTTGTAAATTCATACAGTTTTGACATGCAAAAGAAAAGGATGACCATCAAAGTTCCGAATAAAAACAAAATATGCAAGATCATTATCATAAATGACATATTCTAGCGGCATATTTGATATGTACCCAAAATTGACCGAAATTCCAGAGATTGGCCTCTTAGTGGTTGGTTACCATGGGAACGACAATTAAAATTTTTGTATGGAGCTTTTCATTTTTGTTTTTTATGTGTATTTAATAATTATATGCAATATCATCAAAATCTGAGACATGTGATTTCCAAAATATAGCCAAATCGTCTGGTCTTACAGAGAATGACTCTTAATACGATTTGATGGTAGATGAACATGTTTTGGTCCATTTAACACTTTTCTGTATTCCTCTTTCTCAAATATATTTTAAAAATCGATGAAATACAGATTGCATTTATACCGAAACTAAAAACTTGAAAATCCCAACGCGTCTCCTACATTGACATAAAGCAAGAAATTTATATTACTTACCTAGACTTGAACCTTAAAGTTGAAAATACATTATAAAAAGAAGTTTAGGTATTTGGCAGTTTGTTTTATACTTGGATAAATTCCATATCAAACAAATTATTGTTTTTGAAATATAGCCAAAAGTATAACCATCGATAGTGCAATTTGGTTTTTCATTGAACAACGTGATACCTTATATTGTTTCTGTGCAACAATTAACGTTTCGCCGCCAATGCCTTTTATGTTCCGACACTGGCCGCTATCACGGTACCGAAGCAGCGTTACGGCAACTAATGGCGTACTAGTGTCTGTGACGTCATTAAATGGCACAATTCAGGACGAATTTGAATTCTGTTTGTGTGTAATTCAAGCATACTGGGCCTTTGTCGGAACATTGTGGCCGTGGCCGGCGATACGTTAATTATTTCCTTTGGAGATGGAATCGCTTCAGTTTACGTTTTTGCGTAAAAGTGACGTCAATTCGGGAAATTTTCACGTTTACGACGTTTTCAAAAACGTCCCGCACAAACGTCAAGAAGTATTGATCAGTGGCGTAGCAAGAAAAGAATGAATGTGTAAGCCCGAAACCAAAGGCATTACATGCGCCGTAGGCACGTCCACGTTAGGGAATCTGGATGCAAGTTCTCCAGGAAAATTTTTAAAAATGGAGCAATTTGGTGTGTTGTTCTGCATTTTTAAACAATATTTACATGGGTTATAAAAACATTAAGTTTTAAGGACACAGTGTTTTGGCTTGAAAAATGTTCTTGAAATAGCCTTAGCCATCGAGATCTCACAAATACATTTTGTGTTACATTCCGCAAAGCCAATTTTAGAACCCTTTATAGCAACGCTTAAAACGTCCAGACTTCATATAAGGTGTTGAAATTGCAAGGCATTCATTAGAAGTTGTTGCAAACCTTTTTTCTTTCTATTTTTCAAATATACATTTTGTAAAATACCAAAATTTTATCTTAAAAAAATTGCAAGCACAGGATTATTGGCTTATATGCACGCTACGCCACTGTTGATCACGTGGTACGCATATGTTACATTTTGTGCAAGATGGAGCCTGGTCTAGTCTTCATAGACAATATGTCTCGATCTTTTCATCTAAACCACAAGTTCATTAAAAATAACACCCCTAACTTCAATGTTTCTTTCCTTTCAATTTTGTGCTTAAGAATAAAAGATTAATTTTACTTTCAGTGATATTCGTAATACTTCGGTATATGTATACACACAAGAAGACAGTGCTTCCAAAAACAATCCCATCAATATTCGACATGGTTGCACCGGATATAATTCTTTAGGGAAGATTTCAAGGATGTGTTATTTAAATTCGTCGTAAATACTTATTTAAAAAATAATCCAAATCACAATCCTAAAACACTTTGAAACTTGCAAATTAATTAGTTAAACAACTGACTTCAACCAGGGGAAGTGAGGCCGAGTGCTCCGGAAGGGTTAGCACCTCCTGTTTAGCTAGCTACAACGGCAACGTGTGCAATCAAAATTGAGAAAGAAACAAACAATATTGTGATGACGACCATAGAACTTTTTGAGGGCCTTGATAAGCCTATGCTTTGAACTATTTTTCCGTTTTTGATTTTTTTCTACAAGCATCTCAAATAAAGTGTCTGTTAACTCATATGTAATATCATAGTTGTGTAGTGTTTTTCATTTTAATTTTATAATATTGTCTATGTATATGGTCCCTGTTTCTTCTTACTATTTTATATTCATTTGCTGACAAATAATGCCGTCATTTAAATCGATGAAATACAACATTTTATCAACATGCCCATTAAATCCAAATAGAATAAAGTGTTAGTCTGTGTTGCATGGTAACCAAACCCCCAACGGTTGGAACCAGGCGCTAGTCAATTTCAAATGATTTCTATGAAGCTCCAGAACAATGTCTGAATGCAACTCATTAGGTAATACACTTGATAATTCTTTGATGAAATTATCGATCATTCATACAATAAAGAAATTGTTGCAGATACCAAACTAATTTGTACTGCAGACAATAAATGTACTTATATTTCATAGGGTCAAATTTTCGCGTCTTTTTAAAAATCTGACCTTTTTGCGGGATGTAATACTCGCGGCTTTATCAAACAAGCGTAAATTGTTTTACTTTTTTGTAATGTTAAAATTTTAGCAATGTTAAAATGTTATTAATATTACTGAATATAAAGACAGAAAAAGAATTGCAGATAAAGAAAACACATTTTGTAATTGTTTTTTTTTGCCAAGACAACGCGAATACACTTACTAGCAAATACTCAAAAACAGAGTAAATTATTTTTTAACACCAGTAAGTAAGGCCGGGTGCCCCAGAAGGGTAAGCATTTAATATATCCTTCTGATTAAAAGTTGTCCCCTATTAATGTTAAAAAATATAATTTACATTTGAAAAAATCAGTTTTCAAATTAAAAAATAGGAATTTGTACCTGAAAACCATATACTAGGCAACAACAGCCAATGTAACTAATAACACAATTCAAGCACGATACAACAAACAACAAGAGCAGAAAATACAACATATCACATGAACACTGCTTATAAAAACTAGACTTATCTTTTTGGTTACTTATGCATGATAAAATGTCTTATGCTCACATTTTTAATTATATTGAGGTCTAGGCAGTCAGTTTTCTAATACACCGGGTAAAAGATCAAGTCACCTCACCCTGTCTTGGTAATCCCATGACCACCTAGTGCAAGTCCCAGGAAGAAAGTTTGTCATTTCCTATAGTGATAGTTTTGTCTAGAAAGATCCGAGTTTCCACCACCATGCCAGAACTTGTTGTCTCAATATAAGTGAAAAAGGCTTGACTGAGACATAAATCACTTTTACTCCACTGTAATCATAACAAGTGCAGAGATGTTACATGGGATTTTACAAGATTTATTTGTAAATTTAACTCAAGGTCTGTTTTTAAGTTGCATCAGGATTTTTTCAGCTAGTCGAGACCAGAGCAAGTTTGGTCTCTAAGGATTTATCTTAGAACAAGTTCATGTATGTGGAGATAGGTATTATGGTCTGTCTTGTGCTAGCATACACACTCAGGGTGACTTTTAGATGCTAGGTCACAGAGCCTGTTCTCTGCAGATAAGCACACCTCTCCAGTCACATTATCCTGACACCGAGGTGAACCAGTCGATACTCTTAGTGCGTCATTGTCTGGTACTCAGTATCAAGTGGACAACGTATTCAATGAATCACCTGGTCCAGCGCCAGGTAAGGAAGCACTATCTCAAATTGTAAAGCCTTATGCATGATTCGACCGGGGTTCAAACCCACAACCTCCAACTCTCGATGCAATCACTCTATCACTGAGCCACCAAGATGGTCATAGGTTGTGGTGACTGAGTGGTTAGAAGCAAGGACAGATTTCTTGCTACACTTTGTTGACTTAAAGCGAGTCGACAACTTACTGGTTAGCTCAGTGGCAGCGAAATGCAATATTGTTAAATGTTCAAAGAACAGTTGGTCTTGCTATTTATATAAGGATAAGCGATGGTTTACACATATTTTTTCTCTTTTGTCATATTTTTATCCGTGTAGTAGAAATATTTGGACAAGACTTATTGATTCAATATTGATGCACTAATGGCTTTAGAATCTGAAGTATACAATGGCCCGCTTCAAGTTGGCAACAGAAATATTGAAGTCATCACGTTTAGCATAAGCCCACAATGCATACAATTTTGACTTAAATCGCTCTTATTTACTTGTTGAAAATATTACCTTCTGCGTAAGATATAAAATAGTTAGGCTAACGGACAACTTGATTCTGGTCATTTTTATTAAACATATAGAATATTAATTTGACACTTGGTTGGTAGAGTGCTCGCTTCGTATCTGGAAGGTCGTGTGTCCGAACTTTGCCGGGCCTGACTAAGATTAAAAAGTAGTTGGTGGCTGTTCTTTCGCCAAGCACTTGGTATTTTAGAAATCAACGTAATGGGTTCCTTTGGAAGAGACCTTTAATACCGATACCCCTTGTCGCGGCAGGCGTGGTACGTTAAAGAACCCTCCCTGCACGTTGATTGTCTTGAGAACACTTCAAACACTTCATGATATCTTAATCCATTGCCCTAAATGTATGCAAAAAAGTTTTCTTCTCTTGAGCTAGAAACACGCAGCTTTATCATAATGATTTTTTTTCAATTTTTTTATTTTGTACAGAATTTAGTCTAATGATATGACCAATCAATCAATCAATTGCTAAACAACGGACAATAGCTATGCCTTAGACGGTAAAGAACGACACATGATGGACGCTATACTTTTTTCCTTTTCCATGATATGACAATGAGATAATTAATGTAATTCAAGTTGATAGTTTATTCTTCCGTCTTAAGACACGATAAGGAAATACATGTATAATAACTTATTATTACTATAAGTAACATAATATTTTGGAACACAAAATATTCATGTACTACAGACATCAAAAGTAATTCTTCATATAAACTTGAATATGAACCCGTGGGAAGCTTCGTAGAGCTAAAATACATGTATAATAAAAACAGCTAGCGTATGCCAAATAAAACGTGGATTACATGTACTTGTATTATATATTATACCAGTTTTAATTTTACAGCACAAGACGGTCGTTTCGGACAAAACTTTTTCAAGATGTTAAAAAGAAACACAAAGGACTAAAATGTTTAACCATTTAGCTAAGGAAATACTTTGCATGAGGGAGCATACCTTAGTTTTTGAAGAATTTCAAATTTTATGTTACATGCGAAAAATGTTCAATTCTATCATTTTACATTTCAGGTATCGCAAGTGTGAACATAAAGTCAAAAATCATATTGTTCATGCAAAAATAAGAAAAAAGGTTTGACCTATCACAATCCTTGAATCAAAGAAAATGATTTTTGGTTGGCAAGACATTTTCTGTTATTTTCGCATGTAAGAATTGACTCTCAGCGATGTTACTCGTATCTTATAATGGACGACAATGACACGCACAGACATATGCCGATGTGATACATTTCTTTTTTAATTGAAGCTAAGATCTTCAAAGATCCTCCAAAGATCTGCATGCTGGGTTCAATCGATTGTATATCAGTACGTGAAGCTAATCAACATTTCTCGGTTAAAACAATTCCTTCCAAAAACAGTTTTAACGTCCATGAGGAAGGCATGTTTTGATCGGTCTAGCACCACATTATCATTTGAAGAATGACGTCTGGTGCTGGCTTTGTGGCTCACCTGAGCTTCGTCCGTCGTCCGTCATGTGTCGTAAACTTTTCACATATTAAGCATCTCCTGTAAAATTTTATAAAACTTGGTAATAAGCATATATGGGTCGGTGCAATTCAGATTTGTTCTTGTGATTACTTTCGAAATGGTGTCGTGGTCATGACCTAATTATTGACATTTTTAATAAGTATAATCTTGACCTCTGAGCACAATGGTATTGATATCTTTGTATTTCTTTAAGTACTACTATCTATTTACTCAGCTGGAGAGAATGCAGATACCTAAATTATTCACCGATTTTCAATGGAATGGTTAAAAATCAATTATGAGCCGAGTCGTTGCTAATAATCCTAATTTCGATCTAATCCATGCAACTCCTTTAATACACCAGAACGTATTTTGGATGGGTGTTTACAATGGTAAAATTTTTGACAAAATGGTGGTGTCTTTCGTGTGACGTAATGATGACGGAAGAATTTATTATTTACGTAGGTTCGCAAGGGGTACAATGAAGGGTAGCTCAAAGGTCGGGTTGAGTTTAAAAGTTTGAATTTACGTCATTTTTTCCAAAAGTTTGATGATGCAGAAAGGTAGTTCACTTTATCACTTTATTAAATCAATTTTGGTCATCCTAGTTACGTAAAAATCAATCCGTTCTTGAGCTGCACTAACCTACGTAAATAGTGAACTCTTTCGTCATGACTGCGTCACATAAAGAACCCCGTCATTTCGTAAAAAAGATTACCATTGTAAACATCCACCCAGGTTATATTTTGTCGAATAAAATGATATATGAAGCAAGAATGAAACCGAAACATGAATTTTTAGTAACGACTCGGCTCATGTAAGTAAAACAAGAGGCCCATGGGCCTGATACGCTCACCTGATAACTAATGGCTAGCTTATAGATTTCAAGAAAACATAGATACTGAAACCCCAATGACTTTATTCTTTACATCATAATGAATGTTGTATCAATACCTACAACATTCTAATATACATGCCTATACAAAAAGTTAATAGTTTTCAAGATAATTAACCATTTCAGTATTGTTTCGCATCTGTGACCTTGACCTTTGAACCCATGACTTTTTTTCCATACATCAAAATGATCGATGTATCAGTACCTACAACATTCTAATAAACATGCCTATACAAAAAGTTTATAGTTTTCAAGATAATAAACCATTTCCGTATTGTTTCACATCTGTAACCTTGACCTTTGAACCCATGACCTTTTTCTATACATCACAATGGTCGTAGTATCAATACCTACAACATTCTAATATACATGCCTATACAAAAAGTTTATAGTTTTCAAGATAATAAACCATTTCCGTATTGTTTCACATCTGTAACCTTGACCTTTGAACCCATGACCATTTTCTATACATCACAATGGTCGTAGTATCAATACCTACAACATTCTAATATACATGCCTATACAAAATGTTTATAATTTTTTAAAAATAATTAACCATATCGGTAATGTTTTGCATCTGTGACCTTGACCTTTGAACCCATGACCTTTTTCTATACATCTAAATGATCGTTGTATCAATACCTACAACATTCTAATATATATGCCTTTACAAAAAGTTTATAGTTTTTAAGATAATTAACCATTGCATCTGTGACTTTGACCTTTAAACCCATGACCTTTTTCAATACATCAAAATGACTGTTGTATTGATACCTACAACATTCTAATGTACATGCATATACAAAAACTTTATAGTTTTAGAGATAATTAAACATTTCGGTATTGTTTCGCATCCGTGACCTTGACCTTTCAACCTATAACCTTTTTCTATACATCAAAATGATTGTTGTATCAATACCTACAACATTCTAATATACATGCCTATACAAAAAGTTTATCGTTTTCGAGATAATTAACTGTTTAGCATCTGTGACCTTGACCTTTGAACCCATGACCTTTTTCTATACATCAAAATGATCGTTGTAGCAATACATACAACATTCTAATATACATGCCTATACAAAAAAATTATAGTTTTAGAGATAATTAAACATTTCAGTATTGTTTCGCATCTGTGACCTTGATCTTTGAACCCATGACCGTTTTCTATATATCAAAATGATCATTGTACCAATACCTACAACATTCTAATATACATGCCCATTCAAAACGTTTATAGTTTTCAAGATAATTAAACATTTTGGTATTGTTTCACATCTGTGACCTTGACCTTTGAACTCATGACCTTTTTCTATACATCAAAATGATTGTTGCATCAATACCTACAACATTCTAATATACATGCCTATACACAAAGTTTATGATTCTCCAAATAATAATTATAATCAGAGGTAAAAAAAATTAGGTCACGACCTTCACAATTGACCTTTACCTTATTTTGAAGATACTAACAAGAAAATGTCAAAACTGAAAGCCCCATGTCATTATCTGGTCAAATAGTCAAGTTATAACTTGAAGCTATTTTACTATTTTTTCAAAATTAAACGCAAAAACGCGTAACCCATTTTTTGTCCGAATTTCACAAAATGATAAAACTATAGGCTTAAGACCCTAGAGAAGCCAAATATCACATCAGGTTTTTTTCTCCAATCAATACTTTCGGAGAAGAAAATTTTTAAAGATTTTTGCACCCAGCCATGGCAACGCCACGAACAAATCTGAATTGCACCGGCCCATATATACTTCTCACCAAGTTTCATTGAAATCTGTCATTTAGTTTCAGAGGAGATGTCGAAAATAGGTGTTAACGACGCACACACGCGCGCACGCACGCACACTCGCACGCACATACACACGCTGCGCTATACCATAAGCTCACATAACCTTTCGGTCAGGTGAGCTAAAATCATTGATTTGTACCCGTCATATTGAAATTCATTAAAAATTTTGCGATCTTGCGTTCTCCGAAATAGACTTAATAAACAGTAGCTGTTGTCGTGTACATGTTATGATTTTGTACAAGTTATACCTTGAACGATGCAATCATACAAGTTACAGCTTGTACAATTTTTGCTATACAAGTTATAACTTGTACGAGTTCTTTTTGAGAAAAAATAATAACTTGTACAGATTGTTTTCAACATACATTTTATTTTTAGGGCCACATATCGTGATGCGGGTGCCTTATAGTAATCACCTTGTCCGTCAGTCTGTCTGTCTGTCCGTTTCGCTTTCCGCACGATATCTTGAGAAAGAATGGTGGAATTTTTATGAAACTTGTTTGTGATAATTGGTACATAAGTCCCTCGCTCAAGCCCAATGTTCGACAAATTCCGTGCATATTTATTGAGGCTGCTGCAATCTGATTGGCTGAATGTTTTCCGCACGGTATCTTTTAGAGGAATGATGAGATTTCGATGAAACTTGCTTGTGTAACTAAGTATATAAGTCCTTCACTCAACTTCAATGTTTGACAAATTATGTGCATGTTTAATGAGGCTGCTGCAAACTGATTGGCTGAATGCTTTCCGCATGATATCTTCTAAAGGAATGATGGGATTTTGATGAAACTTGTTTGTAGGAATGATGGGATTTTGATGAAACTTGCTTGTAATACTTAGTACATAAGTCCTTCGCTTAAGTTCAATGTTCGACAAATTCCGTGCATATTCGATGTTTGACAAGTTCCGTGCATATATAATGAGGCTGCTGCAATCTGATTGGCTGAATGTTTTCCGCATGATATCCTAAGAAGGAATTATGAGTTTTTGATAAAACTTGTTTGTGATACTCAGTATATAAGTCCTTCGCTCAACTGCAATGTTTGACAAATTCTGTGCATAGTTAATGAGGCTGCTGCAATCTGATTGGCTGAATGTTTTCCGCACGATATCTTCTAGAGGAATGATGGGATTTCGATGAAACTTGTTTGTGATACTCAGTATATAAGTCCTTCGCTTAAGTTCAATGTTAGACAAATTCCGTGCATATTCGATGTTTGACATTTTCCGTGCATATTTATTGAGGCTGCTGCAATCTGATTGGCTGAATGTTTTCCGCATGGTATCCTAAGAAGGAATGGTGAGTTTTTTATGAAACTTGCTTGTGATACTAAGTATATAAGTCCTTCGCTCAACTTCAATGTTTGACAAGTTCCATGCATATTTAATGAGGCTGCTGCAATCTGATTGGCTGAATGCTTTCCGCACGATATCTTCTAAAGGAATGATGGGATTTTGATGAAACTTGTTTGTAGGAATGATGGGATTTTGATTAAACTTGTTTGTGATACTTAGTACATAAGTCCTTCGCTTAAGTTCAATGTTCGACAAATTCCGTGCATATTCGATGTTTGACAAGTTCCGTGCATATTTAATGACGCTGCTTCAATCTGATTGGCTGAATATTTTCCGCATGATATCCTAAGAAGGAATGATGACTTTTTGATGAAACTTGCTTGTGATACTAAGTATATAAGTCCTTCGCTCAACTTCAATGTTTGACAAATTCTGTGCATATTTAATGGGGCTGCTGCAATCTGATTGGCTGAATGTTTTCCGCACGGTATCTTTTAAAGGAATGATGGGATTTTGACGAAACTTGTTTTTAGGAATGATGGGATTTTTATGAAACTTGTTTGTGATACTCAATATATAAGTCCTTCGCTCAAGTTCGATGTTTGACAAGTTCCGTGCATATTTAATGAGGCTGCTGCAGTCTGATTGGCTGAATGTTTTCCGCATGATATCTTCTAAAGGAATGATGGGATTTCGATGAAACTTGCTTGTGACACTAAGTATATAAGTCCTTCGCTCAACTTCAATGTTTGACAAATTCTGTGCATATTTAATGGGGCTGCTTCAATCTGTTTGGCTGAATGTTTTCCGCATGATATATTTAGTTGGAATGGTGGGATTTTTATGAAACTTGCTTGTGATTCTTGGTACCTGCAGTTTTATTTTCAATTCTTGCCATGAAATTCATACTACTTTCAATTATTTACATACTGCTATTAACATATTTCAATATTTGTTAATATTAAAAACCTCATTCATAAGCGGAAGGTATTATGCAGGACCCTTCCTCGACACTGGTCTGGTTTTTATTATTCTTTCGCAAAAAGAACTTGTACAAGTTATAACTTGCTTGTACGATGCAATGATACAAGAAACAACTTGCACAATTTTTGCTATTCAAGTTACAACTTGTACAAGTTCTTTTTGCGAAAAAATTAATTTGTACAGATATGTTTACAACAAGTCACATATGTGTTTGTCTTGTATTGTCTGCTTGTTTTTTTAATACTTAAATTCCGTTGTAGTTTGGTTGTATCAAGGTAAATATTGTAAATATACTCTAGCTAGACCTTAGATATTTTAGATGTACGGCATCAATTTGCAAATATCCTTGCATTGGGCCCAAACTGCTGAAAATTTTAATGCATAGTGGGCGTTAAGGCGCATGGACCTGTTGTTAAAATTAAACTGCTAAGCATCATATACGTACACGATTTATTCCGCTTGAATCTTACCCAAAATGATATTCATTTATTTGATTTAAAAAACCTAACAAATTTATACATCATGTTGTCTTCTGATGGCACAGGAGTAATATATAATTATTATAAATTATACGACACTGCAGATGTTGTTTTTTACCGATATGGGACCGGCTAAGAAGTAAGAGAACATTTATACTCCATAAACGTATGTACACCTACATGATCAAAAATGGTTATACGTGGCAATATGTAGTCAACAAACTGTGCTTGGCTACACCCTACACAACCAAAAACATAACCATAACCCAAAGCAAGCACATAGGTGTATAGATGATTGAATGACATGTAAATATGATTAAATGGTCAAATATAAGGTAATAAATGGACCTACCTTAAATGCTGGACTCGTTATGGAAAATACAGTTATTCATCGGTTCAAATGCCACTAGACTTACTATGGTAGCCTGTTAGTGCCAAAATGAATAAAATCGCTTCATTTAACTATCGAATTTATATAATATAGAGCGAAAATAGAACATTCAAGATGAAGCGATAGAAGTGGTACGATGGTTATTCGGCCATTATCGCTTAGAACCTCGTGATATTAAAAAAATATCGATAATAATTCGTAAAATATACAATTTATTATGATATATCTAATTCCATGACAACAGAAAATGTTTCCTTATTTGTTTTGTTCTTTTCCATAGACAGTTCCTTATTTATATATTAAATAACTTCTAAAACAAATTAACACAAGGAACCGTCTTACTTACATGAATAAGGAAATTCAGTGCATTTGGTAGGTGCTTTTGTGTTTTGATCTTAAGTTCAAAAGGTCATAATTCACAGGGAACTCGCAACTCGGGTTAATGATATGCGTATCTCCTATCAATGATGATGCTTTGCTCCATGTTTGGTAAAATAGTGCTTCATAAACTTGGAGAACTTCTCGGATAGTGTCTAGCTAGATAGACGTCTTTTTCGAAAGGCGGAGAATAATAAATGTTTTAGGATATAAAGGAAAAACTAATTCGAAAAATTTATCTATGAGTAGAAGTATTAAGAACATACATACCGGTCTATGTTCAAATAATAATCCACAAAAGCAAAGTAAAAACTTTGAGAACTGACAAATTACATGTATGTTTAGTACACGAGGGAATTGAGGCCGGTTGGTCCGGAAGGGAAATGCCACCTATTTATAGCTAGCTACACCCGCCACGTGTTTTATTAAGTGTTTAAAATGAACGTGTTTGATGTCGTTTATGATTAGTTCGCGGCTTGAAACCTGAAGTGAAAAAAATCAGGGGTGACATAAAGTTAGACCTCTTAGCAATCTGTCATATGTTCGGAAAGTCATTTTATATCTACACTAGCAGTGATCTGACCTATATTCAATAGTGAGAAGACTAAAAAATTCTAAAAGGTTTCTTTCAAACTGATTTAATTCATGGAATTAATTTCTATTTATAGTGAAAGTGACATTGGCCTTAAAAATCAATCCAAAATTATATCGCCATCATGAGCAATTGATGCAATAAGGTTCAAATGAATCATCTCAATTTTTTTTTATTCAAATCATAAGTAATTTTGACCTTTGACCTGAAGAAATAAACTCCAATTAAGACCTCTGGCTCTGTAATAAGTGCCATTGAAACCCCTCAAATGAAATTGCATGAGAGTTGTTCTTTTTCTTTTCTATGATCTAAAAATCCATCCCAAGTGAGATAATGCCATTAGCAGCCACTGTACATACCAAGATTAATTAAAAGTCATAAACTGCAACTATAGTTCTTTCACATAAAGCAGCGCCCTTGGCCTTACATTGAAGCAGTCAATTCTATGATGGTGGAGAAACTGGAAGAAAACTCAACATTTGTCAAACATAATGACAAACTTGCTCACAGAAATTGGATTCATGTCTAGTTAAAGAGAGGTGCTGTGATCTCCGAGTGTACCTATAGCCATACCAAATATGGTAGAAATCAGGCATTGCCTGTTATCTGGTAAACATGTTTGATCTTACTGAGCTTCTGTAGGACATATTGGACAGATCTTCAGTAAAATTAGAGTAATTTTTATAGACAAATACCCATCCCTGTTCCGAACATAGCCTACAGGGGCCAAAAAATTGATTTATGACCTTTGACCTACACACCTGAATTTAGTATGCAACACATTGCTACATGATGGTTTATAATTGAGTCAAGTTGATGTGGAAGTGATGGAGGGAAAAGTATTTGGACCAATGCACGGACAGATGAACAGTGTTTTTATAAACCCCCTAAACCTATTTAAAGAGGTGTAAAAACCAAATTATCTTATAAACAGTTACATGATGTGAATTGTCGTAAAAGTAAAAACAAACATACCAATCCATTTCCAAATCACAATCCCAAAGCAAAGTAAAAACAAACATACCAATCCATGTCCAAATCACAATCCCAAAGCAAAGTAAAAACAAACATACCAATCCATGTCCAAATCACAATCCCAAAGCAAAGTAAAAACAAACGTTCCAATCCATGTCCAAATCACAATCCCAAAGCAAAGTAAAAAAAAACATACCAATCCATGTCCAAATCACAAAACCAAAGCAAAGTAAAAACAAACATACCAACCTATGTCAAAATTACAATCCCGAGCAAAGTAAAAATAAACAAACCAATCCATATCCAAATCACAATCCCATAGCAAAGTAAAAACAAACATACCAATCCATGTCTAAATCACAATCCTAAAGCAAAGTAAATACAAACATACAACCCATGTCTTAATCACAATTCTAAAGCAAAGTAAAAACTAACATACCAATCCATGTCCAAATCACAATCCCATAGCAAAGTAAAAACAAACATACAAATCCATGTCCAAATCACAATCCCATAGCAAAGTAAATACAAACATACCAATCCATGTCCAAATCACAATCCCATAGCAAAGTAAAAACAAACATACAAATCCATGTCCAAATCACAATCCCAAAGCAAAGTAAAAACAAACATACCAATTCATGTCCAAATCACAATCCCATAGCAAAGTAAAAACAAACATACCAATCCATGTCCAAATCACAATCCTAAAGCAAAGTAAATACAAACATACCAATCTATGTCCAAATCACAATTCTAAAGCAAAGTAAAAACAAACATACCAATCCATGTCCAAATCACAATCCCAAAGCAAAGTAAAAACAAACATACCAATCCATGTCCAAATCACAATCCCAAAGCAAAGTAAAAACAAATGTTCCAATCCATGTCCAAATCACAATCCCAAGCAAAGTAAAAATAAACAAACCAATCCATATTCAAATCACACTCCCATAGCAAAGTAAAAACTAACATACCAATTCATGTCCAAATCAAAATCCCATAGCAAAATAAAAACAAACATCACAACCGATGTCTTAATCACAATCCTAAGGCAAAGTAAATACAAACATACCAATCCATGTCCAAATCACAATCCCATAGCAAAGTAAAAACAAACATACAAATCCATGTCCAAATCACAATCCCAAAGCAAAGTAAAAACAAACATACCAATCCATGTCCAAATCACAATCCCATAGCAAAGTAAAAACAAACATACCAATCCATGTCCAAATCACAATCCCATAGCAAAGTAAAAACAGACATACCAATCCATGTCCAAATCACAATCCCATAGCAAAGTAAAAACAAACATACCAATCCATGTCCAAATCACAATCCCATAGCAAAGTAAAAACAAACATACCAATTCATGTCCAAATCAAAATCCCATAGCAAAATAAAAACAAACATCACAACCCATGTCTTAATCACAATTCTAAAGCAAAGTAAAAACTAACATACCAATCCTTGTCCAAATCACAATCCCATAGCAAAGTAAAAACAAACATACCAATCCATGTCCAAATCACAATCCCAAGCAAAGTAAAAATAAACATACCAATCCATATTCAAATCACAATCCCATAGCAAAGTAAAAACAAACATACCAATTCATGTCCAAATCAAAATCCCATAGCAAAATAAAAACAAACATCACAACCCATGTCTTAATCACAATTCTAAAGCAAAGTAAAAACTAACATACCAATCCTTGTCCAAATCACAATCCCATAGCAAAGTAAAAACAAACATACCAATCCATGTCCAAATCACAATCCTTAAGCAAAATAAATACAAACATACCAATCCATGTCCAAATCACAATCTCAAAGCAAAGCAAAAAAAAACATACTAATCCATGTCCAAATCACAATCCCAAAGCAAAGTAAAAACAGACATACCACTCGATGTCCAAATCACAATCCCATAGCAAAGTAAAAACAAACATACCAATCCATGTCCAAATCACAATTCTAAAGCAAAGTAAAAACAAACATACCAATTCATGTCCAAATCACAATCCCAAAGCAAATACAAACATACCAATCCATGTCCAAATCACAATTCTAAAGCAAAGTAAAAACAAACATACCAATTCATGTCCAAATCACAATACCAAAGCAAAGTAAAAACAAACATATTAATCCATGTCAAAATCACAATCCCAAAGCAAAGTAAAAACAAACATACCAATCCATGTCTAAATCACAATCCCAAAGCAAATACAAACATACCAATCCATGTCCAAGTCACAATTCTAAAGCAAAGTAAAAACAAACATACCAATTCATGTCCAAATCACAATACCAAAGCAAAGTAAAAACAAACATACAAATCCATGTCTAAATCACAATCCCAAAGCAAAGTAAAAACAAACATACCAATCCATGTCTAAATCACAATCCCAAAGCAAATACAAACATACCAATCCATGTCCAAATCACAATTCTAAAGCAAAGTAAAAACAAACATACCAATTCATGTCCAAATCACAATACCAAAGCTAAGTAAAAACAAACATATTAATCCATGTCAAAATCACAATCCCAAAGCAAAGTAAAAACTTAAGCCTGTCTCACACAGAACACGGTTGGGCACACGGTTCCTATACAGTATACTCGGTTATACACGGGTTTACTGGTACGAGTATTGAGCTCCAACCGTGCTTGGGGATGAGTTGGTACGATTTAGACTCGAATGTAGCACGAGTATGTACGAACAAAGCACGGATATACTCAGTCAAGCAAGGTTTGTCACGGTTTGAACACGATTTGCAAACAATTTTCATACGATTGTTGTACGGTTCCAAGTACGGTCTGTTACGGCCTAGTACGATTAAACATGACTTTTACTCGATTAACTGGACATTTACAGGGTTTACATACGGTCCCACCGACTTTTGTTCGAGTTATGCTCGAATTATCACACCTTCGTGTATGTTTTGATGTTCTTTGCTTCTTTATACACAGTTACATTTGCTAGATATCGTGTTTGGAAAGTGTAATAGCACTTTTTGAGCTCAAAGTGGTTTTGATAAGAGTACAGCTTCCTAACTGGTGACTTAATTTTTGGACCAAGGGACAAAGTAATTATTTCTTCAAAGGGAATGTACCTTTATAAGAGAGCAAATGTTATTTCAAAGAAAATATCTAAGAAAAATAACCACTGTTCGCTTATAAAGGTACATCTTATTTTTTCTATGGGAACCTTTAATTTTATTTTTGCAAAGTGATAATAATAAAATATTTAATAAGCAGTACATTCATGTATATACGGTCTCGTACGGTCTTGTACGATCGCTAATACGATCATACACGGTCTCTTACGGTCTCACACGGTCTTGTACGATCGCTAATACGATCATACACGGTCTCACACGGTCTTGTACGATCGCTAATACAATCATACACGGTCTCATACGGTCATGTACGATCGCTAATACGATCATACACGGACATGGCACCCGTGCCAGTTTTTTAAAAGTTTTAAAAATCATACACGGCTTTCACGGATACACTCGAATGGCCCGAGTGCAAGTCGGATAAGGCCACGGTTGGTTCGGTTGTATGTACGGTTTACACGGGTGGCCAACCGTATTTAAGCCGTGTGTTCTGTGTGAGACAGGCTTAACATACTAATCCATGTCCAAATCACAATCCCAAAGCAAAGTAAAAACAAACATACCAGTCCATGTCGAAATCACAATCCCAAAGCAAAGTAAAAACAAACATACCAATCCATGTCCAAATCACAATCCCAAAGCAAAGTAAAAACAACCAGTCCATGTCCAAACCACAATCCCAAAGCAAAGTAAAAACTAACATACCAGTCCATGTCGAAATCACAATCCCAAAGCAAAGTAAAAACTAACATACCAGTCCATGTCGAAATCACAATCCCAAAGCAAAGTAAAAACAAACATACCAATGCATGTCAAAATCACAATTCCAGTCCCAAAACAAAGTAAAATTGTAAAAACATGTGAACCTCCACCTAAGAAATGAGGCTGGGTGCTCTGAAAAGATAACCACTTGCATTTTAGCTAGATACATTGACCACTTGTGGATTATAATGAAACTTAGGAATATGACAAGAATGAATGATCAGATCAAACATTACAAATACTGTAGACCAATATCTATTTGCAGATATTAACTTTCATAATTCACTTGCTGAAACTATTTCCTGGCTATTAACTTACGCTTTAATGACTTTAGCCAAATATTTTATAAAAAGTTTTATGGCCGTCATCACAGTATTGTTGATAAGTTTGATGTCTCTGTGTCCAGGATTGCCTTGGATATATTTGACGTCTCATAGTTCCATGTTCCTTTCACACAATTTTGATTACACACGTGACGGTGTAGCTAGCTAAACAGGAGGTGCTTACCCTTCCGGAGCACCCGGTCTCACTTCCCTGGTGGAAGTTCACATGTCTAACCTAACTTGTCAGTTCAAACATTTTTACTTTGCTTCTGGATTGTGATTAGGAAACGGATAAGTATGTTTGTTTTTGATACAAACAATAACATTTTCAAAAAAAACAACAAGTTCATGTTGATGAACTTTCACAGTTATTTGTCCTCACCAAATATGCAAAAATTAATTGCAGCAAATATAATCTGGTTTACAATAACAAAAATAACAATGTCTATATTTATTTTTGGAAATTTTATTTTAATAACCATCTGATGTAATGAGCACCAATGTTAAATAATTTATATATTAACTCATAATAAACATATTTTGTTAATAAGTTTATTATATTTCTAGGTTTCCATAAATTTAAATAGCCAAATTTCCAAAATTTGTGAAAATATAGTCCTTTTTAAAGAATTTTTCCACAAATTTGCTAAAATAGGTTACTTTTTGAAAGAATTTCTCAGAAATTAGTAGCCAATGGCAATTTTGGCTACCAGGAATGGAAACATACATATAACAACATCACAAACATATACAGTCAAACCTGCCTTAAAGGTCATCTCTATATAAAGGCCACTTGCTTATAAAGGCCAGTAGAATTGTATCCCAATTGTTATGTATTCATACTGTTTAAGCCTTAATATAAAGGCAACCTGGAAATTAAGGCCACTTTTATTAGTCTTCATTTTCTGCTTTGTGATCATACACAGAGATACTGTATTAGAAAGGTGGAATTGCTATTTATTCTGTTAAAATACTGTGAACAGGTACATAGCTGGCATCTATAAGTTATTATACAGGTACATATTTTAAACTGGTCATATCATTACAGACTGAAAATATTCAAAAAATTAAATTGTCGAAACACCATTCTGAAAGAAAAAGCTTGATGTTTTTTTTTTAGCTAAAATCATGTTTTCTTGAAAAATATATTTTTCACAGTATTTAATACCTCCTCCTCTGAAAAAATTTTTTAAAAAAAATGTTTTTTTTAAAAAACATTTTTGTTGCAAACTTTGAGCTCATTAAGCTATGGAATACTGCAAAAACTTCCAAATTCCAATTCTGGTAATGAAATTTGACATATTAAACAATGGCAAATATTAATTTGTATAGTTATTTATAGATGGCAGAATATATACAGATCTGTTTTTCTAGACTTGCACTCTGCACTCTTGCACATTTCCTGACATTCAAAAATAAAATTTTCATTACAATTACATACATATACAAAAATATCATAGTTTTTATTTAAATATAACCTTTGTAATATCATAAAGTAATCAAATTAGCTGTACTCTGTACTCTGCACTTAACAATATATGTTAACACTCTAAAGTTAAAGTGGATTAACAGCAAAAATTATTCAGTTATATGGAGTTTAGATGAGTAATGGTGTTTAATGTCCCAGTCAAGAATATTTCACTTATATCGAGATATCACCAGCTATAGACAAAAATGCAGAAATTTTGCCTGTGCATTGCCCTTATGGCATTACGCAGCAGGGTTTTTTATCATGCCTTGTACCTCTGCAGTAGCTCAGTTGGTAGAGTGCTCGCTAAGTAAGTGGAAGGTCGTGGGTTCGATCCCTGGCCAAGTCTGACCCAAGACTTGAAAGTGGGTAGTGACAGTTCTTTCACCAAGCACTCGGCATTATGAAATGAAAGTCATGGTTCTTTTGGATGGGAACTTAAAATAAACGATGTCCTGTGTCATGGTGGGCTTGGCACGCTAAAGAACCCTGCTGTATAATGCCATCAGCGCAACACACAGGCAAAATTTCTGCACCTTCGCCTATAGCTGGTGACTTTTTGATGTAAGTGAAATATTCTTGACTGGGACATTAAACAGCATTACTCAACTCAACTCTTTATCATGCCAAACCTACCATGACACGAGACCTCGTTTATTTAAGTTCCTATCCGAAAGAACCATGACATTCATTTTGTAATGCTGAGTGGTTGGCGAAAGAACAGTCATTTCCCAATTTCAAGTCTTGGGTCAGACTCGGTCAGGGTTTGAACCCACAACCTCCCAATACTTACTGAGTAAACACTTTATCAACTGAACTACCGAAGTGGTTCAGTTATATGGAGTGGAAACTGTCAATTCAGAGATGATGGAAGATACATCGAGGCCGGGAGAAAACCATCAACCTACAGCAAGTGAACTAACAAACTTTTTCAGTTATACAGAGTGGAAATTGTCAGTTCAGGTACAGTGGAGGAAACCTCAGTGCCTGGAGAAACCCAACAATCTTTCTTACACAAAGGTCTATTGCAAATGGAATTAATACTCAAGACTTGAAAAACTTTAACTTACGACTCATAATCTTTCGTAGCCTACAAATAACCATCGACAATGTATGAAAGATCATGACATTTTTAACTTCTCCAACTGTATATCCAATAACTCCTGCTTTGTTTTATGTTCTTGTCATAGTTTATGTTTTTCATCTTTTAGATCCTGCATAGTTTTATTCTTTGCTTCCATTCCTTAAAAAACAATGATTTAATTTTATAAAAAATTATGAAATGTTATACAATTACAATTATTTTTTGTTGAAAAATATGGTAATGTAAAGATAAATTGAACATGTTTAAAAATCAAGCTGGGCAAGTCTAATTTATATACAGACAAACCTGTCTATAAAGGCCACCCAAAGGAACCAGTAGAAGTGGACTTTATGGGCAGGTGGCCTTTATATACAGGTTCAAATAACATGAATAAAGAACAACTGGGATAAAATTTCACTGGCCTTTTTAAGCAGATGGCCCTTATATAGAGGTGGCCTTTAAGGCAGGTTGAACTGTACATGAAATAGGAATAAAAAGTCTTAAGCTATTGTCACAACTCTGTGGCTGATTGGCCTAAAGTTCATGTTTATGGATCAGAGTGACTCTCACTGCCAGTTGGGACAGATCCTGGTGTAAAAATATTTGTCATTTTACTTGCCAAACTCAATAAAGTTTTTAGGCACTCTTGTTTTCTTCACCATCTCTGCTCTGACATTCTCATAAAGTTGAAGAATCATGACTGGAACATAAAACACCATTGGTCCATGCCTTGCTGAATTTATGTATGGAAAAAAACCATTTTTAATCTGTTTATCTCTGTCTGCATACATTTCTTGTCCATGTCTGGTACCTTGGACAGAAAAATCTCACGCACACACTAGAGCTAGATTTTTCTGTCTTGTCCAGTTTATCTGGTACTGCCTCAGGCGACAATTGAACAATCAGGATGGCATATCCGATCATTGTGCTTAACTTTATCAAAACAAAGGGTTTTTTTTTAATTTATTTTTCAAATATGTGTTTTATTTTATTTTTTATTCAAAATATTTTATTGTCAGAGTTGTTTTATACATGTATTGAATACAAATCCATATCTTAAAAATTTGAAGTGTTGTCATTTGGATTTTTTTCAAAGGGCGTATTTGTACAATGCTTAAAGTGCCCAAAGGAATGCAAGAGGCCCCATGAGGGTACATATATAACACAGTTATAAACATTTTATTGGTACAAGAAACAGAATCGGTCACAAACAGGTGACAGATTCTTTTAGTCTCATTCAGTGATTCAACCAGGTTGAAAGTTTTAGAGTACAAAATTTAGAACAGACACCACTGAAAAAAGACACCTGCTTGATTATGGCTGACTGACATGTGTGATTTGTTCAGAAGTCAAACATTAGTTCTTCTAGATTAGTCCAGATGAAAGGAGGGGTCAACTGGAGGTGTTCCAGCCACCAATTATCAAAGAATATATTGTCAGTTTCTCATATGTTGCACTGGTACAGTACAGGCCTGTTGAAAGTTTAACAATGGGCTGACAAAAGGGGTCCAAGTTTGGTGGCCTAGAGATGGATAGCAAGTGGTTGATTAGGATTTGAGACAAAGACAAAGCATCTATGGAAAGCTTTCAAAATATAGCTAACAAGGAACCCAGATGAGCTGCCAATTAGGTACTTATTGATAAGGTCAGAGTTAAACTTTTGACAGGTCTGTACTGTATTTTTCAATTACTAATACAGGGATTTCTGTTAATTAAATATTGATTTTCCTATATATGTTTGGTAATCCATGTCATGATGAGCTCTGCCAAATTCATACAAGCCTAAGGCAGTAGCGAGAATAACTTCCACAACAATAACTTTTTTCCACTTTTTAAAAAAACATTTATCCATGTAATTTGTGTTTACATGATCTGGCAAGATGGAGCAGTAGCATAAAGATGAAGGAGTATTATTATTATTAGTAGTTTTATGTAGGGTGTATACCATGTGAAACCCAAATATAAATGGGCAACCTATTATTTAAGACAGGAATTAATTGCATAATTTGGTGACTTTTTTTCCAGGAAAAAGGGACATAATTCAGGGAGATTTAACAAAGCATCTTCCAGAAACAATAATTCTACACACCTGAAGGCTTTCACTCCATTTAAAACTTCAAGAGCCTAAAATATTTCTCAAAACATTTAATTTTTAAAAAAGTAAAAAAAACCCTTTCTTTTGATGGTTGCCAAATTGAAGATTTGCAAGTATACTATCCAAATTTGAAAACAGAGATGCATGTTTTGTCTGAAAGGTGACATTTTGTGGAACCTAAAAGAACTAGTCGAAATCAAGTTAAAAACAATACCAATAACTGCATTGTAACACTGCTGTGTCTGGGCAACGCTTTTGTTCATTTTAAAAAAAAATTGTTGCCTTTCAGATTGTGAAAATTGAAGTTGTGAAATATAGCAAACTGCAAATGTTACATTATGACAATATCTGATTGTATGTGAAATTGGAACAACTAGATTTATTTGCTAGAATATGAAAGTCGTTTTTGGATCTTTGGTGGTGAAATTGAGAGACTTTAGTCATTTTTCAAAAAAAGAAACTACAATATAATTATAAACAAATTGTCACTACTGGGCTACCTAAGCAAGACCATAAGAAGCATTTGGCAGGAACCATAACAATATCAGATTATTTGATCAGCAAGGTAATCAACTACATATTAGTGGCAAAAGACATAATTATTTCTATGAATTTGGCAGACTTTAAGAAACATAAGGATGAACTCCGTGGCAACCAAATCATCTTTTTCTGAGATTAATTTACATTAAATGTCCCTCATTAGGCAGGTTTAAAGTACCCATGTACAAACAGCCTGATATTCAAAGTTACAGCAGCCTCTCTCAATAAAGCAAAATGTAACATGGTATTGGTAACAGCACATTACCTTTAAACACTTTTTTTCTTCCTCCTTTGTGTTTATAAGTTCTTGTAAATCTCTCTTGTGTGTCTTTGTTAATCCACATTTATCTTCAGTTTAATTCTCAAGTTCTCAACTTCCAATTTTGTATTTCAGTTCCTGAATGTGTTTAGATTGGTTGACAGCCAAATCTGAGCTAGCCTCCATCAACTGAAAACATATATTAAATACCAAGTGAAGACATATTTGACTTAAATCGAGATGTCACTGGCTAGTGGTGAAGTGGGAGAAGTTTTAACCTTTCCTGTGTGCTCAGGGCAATGCTTAAGGAGAATTTCTAGTGTGCAATATCTACTTTCATCACCAAATTTCATAAAAAATGGCCAAGTGGTTTCAGAGGAAAAGATTAAAGTTGACACACACATGTGTGTTTTACCATGCCATTAGCCCATCCTTGTGTAAGCTCACCCTAGTGAACTAAAAAAAAGAAAGGCAAGTAAAAATATCTTCAACAACCGTGTTGGAGGAGTAAGCTCTACAAACTATTACAGATGGATGGGCAGGCTGACATACAACCAGATAGACAGATAGATGGACATACAACCAGATAGACAGACAGATGGACATACAACCAGATAGACAAACAGATGAACATACAAACCAGATAGATAGACAGATGGACATACAACATGATAGACATACAGATGGACATACAACCAGATAGACAGACAGATTGACATACAACCAGATAGACAGATAGATAGACATACAACCAGATACACAGACAGATGGACATACAACCAGATAGACAGACAGATGGACATACAACCAGATAGACAGACAGATGGACATACAACCAGATAGACAGATAAATGGACAAACAACCAGATAGACAGACAGATGGACATACAACCAGATAGACAGACAGATGGACATACAACCAGATAGACAGACAGATGGACATACAACATGATAGACATACAGATGGACATACAACATGATAGACATACAGATGGACATACAACCAGATAGACAGACAGATGGACATACAACTAGATAGACAGACAGATGGACATACAACCAGATAGACAGACAGATGGACATACAACCAGATAGACAGACAGATGGACATACAACAAGATAGACAGACAGATGAACATACAACCAGATAGACAGACAGATGGACATACAACCAGATAGACAGACAGATGGACATACAACCAGATAGACAGACAGATGGACATACAACCAGATAGACAGATAAATGGACAAACAACCAGATAGACAGACAGATGGACATACAACCAGATAGACAGACAGATAGACAGACAGATGGACATACAACCAGATAGACAGATAGATAGACATACAACCAGATAGACAGACAGATGGACATACAACCAGATAGACAGACAGATGGACATACAACCAGATAGACAGACAGATGGACATACAACCAGAAAGACAGACAGATGGACATACAACTAGATAGACAGACAGATAGACATACAACCAGATAGACAGACAGATGGACATACAACCAGATAGACAGACAGATGGACATACAACAAGATAGACAGACAGATGAACATACAACCAGATAGACAGACAGATGGACATACAACCAGATAGACAGACAGATGGACATACAACCAGATAGACAGATAAATGGACAAACAACCAGATAGACAGACAGATGGACATACAACCAGATAGACAGACAGAGGGACATACAACCAGATAACAGATAGATGGACAGATAGACAGACAGATGGACATACAACCAGATAGACAGACAGATGGACATACAACCAGATAGACAGACAGATGGACATACAAACCAGATAGACAGACAGATGGACATACAAACCAGATAGACAGACAGATGGACAGGCTGACATACAACCAGATAGACAGACAGATGGACATACAACCAGATAGACAGACAGATGGACAGACAGACAGATGGACATACAACTAGATAGACAGACAGATGGACATACAACCAGATAAACAGATAGATGGACAGACAGACAGATGGACATACAACTAGATAGACAGACAGATGGACATACAACCAGATAGACAGACAGACAGATAGACAGATGGACATACAAACCAGATAGACAGACAGATGGACATACAACCAGATAGACAGACAGATGGACATACAACCAGATAGACAGACAGATGGACATACAACCAGATATACGGACAGATGGACATACAACCACATAGACAGACAGATGGACTAACAACCACATAGACAGACAGATGGACACATGGATAGAGTGATTCCTACACAATCTTCTTTGCAGGCAGATAACTAGGCTATATAAACTTAGGTACAAATTAAGTATGCATGGGTATATTCAAAGTAAGGCAATCCTATAAGGGCAACTGGATCACCTAACATTTTGGACTCATAGTAGTCATGTGAACGAAAGCATGTGCTAAGTGCATCACTTAGGTCTAATAGCATGTGCTAAGTGCATCACTTAGGTCTAATAGATTCTAATGTAAGTAATTTATTTTTCATTTGCAAATGGGGAAAATATGTGGTTTTTCTGGGTACTCCTGTTTTCTCCAATAACCAAGAACATAAAGGGAAAGAATAATGACTGGTATTAAACACCATAACTCAACTCCAACAAATATATGTTTGTTTCCACTTTTAAGCATTGCAAATAATGAGCAACCTTCCTCCCCCCCCCACCCCATCAAATTTTAGGAACAAATTTTCAATTATTTCACAATTTTTAAAACTAAATAAATTGTTATACAGTAGCTGTGTAATGTGAATGATTTCGTAAAAAAAAAGAAAAAAAAACAAATAAAAAGTTTCAAAAATCTAAAAATAACTGCATGAATCATAGACAGCTAAATAACTTATCACTGAGTCAAGTTTTAAATTTAAAATTGATGCAATTTTTCGTATCAAGACAAATATCAGTTATTAGTTTTTTAACAACAAAGCTATATTCATACCACTATGAAACAATAGTACATGTACAATAGTACACATATTAACATTTATTGTGTATGGTAGCATTTTACTGTATCAACAATGAATTCCCAAATGTCATGTAAAGGCAAACAACATTGACCTGTCTGCTTGACCTTTAATTTAAAAATTTATAATGGCCCCCGTACATTTATAGTAAATATAGAGAACATGGGTGTTTTGTCTGCATCATGGGAAACAGTTAACATGTGTACTGTACTGTCTATGTATAAATTGTTAATCCTAACACTATCCATGTAACGGGTGGATCAAATGAATATTCCTAATGGAAGGTCAAGTGGACAGGTGAAAGTTGTTTGCCTATACATGTATGTTGGATATCAATATCTGATAAACAGAAAACTCTTAACAATTTATGTAGTAGAGTGGAGTTATGGATTTTTACTTCCCAGTCAAGATTCGTTCACATATATCTAGGCGGTCAGTTCGTGTATGGTGGAGGAAACTGGAGTGTCCAGAAAAAAAACCCATGGACTATCACTAAGAAAATTGACAAACTTTCTCCCACTAGGATCTCTCCCAAGTAGAATTTGAACCAAAATGGTGAGAGACACTGTGCATGATCAATAAGCATCTGCTTTAGACCACTTGGCCACTGAGGTTCCCATTTTATATATATATATATGTAAAAATGAAAATAAATGTCTTACAAATGGTAACATACTAAATACTACGGTAATTCTATGATGGAGTTTTAGTTTTTTTGTCCTTTTTTGGGACTTTTCAAGCTATGACTTTTATTGTTTAATGTTTCTAAATTACATGTTAGTTATGATAATATACCTTTTATGTAAGGGAGATAATTTTTCCCTGTCAAATTGGGAAGGTTCAGTCATTTTTCCCAGAGGATATTAGTAATTCAAGACAGGCAAAATTACTGAAAACAGTTTCTGTCTTTTTAACATGTACATTCAGTCATACAGGTAAAGCTGAGTAAACATGTTTATGTTCCAAATACCTGTCAATTACTTTATCATGTAAAAATAACAAGGGTTACTTAATTGATAATGTTTACCACGCACAACACCCATAATACACTTTAAGAAATTTATTAGGTGTAATGAATATTGTTTGGATAAGATATTGTATGATTGCCAAGTACAACTGTAACAACAAGGGCAGAGAAACAATATGCCCCCACCCATCCGAGTGATTTCAAAGTACATGTAGCATGACAAGCAAATTCAGTGAATTAGGATCCCCACCATTTAATTTGCACTTATGTTTAAAATAGCCATGACTTCAAGGAAACAAACTTGAGTTAATAATATGTGCATCTTCTATCTATGTTGATACTTTGCACCAAGTTTCATGAAATAGTTCTTCACAGTTTTGGAGAATCAGTGCAGACAAGAATTTCAGACAGATGGAAGAAAGGAAGAACAGAATCTTGAGTTTTATAACCTCCCCTTTCTTCAAACGACGGAGGATAATAACCATGGTATTAGTAGGTACAACGGTCATTTGCTGTCAGACTTCAGACTTCACACTAGTTTTAGGGGTATATAGGAATCACAATGTCTTTGTGTCCGTCTGTCTGTGTAAAATCGTGTCAGGGCTATATCTCATAGTTGCTTTGGACAACTGTCATAAAACTTCAAATGGATAATCTCCATGGTCCAAAGGTGTGTCATGACCTTGAACTAAGGTCACATTGGAAAGGTCAAGGTTGCAGGAAAACATCTTATGTTTGGAGCTGGAGGTATTTGGCTCACAAGAGAAGTTCTAGTTATTTTGTAGTTGAGCATTTGGTTATCACCTGGAAAGGATGGATTCAATTCTCAGTTGGGGCATTTGGAAATATTGTGAATTTTTTCTGGTGTTTGGATTCCCTTCCCTAATACATTTACATACAACAAAATATTAACCACAGAGGGCATGTGTAAGTTTTTCCAAGGTGGGAGATCTCAAGATAACAAGGTAGGCATAAAGCAGGGCTGAACCATTTAATGTATTGCTGGCCATGCCTATTATGGTCTGACACTGGCCATCATCATGGTACCAAAGCAGCATCATGGCAACTAATGATGTACTAGTGTCATTGATGTCAATAACTGGAACATTGCAGGCATAGCCAGCAATCCGTCAATTGGAGTGTTAGATAAAATAAAGTGATTTACTACTAGACTTTCCAAGTCATGTATCTTTGTAGATTGCTTGATTGAATTGGGATTTACATTCCCAGTCAAGAATATTTCACTTATATAAAGATGACATCAGCTATAGGTGGAGTGACAGAAATTATTACCTTTCATAGCATTACTCATAGTTTGAGTAAGAACAAAAATAGTAAAATCCATTAAATTAAGTATCATTTTCACCTAAAATATTTAAATGCAGTAAAATCACATTTTTATTTTATTTTAAAGTTATATGAAGTTTTCATGCATTTGTGTCCCATATTTTGACACTGCAAATACAAACAAAACATGATCCAGAATAATTCTTACTCTTTTTACAATTTGTTTATCTTTTAATTTTTAATCATCTTCAATCAATAAAGATCATAACTCTTTGTGTAACAAGATGACTAAGGCATTTTTATCTTAAACAATTTATAACTGAAATGGGATGCATTAAAAAAGCATCAGGTAAACAAACCTCAACTAGGAAATCGATGTTTTTTAACCATGTACATGATCAAAATACAAATAGCCAATGGCATATCTACTTGAACCAAAGATTGTTCCTGAGAAGTTTTATACAGATATTTTAAATGGTTTTCGAGAAAAGTTGTAGACAAAATGTTTGCGAAAGTAATGGAGAAAACACTAAATCCCCTCCCCCCCCCATCAATTCATGGGGGGGGGGGGGGGGGGGGCATAAATACAGATAGATCTAATATATGAATGATTGAATTCTCTAGGCTTTAGTTTTCACCACACCAGGGTTTGAAATTTTTTTCAGATGAGCTAAACCCCCGGACTTTTTGACAAATAAAATCAAAAGCCCACAATTTTTTTTATCAAGTCCTGAGTTTGGTTAATGAGAAAATTGAAGAAGAAAACCAGAAATCAATATGTATTATTTCTATCGGCAGTTAAATGGTATTTTTGGCAGTATTTACAACCCATGTGACGGCTGTTGAAACAATCGCACACACTTCTCTGATCATGTTTGGTGTCTTTATTTTCATGTGTTTCTTTTCTTGCCAATGTAGCCTGCTTGTTGGTGTGAAATTTAAAGTAAACAACTACACCATCGGACAAGACTGAAAATTGGTAGCGATTACAAGCGCAATAACTATCTAGATTTTTCTTTATCAGCAGAACACTTAAGTTGCCTACCTAATGACTATCATTTCTTACAAGCGCTGTAATGGTCAACAATGAATATAAACAATAACAAGGTAACGTGACTACGGATGGTTTTTCAAGATTTTTTCAAGACACCAGGCTACGATCGAAAATAAAATTCATTGAGTGTTTAAGCTCAACAGACTTTTCAGTAAAATTTTTGCAAAGTCTTGCTTGCCAAATTTCTAGTCCTGGGCTTCGGGCTTGAAGAATTTTCAACCCCTGCACACTGTTAGATCAATGGGATTTGCAGCTGTACCACATGATCAAAACCCCTTTTAGGTTTGTATGGGATAAAAATTTGGAAAATGTTTATGCCACAAATTTCAGGATGCCAGTACGTTTTATGGGAAAACGTAAAATTGGTATGATTCAACATCCAATTAAATACTAGTAATTGTTCCACACAAATGAAGGAGTATGATCATGTTGTACAGTGGTGAACCCAATTTATTCATAGGTGATGAGAGATGCTATGCATGCAGTTTAGATTAATTGGCCACCAACGCCTCTCATAAAGATAATAAGAGAGGCATCATATACTTTGTAACCAAAGTACCACCGTGGTAGCTCAATTGGTAGAGTGCTTGCTCCGTAAATGGGGTGTCATGGGTTCGAATCCGACCAGATCTGACCCAACACTTGAAAGTAGGTAGTGACTGTCCTTTCGCCAAGCACTCGGCATTACAAAATGAAAGTCATGGTTCTTTTGGATGGGAACTTAAAATATTCAAGGTCATGTGTCACAGAAGGTGTGGCATGATAAAGAAATCTGCTGTATAATGCCATCAGCCCAACGCATAGGCAAAATTTCTGCACCTTTGCCTATAGCGACATCTCCATATAAGTGAAATATTCTTGACTGAGACATGAAACACTATTACTACTTTATGACCAAAGATAAAATTTGTGGGGAAAAATGAAGAACTGACTACCTGTGACAATAGAAGTTCTTAAATGTCAGATTAGGGACACATTAAAATGTTAAGATTATCATCCTGTATAGAAAAAACATTCTTTAAATGAATGAAAAAATTAAAACTAAATAATTTAATTAACAAAAAATTAAATGTTAACTAAACAATAACATGATGTTTTTCACATTATTATGGTGGCCTATTTCTGACATTCAAATAATTTCAGTCGACATGTTGACTGAATATCACGACAAGTCGAGATAATATGATGGAAAGTTGTGACAGTGAAATAAAATGTTGAGATAAATTACAAGACATGGCCAGATACTTATGTCAAGATATTTACCATAAAAAGTTGAGATAAATAACATGACATATCGAGATATTTACCATAAAAAGTTGAGATAAATAACATGACATGTCGAGATATTTACCATAAAAAGTTGATATAATAAACACTTGTTGAGATACTGATATCGAGATATTTACAATGACTAGTCAACATAAATATCTCGACATGTCATGTTATTTATCTCCACTTTTTTATTTTACTATCACAACTTTCCATCATATTATCTCGACTTGTCGTAATATTAAGTCAACATGTCAAAATAACTGTATTTCAATTTAAATTATCTGGATGTCAGAAATAAGCCACCATACATTGTAGGTCGACAAGACCACATATTTGTTGGTGACTTATCTAATCCTTTAGGCATGCTGTATAATATATGTGTATGTACTGTTGTAACAGGTGATGTACATTAGTACTTTAAATAACTTTAAAATAATAATTTAATTTAAATTAAAAAGACATAAGAATGTAGATATTTTAGATGTCCTTTTTTTTAATCTACTGGCATTTCAAGTTGTGCTAACGGCATTTTTACAAAATTTAATTTAAATTAAAAACACATAAGAATTGAGATATTTTTGACGTCAGCAAATTTTTATCTACTGATATTTCAAGGTACAGAATGGTGCAATATATATTCAGACACTTTGTAAAATCCTACTTTATTTCATATAAACACACATATTTTATTAAAAATTCTCAAAAATTTATTTCTTGGTCAATTTCCATGAATTTTTTACTGTTAAATGTAAAATTTATTGAAGTTTTCCTTAAAAATAATTAGAAAAGAACATTTTGTTGTTTTTAAAAGATAAACATTTCAATTCAACAGAAAATTTCTAAAATTGAAATCTACTATATAATAATTATGCTTCACATGGCTGTTAAAAATTTAAAATGATGTTCAGCTTATGTTTTCTTGACTGTTATCAGACTCACAGTATTTTAAAAATTAATATTTTTTTTTCTTTTAAAAAAACTACGAAAAATTAAAAAAGTTTAAAGTTACTACTTACATTAGTTTATTCTCAATGGATTTTTCAATTGTAGCAAGATGTTCATTATTTTCTTGGGCAAGCATGGCATTCCAACTATATTAGATTTTGACAAATCCAGCCTTAGTTTATCCCTGGGCCATGACAGCTGCTCCATGAAAGACCTAATAAAGTAATTAAACAAACATAAAAATATTTTCATATACATGTAATTGAGACTTCATTTCATACATTTGGAGGTATTTATCCTTTTATCCTTGGGGACTCAGTAGCAAAGTGGTCAAAAGTGAGTTCAGTGAGTAATGGTCTTTAATAGTCAAGAATATTTCATTTATATCCAGACATCACCAGCTCTAGCGAAGGTGCAGAAATTTTCCCTTTGTGTTTGCCTTGATGGCATTATAAAGCAGGGCTCTTAATTGTGCCACACCCTCAGTAACACAGGACCTCCTTTATTTTAAGTTTTCATCAGAAACAGCTGGACTTTCATTTGGTAATTCCAAGTGCTTGGCAAAAGAACAGTCACTACCCAATTTCATGTCTTAGGTCAGATCCGGTCAGGGTTTGAACCAGGACCTCTCACTTACAAATTGATCACTCTATCAAATGTGCTACCCCAAATGTCTCTAAAGTGCCTTTCACCACCTAAGATCAAATCCCACTTGGGCAGATCTTAGTAAAAACAAGTTTGTCAGTTTGCTAGCTGAAGGTTGGTGTTTTTTTGTGTATCCAATATCCTCCAATTTTCCTGAAATGACTGACTTGATATAAGTGAAGCATTCTTGACTGTTGTGTAAAATAACATTACTCCATTATTAAATACAAGTTAATACCTTTCTTAATTTTAAATGCCCAGGGTCACCACCACAACAACATAAGCCTCAGTAGTTATCTCCCTTTGCAATATGATTGAACATTACTATTACTGCTAATTTTATTTTTCATGACAAATATTAGTCTAATATCTGTTTGTTTTTGTATTCAATCACATATGGGTCAAAAATTAATTAACATTTTGATGAACTGCAAATTGGTAAATTAGTATGAGAAAATAATTCAAAATTTTTCTAAAACATTTTTAATTTCAACAACTGGGATAAACTCTCTAATGCTACGGTATTACATATTTACTGTTAAATTCAAATGAAATGTTAAATAAACCCATAAAATAATTTAAAAGGTAAAATTATAGATTTATATAATAAATTAAATTGATTTACATTTAAGTTTCCACAAATTTAAAAATAAATAGTATTTAAATTTCCAATAAGTCACTTTTGAAAGAATTTTCTAGAAACTAGTAGCCAATGGCAACTTTGGCAAGTTATCTCCATTAGACCACACAACCACTAATTTGAGAGAGCTTTACCTTAATGCCAAGACCAAACTTAAACCTGTAGAATATTTATAAAACATAAATACAATGTCTGTGATTTAATACAGAAAATGGCCTGTAGCCTATGGAGTTATCTTCCTTAGACCATATGTGCATTTAATTTCCTAAAGCTTGTGGGAAATAAACAAAACACAAATACTATTCATTTGTGATTGATATACTGAAATGGTCTGCAGTCTATGGAGTTAAAATATATGGGCATTTAATTTTAGTGTGATCAAATCCTAAAGCCTCTGGAAAATAACCAAAACAAAAATACTACTGGTATTCATTTTTTGATTGAAATACTGAAATGGACTGCAGTCTATGGAGTTATCTCCATTAAACTATACAACAACAAATTTCATGTTTAGAGTTATTCATCTTCAGGCACCAAAACCAAATCTGAAAGGCTGTGGAAAATAAACAAAACATAAATATTGCTTGCATTCAGTATTCCACCAATAGGTGACCATGGGTAGTGTTTATAATTCACCATGGGTACCAATGGTACTTAATTACCCATGGGTAAATTTTAACTCGGAACGGATATTGGTACCAAATGGTAATTACAAAAAATTGAAAATGGCGATTAAACAAAATGAAGAAAAAATAAGAGTTCATCACTAATTGGTGAATACAATCTAACTTTATGATGAAGTTATACAAAAAATCCACATATGATCTTTTTCTGGATGCATTTCCAAAATCAAAAATTAAAAAGGATATGTATACTTAAATTAAAAATCTATTATTCGGATATAAATGTTACTCAGTAAAATTTTAATTACATTTTCGCCTTTCTAAAACAAATTACACAGAAATTATTACTCAATGGTGTTTAATAACCGGATACGGTAAAATCAGTTTATTCATGCTTTTGTGACATATTGGTAATTGTTTTTTTTTTAAATGAAGATGGTCATATTTAGTAGGGCTGGCTATTACTGCTGAAAATCAATATTGATTATCGCTCTTTTCATGACGATAACTATCAATACATATCGGAAAAATAATTTGTAGGGAGAAAAGTCTTGATACAGCATATCTAACTCCCTAAAATCATGTCATATGAAGCAGACTGAGCTTCATATTTTCAATTTACCAACATTAGCTAGCGGCTTAAAAGACTGAAGCGTATCTTAACCATGTGTACACTTGGAGTACTTCTTGCTGTAATAAGGTGCACTCAAGCATCTGAAGGATTTCGCATCATTTCAGAGGTGCCAAAAAACTGATGACATACTTACCTGTATGTACAAATGCACATTATGACAAGTGGAGTTCGTTTGAATAAATATAATTAAAAACAAGTAAGGCATTGTTTTATATAATCAAACTTTTAATTGTTTTTCTGAAGTTCTGGATTTTCTTATTACTTTTCGATATTTGAAAAATCAATATCGATTATCCTCGGGAGTAGCCCATCGATCAGTATATCAGTTTACTGATATATTGTGCCAGTCCTAATATTTAGTGGGTTTTAAATAGATACCTTGAATTGATGATTGTTCATTTTTTTTTTTGAGAAATAATGGATAAATGATTATTTATTAATGATTTTCAACAGATTTATGACTTCTTACAAAGAAATTAAAAATAAACAATCACATTAAAAATTATATTGTCACAGTATTAAAAGTTAAAGTTATCTTTTTCTTTGTTTGGTGATATTTTAAAACATTTAACCTATTAAAAAGCTTCATTATAAATACCAGCTACTTGGAAAATCAATGCTCATGTACAAAAAATAGTTGAATTTATGGTTGAAAATCCATCTCTAAAACTTCGACTCTGTTAGCATAAATTTGTTCACAAACAAAAAAACATTTATCAAGGCACTATTAAACACAAGTCTACAAATAGAGGCAAAGCCACTTGTATATATATATGTATATGTTAGAATACTTTCTAATTTTGTTGTAGTCTCCATCATCATCATCATCATCATCATCATCATCATCATCATCATCATCATCATCACCACCATCATCATTATTATAATTATTGCTAATCCACAAAAACATCCACAATTGAAGTCTCAAAAAGATGTTTTACTTGAAATTCTCACTTATATTCTTATATATTGTCATCATCTGATCATTTTAGGTCACTGTGAATGTGCTTATAAACACTTAGTTTAGATTATTTTTGGGCTAGGTACACAGGTACAAGCATCTTAAAATTAAAAATTATATGGATTCATATGATTTATTTATTTCTGAATCAGTATAAAATTATATTTATAGAACACTTTTTTATTCACAAGGTCAATTTTATCTTGCTGCATAAAAATTACAAATTTCAATGTTTTAACTAGCTTGTCTGACAATATTCTTTCAAAAGACTTTTTTTAAATACGTAATTACCAACCTATCCATGCTCTATAGCATGCCAGTTACCAACATTGCCCATAAAAATTCCTAATGATAACCATGGGTAGATAATTCTACCAATGTAACCAATTGGCAAACATTGATACCATCTGAGGAACTCTGAATGCAAACATTATGTGTTTGAGGTTAAAGTACAAAATGTTCTTTAGCCTATAGAGTTATCTCCCTTAGATCATATGTGTACTCGGAGTTAAAATCCTGAAATGGCTATAGCCTATGGAGTTATCTCCCTTAGACCATATACTAACAGCTTTAATTTTGTGAAGGGAAACATTAAGCAATAAAAGAAGCTCAATTAGATTACACTTTGGAGCAATAATGACTTTAAAATAAAGAGAAAAGATTAATTTCAACAAGAATAAATTTTTAAAAAATCATTTAAGCCAAAGGCATTTAAATAAACATAAAAAAACTTACAAGTAGAATATCAGCACCATTTCTTGTATTGTAATTTTCCCATATCTCTGTAATTTGATCTGGCTTGTCAATTACCTACAAAGCATACAGGTAAAAATGTGTACGGTATGTTACAAGTAGTTACAGTTGTGTTTTAATGAACATACAATCAATCAATCAATAAGAACTAAACATGATAGTATGGAACTGACATTACCACAGAATTGAACATGGAATTATGAAACTGGCATTACCATAGAATTGAACATGAAAGTAGGAAACTGACATTACCATAGAGTATGAAACTGACATTACCACAGAATTGAACATGAAAGTATGAAACTGACATTACCACAGAACTGAACATGAAAGTACGACTATTGCCTTACTGTTGAAATTAATATGGAAAAACCACATTACTGTAAGTAATAAAGACAATGAAATTTTTAATTTTGATCTGTGCACAAGAGTTACCAGTGTGCCTAAATAAATGTATTATCAGCCCAGCTTGATGGTAAAATATGATACATGAAATTTAATAACATACCAAGAGATACCCTATAACACTGGTGTAAAACTATGTTTTTCATTGGATACAGAGTATGTTTTACATTCTCTCAAACAAATAACAAATTCTGTCATCAACAAGCATTTCCACTCAGGAAATGACAATGTTACACAGACAGTAGTAATTTTTTGAAAAATATATCAAAAACCAACAAGAACATGATGATGTTTTAGCCTGTTTTTAATTGTGCACCTGTACATACACCTCACTCTCATATATATATATATATATATATATATATATACATTGTATATATATATATATATATATATATATATATATATATATATATATATATATATATATATGCATTAAAGTGCCATAATGTTTAAGTGGTTTTGCACTGTATTGGAAGAAGAAGAAATAGTTGGTACATATCACAGTCAAGCAATAACTATAGACCTGTTTTCCCTTCTGATGATGCATTTAAAAAAATAATAATGTACCATACACAGACAATAAGTCAGCAATTCTTTTTCTGGGGGTATCTGGTCAACTCGTTCCAACTGATTTTCGCCAACTTGTTCCAACTTTTTTACCAACTCGTTCCACTTTTTTATGCAGAGTTTTTACACCTGTGTTTTAATTACCAACTCGTTCCAACTTCTTTACCAACTCGTTCCAAATACCAACTCGTTCCAACTTTTTCACAAACTCATTCCAAATTTAAGAATTTTTAATGATTTAGTTGTTATCAACTCGTTCCAACTTTAAATATAATTAAATAATTAATTTAATATAAGATGGTTTAAATTTCAAGAATCTCCTAATTTTTAATTATAATCACAACATTGCCCAGCTCTAACCACATGGAGGTATCCTCTTCAAGAGCCATAATAGTCCAAAGTTCCAAAAGATATATATTGCAGAGATTTCTTTTTTTAACGTTATATTTTTTTTATATTTTCTTTTTTATTTCTTTGGTATCTTTCTTCATTTCTTTTCTTATTGTGTTTATTATTTTATTCCGTTGTTATTTTTGACTGTTATCACAAGTAGTTTTCGTAGATTCGTTTGATCTTGTTTAAGAATACAGTCCAACCTGCCTTAAAGGCCACCTCTATATAAGGGCCACCTGCTTATAAAGGCCTGTAGAACTGTATCCCAACTGTTCTTTATTCATATTATTTGAACTTGTTTATAAAGGCCACCTGCTCATAAAGGCCACTTTTACTGGTTCCCTTGGGTGGCCTTTATAGACAGGTTTGACTGTACTGTGTGTTTAAACCATTTTCGTGTATTTTTCACCCACATTTGTCTGTAAAAAGAGGAAAAACAACATAATTTTTCAATCGCACACTAATGTTTACAAAACAAGTAAAGGGTTGGTAGTTGGAACGAGTTGGCAAAAAAGTTGGAATGAGTTGGTAATTCAGTTGGAACGAGTTGGTAGTCAAAAGTGGATCGTGTTGGCAAAAATCAGTTGGAACGAGTTGGAATTGGAACAAGTCGCCTAGTATTCTTTCTGGGTACGGTATATACACTGCCACACATAATTTATTATACCTGTTTAAAACTGATCTTATCACTATACACTTAATATTTACAATCGCAATACTTTTCCTTATATGAAACAGGTCTTCCTGATTATCTCCATAACTTCATGGAGAGAGTCACGCACGCTACCCAATTCTGACTGTCGTATAGATATATAACTCCCAATACACATTACCCAGACTACACTATCGATCCCTAGTTGAGTTTTCGTTGTCTAACATTCAGCCATCAATGCTTACAAATTCAACATTTAATAGTTGTTCGTTTAATTTTAACATGAAAATGCGACTCTTACCATTGATTATCTTTCAAGTTAAATAAAACATTTACGATAAGCTGAGGGATTATGTTTATTTTTCCATCACCTGGAGACGGGTACGGGCGGAACTTCACGTCAATCACGTCAAGTTACGTCAGAGTGGGCGGAGTTACAGTTCTGTCAGATCCAATTGCTGTTCTATCAAATGATGTGCATCTAGCCACGGAGAGTTGGTAAACAAGTAAATTTAAGTGCCATCCAGAAAAACACTAGTGTTTTTCTTATATTTTTGAAAGATTGTAAATATAAGAAATGGAATTTTACTTTTTTTTTCTACCATGAGGTCATGGAGATAACGAGAATGGCGCAAATTTAACATGAAGTGCTTTGCACTTCATTAAATTTGCGCCATTCTCGTTCTCTCCATGACCTCATGGTAGAAAAACAGTAAAATTCCATTTCTTAAATATCTTCACAAAGTTAAATTGTCTGCTTAAGCTGAGTGTTTTCGAAATAAAATAGTGTATTATCTTGAAAAATACATTTCCCCATATTGTGAAGTATAACGGGCTCTTAGTGGAGTGTAGAGAAGTGTACAGGAGTTTGGTAAAGACCATGACCGCAGTAAAATGCGCAATCCAACTTGGTTTAATGATGTGCACATCTTCCTATCAATGCCGATGGTTTATACACCATGTTTCTTAAAATAGTGTTTCATAGGTTTTGAGAAATACTTCAGACAAGAAGTGTCTGGACAGACAGAAGGACAGATAGCTAAATGGAAGGATGGAAGTTCAATTCAATAGCCCCCTCTTTGAAAGGTGGAGGATAATAAATTTCTTGGTAACATGTAAACTTAACAATTTACAAACGATTTCTTCTTCAAAAACATATTCTAATAATAAATTAATAATGTCAAAGTCAAATGTTGCCTTGATACATTACCACAGGGTTTTACCGGATGCGTCCTATACAAACATTTTTGTCCTTTGGACTCTCCAAAATTAGGTATACATATGCATCCATCTGGATGCATGAAAATCATTCATAAGTTATAGTGGTTTCATAATTATTTATCGGGTCCTTTTCCGTTTTCAGTTTGTCATTTATAATCTTCGTACCGTTAGTGATAAAAGCATATGATTGAACATGATTATTAACACATAATAATGTTCATTATGCCGGTCAACCAAGTAAATTTTTACAGTCCTTTAGGCTAAAAAAGGATCATGTTTACAGTTAAGGAAACATGGACCCTTAAATTTTACATCTAGACCCTCATTTCTTTTTACCCTGCATGCCCAAGACCCCCACATTTAAAAATGGCTGTAAATCCCCAATTACCAGCATTTGTTCAGTTAGATTTTGGAATAATAAAGGAGTTTGGTGTTAAATCTAGGGTAATTTATAACAGAAAAACATAAAAAAATACTCTACAACTCTTCAATATACTGGGGTATGTGATAAGAAATATTAATTTAACTACATGTGTAATACTTTCTTTGTAATCTCAAATGTGTTAAGTATTGCATGTCGAGTTTACCAGGTACAAATTATTTCTCTCCCTCTTTTTCTTTCTGTAACACTGCATGGTTATCACCGAGTGATAGAGACTTTTATTACCCTTAGTCAAGATTCTTTCACTTATGTTGAAGTGGTCAGTTCAGGGATGGCAGAGGAAACCTGAGTACCCACCCAGAGATAACCATCAACCTTCGGCAAACAGACTGACAATCTTTCTGATACTATAGAATCTGCCCTGAGTAGTGTTCGAATTTGGATGATGAAAGGAACACACACTTTGGACCCCTCAATCACCAAGACAACTAGAGAGATGGTGCCTATTTTAGATGCATCTTAAAGCCCACAAAAAGTGTAACGAATACAAAAATTTCCCAATTTACAGTATGTTGTAAAACCCCAATGATCAATGCAGTCAAACCTGTCTATAGTGGTCACTTTGGCCTGGTCCAGCAGCTAACCGTCACTTTGGCCTGGTCCAGCAGCTGACCACTACAGGTTTGACTGTAATTATTACTTATGATCCAATTCTTATGTTAAAACTTCAAGTAAGATTTTATAGGCATTTTGACTTCTGGAAGCAAATTGAAATAAAGTTCATTATGTCCCTGTCAAGATTTTTTCACTTATATCCTGGCAGTTAGTTCAGGAATGACCGATGCAAGTACTGGTTAATTGCCTGGGGAAATCTGCAATCTTTGGCATGTCAACCAACAGACTTTCTTGCACTAGGATCTGTCTTTGGGATTAAAACCCAGGTGGCCAGAGCCAATGAGAGGAGCTGTGAGCTGAAATATAATGATGACGACTTGACTACAAATCCCTAATTTCTTGAAGAAATTGGAAATGTAATAAAAACTCAGTAAAAACATTTACAAAAATATATGATTTTATTTCCACAACTATTTTTTTTAAAACCCCCATAAATTACAAATAAAAATGCACCAAAATACCTGAACTCAAAAATTATACATGATCAAAGAAAATGAAGCAGTAACCTCTTGCACACAATCAAAGGTAAAGACTATAATTTATAAACTTGTGACTTGATTGTACACACAGATATTAGATTTTGATTATCATACATGATCAATGAAAATGAAGCACACACACACACACACACACACACACACACACCTTAGGTCAGAACTTGTGATCTGATTGTACTCAAAGATAATATTTTGATTATCATACATGATCAACACTTTGACTAGAATGGTTAATGGTGTAAAGAACATATATAAACAAGGTGTTCAGAGAACACTTTCCATCATCACCCACTCGGCCCTGCCCTACAATGGTAAACATCAGTGAATTTCATACAAAGTAAAAGTATGTTTTATTGACCACTGGTTGTAACATAAGTGAGGTGATTCAGGACCATTTAATAGATGGAAAACCACAACATGGGCATATTCCACTGCCTGTCTAAAATCAGAAAATTTATAATCAATGTTTCAGATATTCATTTGTGTTTTTGTTTCCACACACACACACACACACACACACACACAGAGCAGTATTGACCACTGGTTGTAACATAAGTGAGGTGATTCAGGACCATTTAATAGATGGAAAACCACAACATGGGCATATTCCACTGCCTGTCTAAAATCAGAAAATTTATAATCAATGTTTCAGATATTCATTTGTGTTTTTGTTTCCACACACACACCCACACACAGAGCAGTATTACTATATCCCCATCACCACTGGTAACAGGGTGATTAATAATACCAAAAGACCATTAATGCTAAAAGTGAACAACTTTCCATAAAAACGATCTATCATTTACACTGAACAACATAGACATAACATTTAAAATATTTAAAAGGAAATAATTCAGTCAAATTTAAATAAAGGAGGCATCCAAAAAGTCCCCAAATATCAATAATATCTAAAATCAAACACAAACGTGCTATATATTGAATAGATCCTCTTATATGAATATTCCTGATAAAAGGTCATTTGGGCAGGTCAGTGTTGTTTGACTGTAGTTTACTAATATTATACAGTGGTATCCAATCTCTACCTGTGTCATTGGCAAAAATATTTCAAAACAATAATATCATGTTCTTTTGGACCGCATTTTAAGTGTTTAAATTACTAGTATAAGATTTCATTAGTTGTTCAGTATAATATGAAGTCGTTTTTAAAATGTAAATATACAGCAAAACATCATTATAATGCCTCCTTATTAACACATCCTCCCACCTTAAAGCAACAGGTCCTGGCCCTGGTTTCACAATCATTTCTTCGCCAAGATTTTCCCTGACTTAAATTTGGCAAATTTGAAATTTGAATAATTTTATTAGTTTTCAAGATATTCGGGAATTTAAGATGTCATTTTCAAAATCTTTTCTAAATTTTAATATTTGCATTTAGTTTTGACAAAAATATTCATCAGTAGTTTTAAAAAAAGATCACCAAAATTTGCTAAATTTAAGTTAAGGAAAATCTTAGTTGTTCAAAGCTTGATTAATTTAATCAGTGATTAGCACAAATTTAAAACACAAACAAACATTAACACATCATTATTGAATCAGCAGTTTTAAATCATTGTGTTTCAATTCCATGAAATTCTATGTACTTTCCATGTTTCAACAAAAAATTCATAAAATATTTTATGTAATGCAAAAAAAGAATTTTGACTAATCAATTGATTAAACTTATCAAACTTCGAACAACTGGGCTCTGTACTGTATTAAGGAAAATGATTAGAGTAAATCAAGGTTTTACAGTATTCTTCTAACAACCCCTAACTGGCCCCTTTTCTGGCGAATTGTCTTTCTTGGTAGTTCTGTTATCATATTGTGTTTTCAATAATTCTAATATATTCTTATCTAAAAACTCACAATCCTGAAAAGTCACTTGGAATTCCTCATTGTATTTTGAAGCCTCTATATTTAAAACTCTCTCTTTTAATGTGTTTTCTTTTATATGATTACAAAATTTACTAAACTCCAGTTGAATTTTGCGGAATTGCTGAACTTCCTGAAAAAAGTCGCTACCTTCAGCATGAATTTTTTTCCAAAATGTTCTGTTAAAATGTTCATACAATAAATAATCTGCACTACTCCATCGTTTGTGTATTTTCTGATTATCTCCCTTTGGCGGGGTTGTCTTGTATGTGTAACTACCAACATTGACTCGTTTATAGAGCATGTCTCTTAGGGACCAACACATTAGTCTTTTCAAAAGTATCAGAGATTCGAAAAAGTATTCCATAATCATTACCAGTGTAAATTCTTTATCTAAAAACTGAATGTACTGTTGTACTGCAGAGGCATTCTGGGTAATGTCTCGTCTCCCAATAGGAAATCCTGTCGGCATTCCCAAGCAATGAGACAACAGATTTTTTGTGATAGAAAATCCATTTGGAATACAGTAACGATGTGTGGCGGCTTCGTCACTTTGATAAATCTTTTCAAATTTGTCCAAATTATGTAAATATGTTGTAATAGGGTCATCGGATTTAATTTGAGCTATGGCTTTTACGTTGAAATAATTAAACGTTGATTTGAAATGACTCCATGGCTCACGAATAATTGTGATGTAGACTGTATCTGACGGAAAGACTTTTTTCAGAATTTTTGGCGTGTAAATTGTATGCTCTATCAAACTGTTAAATGAAGTAGAAGAAGTACGGTAATCCTGGGTTTCCAATGGAAACGGCCAACCACAATATATTCTTTTTTTCCGCGGTAACATAACATTTAATTTATTAACATAGCTGAATTTTCGCAAAATAGTTGCCAGAGTTTCTGTCGCACATTTCATACTCTTAATAAATACAAAGTTTGTTTTTCGCACATAACAATTATTGGTTGTTGTCAGTTTGAACCCTTGTAGTTTAAATTTTTTCGCCACTGGATGAGGAGTTTTCTCTGATTCTTTTGACCACAACATTAGTATCATGATAGTTATAATAATTAAAACTGTAATGCTGTTCGCCTTACGAGACAGAAACCGTTTTAATGCCATTAGTTGTGAAATAAATTAATTGCAAATGAAACACACAATACTATAAAACACTTAAGATCAAATCAGTATTACGAATGTTGGCTGTAATTAATCAGAGTCCAAAACTGACAAAAAACTGTTAAACAGTACCACTCAGAAAACATAATAATTGACAGAAAACTGTTCACGAGTACAAGTCAGAAAAACTAAATTGACATAAAACTGTTTCAGAATTACATGTATACTGTTATAATTACGTTGTCTTCATTATTTTATCAATATTCAAGTAAGAAAAAGAAGTCCAATCTTTAAACAAAATCTTTTTCTGTAACATATGTCAATCCATTACACAATGTCATTGTGTTTATTTTCATTAATCATCTGCTGGCATAAAGCACATTTTTAAAAATCTTATTTTTTTTCCTGTTACACAAGTTTATTTTAAAGCCATTACACAACATCTTACGCTTATCTTCATTATTTCCTTATTTGTCGGTAAAAGTCCATCTCTTCAATCACATATATTTATCGAGCCATTACACAACATTTTGCATTAAAATTGTTATCTTCTCAGTGTATCTTTTATCCACACGTTGATGTCTCGCGTTGATTACTAATTTATCAATATTTTTTCATTCGACAATGAAGACACAAAAATATAAAAATCTCCCCAATGAGTTAGCTTTTTTAGCCTCATCAGTAAATGTTACAAATGTAAATTGCTTTGTAATATACTCCCAAAATCAATTATTCACACAACACATTATTATTATGATATCATATAGCATTAAAATTCATACAACACATTAAAATGATCGAATTGGTATGGCATCAAAGTATAACATTGATACTTCAATACAGAACCAGTCAAGTTGACAACCTCAGAATTGTTTGTCACATAACACACACTAGTATGGCCAGAGTCGTCTGTCACTTAACATACACACGAGTATAGCCGGAGTCATCTGTCACATAACACACGTAAGTAATGCAAGAGTCATCAGTCACTTAACATACACACAAGTATGACCGGAGTTGTGTATCACACAACACATATGTGAGTATTGCCAGAGTCATCTGTCACAAAAAAAAATTCGATATCAGACTCTGGGGATGTTTAAGCTAGGCTGGTAAAAATCATTGATAAAATTGTAATATTGTCATCCTTTTATTAGCTTTTGTAGCTGTATATAATTATTACTAGAAATGTTTCTAAGAGGAATATGTGATTTTTCATTTATTTTGAGATCTTTTTATGCATAAGTGTGATTTTTCAGTTATATGTCTGGCTCTTATAGGCAACAGCTAGGATCCAGCACAATATTTGTGGTTTGTTTTTATTCGGTATAACTAAATATAATACATGTTGTTTTTTTAAAACTTTTTCTCCACACCTTGAACAATAACTATCAATCAATCTTTTTCTGTAACATATGTCAATCCATTACACAATGTCATTGTGTTTATTTTCATTAATCATCTGCTGGCATAAAGCACATTTTTAAAAATCTTATTTTTTTTCCTGTTACACAAGTTTATTTTAAAGCCATTACACAACATCTTACGCTTATCTTCATTATTTCCTTATTTGTCGGTAAAAGTCCATCTCTTCAATCACATATATTTATCGAGCCATTACACAACATTTTGCATTAAAATTGTTATCTTCTCAGTGTATCTTTTATCCACACGTTGATGTCTCGCGTTGATTACTAATTTATCAATATTTTTTCATTCGACAATGAAGACACAAAAATATAAAAATCTCCCCAATGAGTTAGCTTTTTTAGCCTCATCAGTAAATGTTACAAATGTAAATTGCTTTGTAATATACTCCCAAAATCAATTATTCACACAACACATTATTATTATGATATCATATAGCATTAAAATTCATACAACACATTAAAATGATCGAATTGGTATGGTATCAAAGTATAACATTGATACTTCAATACAGAACCAGTCAAGTTGACAACCTCAGAATTGTTTATCACATAACACACACTAGTATGGCCAGAGTCGTCTGTCACTTAACACACACAGGTATGGCTGGAGTCATCTGTCACATAACACACATGAGTATGGCCGGAGTCATCTGTCACTTAACATACACACGTCATCTGTCACATAACACACGTAAGTAATGCAAGAGTCATCAGTCACTTAACATACACACAAGTATGACCGGAGTTGTGTATCACACAACACATATGTGAGTATTGCCAGAGTCATCTGTCACAAAAAAAAATTCGATATCAGACTCTGGGGATGTTTAAGCTAGGCTGGTAAAAATCATTGATAAAATTGTAATATTGTCATCCTTTTATTAGCTTTTGTAGCTGTATATAATTATTACTAGAAATGTTTCTAAGAGGAATATGTGATTTTTCATTTATTTTGAGATCTTTTTATGCATAAGTGTGATTTTTCAGTTATATGTCTGGCTCTTATAGGCAACAGCTAGGATCCAGCACAATATTTGTGGTTTGTTTTTATTCGGTATAACTAAATATAATACATGTTGTTTTTTTAAAACTTTTTCTCCACACCTTGAACAATAACTATCAATCAAGCACCTGTCAAAATATGTTAATCAACACATCAAAATAGTGTCCGAGTTCACCTAGTACTTATCATAAAGTCATGCAAAACTATGTACAAGTATCATAGGTATATATGGAGTCCCAAAAGTACCTGAACACTAAAGTCTGGTAAAAACTAATGGTAATACTGTTAGTACATTTCTTGGCAAATATTAAAAAATCGCACATTTAATATCTGATCCTCAATCTATTGAATTGGAATAAATCCTTCAATAAGATCCATGAATATCAAGAACACGATCATGTTTAAGGCTGGTCACAATCACACATGGAATTAGTAACTAGCTATTGTTAATTAAAACTGTCATCTGCTACAACAAATTGAACTGAATTGAATTGAATCCATCCAAATTTATTTTTAATAAGATTCTGGATGTCGAGAACTTTATGTATAAGGCTGGTCACAACAGAGATCAAACTTTATGTATAAAACTCCTGACACAATCACACATTACTGTAGTAGCTTTAAAGTTTAATTAAGTACTGGTAAGTCAACAATGATTAATATTTGTTCCTGCACTTAGTCCTACTAATCCATTAATATTCAGGAAGTCTCTGTTCACGCTCGCAGCATAAATTAACTATGCATTGTGTTTATAATACAGTACCGGTACTACAGATCATAATATTGTTTAACATTTAAACATCTTGTCAAGAATGTATTGTGTCTCATGGCACAGCTGTTAATTCATATCCTGGGTAATCTTGGCAAAAATGAATCCTGTCTCATCGCACAGCTGTTAATTAATTATACTGGATACAAATTAATCTCCAACAGAAACATTATAAAAAATGAATAAATAAAACAGAGAAATCCAAGAACAGAAATCCTGTTCAATATCCCAGACCATGTGTTTGTGTACCTGTGTCCATACAAGGTGTATAATACTGTGTATTGTATTTAAATTTGTGTCGATGTGTACGGCAGTTCAGACTGAAAAACTGACCTGTTATCTTTGTTCTTGGGATATAAACCATGTAAAGATAAGAACTCCCCAATCAAAGTTTACAGGTAGTCTATATATATATCTAACTACAGTATGTCAAGTTAATGAGGGTTTGGGTTGGAATATCATTTTATATACACCTGTATACATAAATAAGTAAATATGATCATAATTTATGTTAATCGAATGAAATCGATACAAACTCAATCAATATTTGTGTTTTGGTCGTTGAGACACGTAAAAAGTATTGAGACAGTTCATAAATTTTTTCTGTATTTAATATCAAATGATATTTTTTCAATTACTGAAATGTAGTATTAATTTTGGCATGTACAAATTTTAGAGCAATCTAAAATTTGGGTAAATTCACTTGGACATTAGTTAGTGCAAACACAGGAGCTTGTAACTTTAAAAAATTATAAAAATATCGCTATACCTACTCATAAAATTTTCATGAGTACAGCTATGTAATATTTTTACAATTTTTTAAACCTACAATTACAAGCTCCTGTGGTGCAAATCTCGGGATCACCTTGCAGGATATGAACGTATTGAATTTGGCATCAGATTAAAAATTAGTTGTACCAATCATGAAAATAGCTAAATTTTAGTACACTGTTAAAATTACCAGTAATATGTTTACAGCTGTAATACTTTTAAGTTTATTTCTTGATTTATTGTAATAAAATTAAGTGTATGATTTCTTTTAATAATTTTCAAATTTTTAATTGTCCAATGCATAATATACAAGAAAACATATGATTGAATTTAATGGTCATGTTTAGCACTGTAATAAAATATGTTTTATTTTCTCTATAAAAACACAATGAGGTTAGCCGTTATACCATGTACAAATACCCCTTATTGTTTGTGATGGGTGTTTTCGAAATCGTTTATGTCATGAATTCTCAGAATAACATCGTTTTTATGAGAAAACATTAACTGATTTGATTCCATGTCCAATGAAAATAATAATTCTGCACGATCGTTAGAGGGTATCATGTGGTACAGTGGTGAATCCCCATTAAACTTCCTTTTCCTTACTTTTTTTGAGAAAAATATTTATAAATAATGAAATTAACAAGGAAATTGTTTAAAAAAGATTTATCAAATATTTTTATAAATATATGCATATGCAATTTTATGATTTTATATGACATAAAGAAGGGTTTTACAAACTGTTGTAATAATTTTTGTACATCTCTGTATGTTTACATATGATAGTTATTAAATAATATTAAAAAATTATTTCAGATTTCAATAAAAAATAACAATTTTCATGTTATGTATTTTTAGGTTAAGGACAAGCTTGAATAAAAAAGGACAGGATTTTTATTATTATTATTATTATTTTTTATTTTTTTGCAAATTGCCGTCATGTATATATGTACCTGAACATAACCTGGTATAAGTTTAGGTGTTTAAAATCATTCAGAAAATTCAAATATTATATGAGATATTAACTCAACATTGAACAATTAAGCAAATTCAGTGAATTAGCCAGCAGGTTTTTTTTTGTGATTTGCACTTATGTTCAAAGGGTCATAACTCCAAGCAAACCAGCTCAGGTTAATGACATGTGCATCTCATATCTATGTTGATACTTTGCACCAAGTTTCGTGAAAAAGTGCTTCATAGTTTTGGAGAATAGACTGTTCTTGTGAAGTTTCATAAAGATTTGTTCAACAGTTTTGGAGAAAAATGGCAGACAAAATAAACTATATGTCCCTACAACTGTAATTGTGAGAAAAAAAAAGCACCGCGATATCACCAAACCCTTTAACCCCTTAACCCCCGCTATTTTTTTGTGGCTTTTTACAAAACCAGTACCTGATTTTCAACACAATTTTTCGGGCATTTAGACTAAAAGTTGCAAATACCAACCCATATATATTTAGTATCCCTATATAACATACTTCACTTATAGGTGCATAAAATCTAAATATCAGTTACCATGGCAACGTAACCATCGATTTTACCAAGAAAATGAGTAATATTTGCACATTTTTGCATTTGTTTCAATAAATTGCTCATATCCTGATTTTGACACACTAGAAAATTATTTATTCGAGTTCTTATTAAATCTAAATATTACACAAAGATGCTGTATAAAAATTATATCCAAATTTCCATGTTTTCCCAAAAAATAATAGCAGCAAATTTTGTGTATTTTCAGCCAAATACTGAAAAACAAACACTATATATATGTTCTAAATTTATATTTGAACAACCAAATATATCGCAGTTTCGACTCCAATTTTTTAATTATCGATCGAAATATTAAAAGGTAAAACCATAAATATATTTTTACCTTATTATACTAAATAAGAATAAAAAATATTTTTCGACAAATATCAGTTACCATGGCAACAGAAACCGGAAATCCTAAAAAATCACACAAAAAGCGAAAATTTCTGTTAAAAACTTGAAACATTTCGCCTATTTATATATACCAGCAAATGATAAATAAAATCAGTTTCAATTATCTAATAACAATTTATACAACGTATAGTCTTTTAATTGTTAAAATATGACAAATTTAACTTAAAACAGGCAACAAAACATCCATATTCTGTTAGTTTCAATGTTGATCTGGAACGTACATGTAGGCTTCTGACTTTCATCAATTTAAAACATTCATTCATTCATTCATTATTTATTTCCTCTATAAAAGAGATATTACATTATAACATATGTGTTAACATATATACATGTATAATACTAAATGACAAAATTTTAACACAAGAACAACTAAATAAATAAATGGTACATATTTACATATTTACGCATAATATATTATGTCTGAGTAACACCTGTGACCATCTACCCCCTTGCATTTAGGGTGGAGATATATGTGGCTGACATCTGTTTCACAAAGCAGTAGCAGGCAGTGGTAAACCGATGAAGATGGGGTTGCTCTAAATTTAGTCCTTCGCTATTTCCCAACAGTACTAACGTAAAATCAGTTTCACTACAGCTTAGTAGAAAAGCTGATATGTAAATTGGAAAGTCGTCTGTTAATTTTTCGAGAAACAGATTTCGAATCGCATTCAGAGATAAACATGTGCTTAAGATGTGTTCCAGTAGGTCACTATATATCGAGTCACATAAGTAGCAGACATTGACACTATGTTGTGGGGGTACAGTCCAAAGTTTTGAGACGAATCTTGCTACCTGTAGTTCCTTGTTGTTAGTCGGATATTTCCAAACAAGCGACGGTTTTATAGAGGAGTGAAGTTGGTTAAATCTACTGAAACTATCATCGTTTGTAACTCTCTGAAGCCAAAGTGTAGATTCTCGACCGTATACAGCTGTGTTAACAATTTGTTTCCATTGTATTTTGGTGGGTATAATCTGTTCTTTTACGAAGAGTTTCAGGTGGTCATATAACAAGTACTTCTGTATTATTCTAATTATATCCGGAATAAAGCCAGTCATGTTACTATTGTCGGAAGCGGTAATGGTAGAATATAGGTTCTGTCGATTTTTATTAATATTAATGATATTTATAAGAGGAGGGAACTGGTTTTTAAAATTGTCTTATTTTCGTTAGAATTAGGACTTAAATTTATTTGATTGATTGATTGATTGATTGATTGATTGATTGATTGATTGATTGATTGATTGATTGATTGATTGATTGATTGATTGATTGATTGATTGATTGATTGATTGATTGATTGATTGATTGATTGATTGATTGATTGATTGATTGATTGATGATTGATTGATTGATTGATTGATTGATTGATTGATTGATTGATTGATTGATTGATTGGGGTTTTATCTCCAAGTCAAGTATATTTCATTTATATCGAGATAAAGATGAAGCGGCAGAATTGTTTATCATTGCAGTGCGCACAACCTGCTAGCCTTCTTTATCATGACATGGTCATCGTTTTTTTCCCGAAAACCTGTGGTTGAAATGACACGTTCTTGAGGAAAATAAAGTCACTATTTTATTTCCAAGTCGTGGTCAGACCCAGTCAATGTTCGGACCCCAACTTCCCCATATACAACACTAGTACTCTACCGACCAAGATACAGTAGTGGTGAAAAATTGAGTGTAAAACGTGTACTTATGCGCACATAAAAATAACAGAAAAATTTGCATAAATACAAAATACATAAAACACATTGCTACAGCTGGTTTTGTCCGATTTCTTAATTGGGGAAAAGTTTAGATCGGTATTTGAAAATTCTTTTGGAATGCTGTTCTACTAGTAATTAAAATTACCGAATGCTTGACAAAATAATGGTTATGTAGCAGCCTATTTTAAGACTAATGAGTTGAGTTGAGTAATGGTGTTTAACGTCCCAGTCAAGAATATTTCACTTATATATCGAGACCTCGCCAGCTATAGACGGAGGTGCAGAAATTTTGCCTGTGCGTTGCGCTGATGGCATTATACAGCAGGGTTCTGTATCGCGCCAAGCCTACCAAGACACGGGACCTCGTTTATTTTAAGTTCCCATCCAAAAGAACCGTGACTTTCATTTCGTAATGGCGAGTGCTTGGCAAAAAAACCCAGTCACTACCATCTTTTAAGTCTTGGACCAGACCCGTCTGGGGATCAAACCCACGACCTCCCACTTACGGAACAAGCACTCTACCAAATGAGCTACCGCAGTGGTTAAATTTTTTAGACTAGGTCGGGTAATAGAGAATAAGTGAACATTATACACATGTATACCATTTGTATTTGACGACAAATTGAAGGTGCATTAGCAGCACAAGTGACACAGTGATCTTTCAAGAGAGAATAAGCTATCGCGCCTGACTTAAATAAGCACATTGCAAGTCATTACCCTAGGTTTAAAATGCAACTGAGACAGATCCTAGTTTGCCAGGTCGCTGGCCATAAATCGGTTGTTGTGAGAACACTTTTTTCTCCATTATCCCGTGAAAATCTTAGATAATATAAGAATCAAGACTGAAAAAATATGTCAAAAAATATCTGTTACAGTTTCAAAGGAAACTTAGGAAATATTTGAAAAGTGGTTGATTCCATCGGGACTGGAGATCACTAGAAAAAACGCAGGACAGATTCAACACTGACAATGTTTTTTGTATAATTGATAGTTTATAAGAGCGGACGGCCAATATTATCAAGCGAAAGTACAAGGCGCCATCATCTAGCCTTACAAATTCTATCAAGCTATAAAACTTAATGACTACAGGGAATGTTCATTCTTCTAACGCACCATCAGGGAATAGAACTATAGAACTCTTTATCAACAAACAACCTTCAAAATTCAGGCATTTCAGGTGTTGATTCCTTGTGTTCCTCGGTACACGACAGTAGACAGTATTCAGTCAGCTGAACAATATTACATGTATATTGTGATCAATATTAGACAGAAACAACACTGAGAAACTTATTTGCATTTCATACGCTAAAACTGGTTACTATACACTCAAAATATATGTGACCTTTGAAACAGATTGTCAATACACACTTCTATACTACTGGTTAGAAATCATTGTTTTACTCATTTGTGTCGTATTGTCTCACTTATATCGATGCATCACCTGCTATATTCCTCTACTATCAAAGCATTTATGGAAGTTTTTTCTTACTGTGGAATAAGACTTCATTATCAGTGTCCAAATCTTAAGAATAGAGCTATTTCGGAAATTCTAGCTCTGCACTTTTACTTACCGAAGCAACATGAGAGAGAGAGATAGAGAGATTAATATTATATCAAGGTGGTTATTTCTATCTGATGTGGTGGAGAAAACCGAAGCACATAGCCCTGCTGGAAACCACTTTGTGAACTGACGAACTTCCTCATGCAGTTCTATGTGAGTGCAGTTCTATTCAAGGTACCGGGAATTCCACATGAAGTGGAAGAAACAATTTAATAAGCTTCAATCTTCCAAGAAGGATTTTTTAAAACATATATTACAATACTGGATAGGTAGTGAAATTTTAAAAGCTCATTTTTTTTACTTTATTGACAGCAAAAAGCGTACCATCATCATCATCATGATGAAGTGTAATACAATGCAATCTTTGCAAAAAATCAAAACAAATCTGATGCATACGGCCTTTGTAACTGAATTTCTTTAGAAACCCATTATTTTTGTATTTTTTTATATTTTGAATAATTGATTATTATTTTTGTTATTTTTATTTCTCCGTTAGCTTTAGCAGGAGTTATTGATCAGTAACTTATTTTGTTTTGAACAGAATCGTTCATAGAATTGTACCTCACATATATTGTTTTTTGAACTTTTAATATTGCACTTCACATATATTTCTCGACTTCTGTTTATGAAAAAAGTGTGCCTTTACATTATCTAGATTATTTACACTTACACTCATGATGAATACAAATAATATATAGATCTATATAAATATAACTGATCTAAATATAAAATAAAACCCGATGCAAGCCCGCGCCGGGCCCCTATATTTTTAGATACACTGTACGGACGTAGTAGAAGACAGTTCTTAGACGTGATAAAGTTTGTGCGCAGGACGTGTAGTATGCGTAAATCTATGCCCAGCGTTCGAATGATAAAAGTTTTTAAGCAATAGATATGTAGCATATCTTAACACAAATCTTCCAAATTTACTCAATATCCTTGTATATTCTGATATAGCTTACAAATGCACAATGAACAATAACAACTAGCAATGACCAACGACGTTTACTTCTTTGCTGTAAATTACAGACCTGCCTGCCTGCAAAACGTGATGAATAATGAACTGACAAGATCTTTTTTAGTCAACCATGTATAATAAATATAATTTTTTAGAACTATCAACTTTAATATCCAATATTTGATTGTGAATATAAAAAAGTTTTCGAAATTGAAAAATTGATTTTGAAAAGATCCTGTAAACATCGATACAAAACATCGATGGAATTGCACCTTGTACATGTAGATGTTGATATGTCAAAAATAAGTTGAAAGTTTTACATCGATGCACCTGTTGAAGATTTCGAATTGTTAAATTGATATCATTTCAAGAATATAAGTTTTTATATGTGTAAAAACAGGAGGAAAAATGCTTTCTAACGGCATAGATTTTATGAATTATATCGTGACTGTTGTAGAATTTTAAATGCTTCAAAACTCGACATTGTGTAAAAATAAAAAAGAATACACGTTTTTCCCGGATGAAGGTAAAAACGTCAAAGTGAAACGTTATGAACACAAAAAGTGGTAATTGATAAGTGTGATAAATTTTATACTATTTATGGCTCTATGACTGATTTCTTTACATAAAACAAACAACCCTTTCCTGCTTTTCATAAAAATCTGATTTGTAACGAAATTGATAAACTATTTCAAAAGTTTCAGCGAGTTACTTTTTCTCTAGAAAAAACGGGGGGAAAACAACTCAATATTTTAATCACGTAAAAAATGTAACCGTTTCACAAATTTCAAATAAAAAATTCGAACTGAAATATTCTTTGTATCAAAAAACTTGAAGAACATTATTTGTAGGTAATCTTCTGTAGTTTCCTATGATACCAAGTTTATGTCTATCCGTCAATATTTACGATTTTTACATCAAAATATGTACAACACACTACCTGAAAATCCTGTTGGCGCTCTATGGCGCTTACGGGGGTTAAGGGGTTAAGGTGTCGTCCCAATAATAGCACAATATTTCCAGATGAATATGCTCAGAAGATGTACTGGGTTTTTTGGTGTTTTTTTCAGTTAGCTAGGTTTCCATAAATTTTAAATAATTAGTAGCCAAATTTCCAAAATTTGTGAAAATATAGTCCTTTTTAAAGTAATTTTCCACAAATTTGCTAAAATAGGTTACTTTTTGAAAGAATTTCTCAGAAGATAGTAGCTAATGGCGATTTTGGCTACCAGGAATGGAAACATAGAGTTAGCTAATATATATATACACTGAACATGGTATGCATTGATACATTGTATATTTATTATGCCACCTGCCATCAGTGATTTGTTTGTGGTTCATGACAAAACCACATGTTTAATCTGCTTAATCACAATCAATACATAAGTGATGCAATGATTTCAAAGAATTTTTTCATAAGTACCAGTAATAGGGTTCATCGATATCATGATGTAAGCTTTGTTCCATGATATTGCCATCGGCAAATCCACAGCGACAATAACCGTGATGACAATATATATTAACAACACTACTGTATAATGCTTATATTTCGCTGTGGTTTTTTATTGCCTTTATTTGCGGTCAAGTGTATTCTCATGAAAATTAAACCACCGTGAATAGACACTTGTGTTACCACCCCATTAATCTTCCTAGAGTCCTTTTCCTTTAATCCGATAAGTCAGCTAAAATATGACACCCCAAATACATTAGTCATCGTCAAACCGCGAAAATTTGACACTGTGAAAATAAAGCAGTATACAGTAGATATTCCTCCAAGTTTTGAGATATATAGAATTTCAAGTAAGTATGTCTGATGTGCCAATTTACCAGCTTTCAATAAGGCATATTACTTTGTAATTTTAATGGTGTCCATTTTCCACTGTTTCCATGGATACCATGACCCACAGATTTACATGTCAATGATATAGTATTAGTGCCATTATTACAAAGTTATCTAAATCCACCTTTTCATACTAATAATAGAGCTCAATCAAGAAGAGACCTTCATTCCATTAGCACCATCAAATAATAATTTTGTCCCACAAACATACTTTTTGTGGACAACCTAGGCCCTTAATTTTAGCATTAATTGAGTTGAATAACTCCACTTCTTTCTCTTTCTCATTTACAGACTATTTTTAGGAGCCACAGGTTACTGGGTTCCTCCTAACCTTAACCTTAATCCTGGAATAAATTTTTTTTAATGTTTTAAATTTTAAAATGCTGACAAAAAACTTGCCATGGGACACTGGCCCCATTGCATATCTTAGTCCCCAAACTGTAACAATTTTTGAATTTTTTTTTTAATTTTAAAATGTTGACAGAACTTCCCATGGTATGATGAGCCCCAACTGATCTTAATCCCTGGACTGCTTCATTTTCAATTTTAAAAATGGTTATCAAACTTACCCATTCACTACTGACAGCCAGTAAACTGCGGCTTTGGTCAGGTGTGTCCATCTTCAACATCTGTTTCAATCTTATCTATGTCCAAACTGTCAAATTTGACTTCACTCAGCAAAATCCTCTTTCACATTTCTTCTCACTTTTTACATATAATGGTGACACCTTGACTTGAATACCTGTAATTATCAGAAACACTAGAACTGTCAGTGAAGCTGACATACACTTTGATGCGCAGGTTTTGTCATTGGGCCATGATGACCTGTGATCTATGCACTTAAATTTAATATGCAGCACATTATCTTATGTTGGTTTACATTTGTTCCAAGTTTGATCAAATTCCATCCATAGACATGGTAGATAAGGAGCAGACACGGTATTGGGACAAACATCCAGATGGACAGTGTGATTCCTATAGAACCCCTTAAACTTCATTTGCTGTGATGTAATACATAACAATAAGTTGGCAGTGTTTCCTAATTGTCTTTTAGCAATTATTCTGATTTTTTGCTTACCAGTTTGTCCAATTATGAAATAGTAGTAAAATAAACTTCAAAGTACAGAAATTGGCTACTGTCAAAGAAAACAGTAAATGATTAAAGGGAGATAACTGGTTCAACTTTTTCAAAGTTGACATATGTCTGAAATGGGATGCAATTGTGTGTCACCTGAAACAAAACCCCAACTGGGGAAATCCAAGTTTCCCCAACCATTGTTCATGATCAAAATACTAATAGTTAAAAGCACATCTACTCCACTCAAAGATTGTTCCTGTGAAGTTTCATAAGGATCTATTAAAGAGTTTTCAAGAAAATGGCAGACAAAATATTGGCAAAAGAAATGGAGCAAACACACTTCATTTGGGCAGACATAATAACACTCAATGCTCAAAGGACATAAACCACGAAATGGGTGGATAGTATGGTTCATACATGCACGCTGTGAGACAAAACCTCATGGATTTTTGTTTATTTTTGAAACTCTCGGCATTAATTCGATTTCTCACGTGAAATTGCTATATCTCCCTTTAATTTTTTTTCCAAACAAGCTACGCCAATCAGTTGGGATAATTACTGATTAAACATGGTTTGAAGTGTCCAAAGTCGTGTGCAATGTACTGTAGATACCGTAGATCCACCCCTACTTGGTCATTAAATTTAAGATACATGTGCATGGAAATTCATGTGATAGATAAATAAACAATTACACAAATTGTTCTTTGTGAAAATTCAATTGAGATATCCAGCACCAGAGACAGAGAGAAACTATCTTTTCTGAACAGAGAATAATTTGGATAGAAAATCAATGTGAATAGCACACAGATTGGAACAATTACCATTGGTTGGCTGATTGCATATTGTTTCACATCACAATAACAATTTTTCAACAACATGTATTCACGGCAACATAAATTTTATAAATCTCTAGGCTTAATCTAAATACAAGTTCATGTGGTGTGTAAGTATGTGTGCAAGTGTTTATTATCAGATTTGTACTAGTGTGCACTTAGAGTGACCTCTATAGAGCTAACCCCTTCCATGTCACAGATAAACATTATAAACTATTTAGTCTATTACTATAAACCAGAATTTATTCAAGTGCAATTTATAAAAAATGCACTTTCACAACATTTTGTGAATACAGTTCAATTGTGAAAGAAATTGTAGGATTTATCACTGAAAATACAGGTTGTTTTTTTTATTATAAAGGATTGCTTAAATTAATAATAAAAAACAAACACACTAATCCATTTCCAAATCACAATCCAGAAGCAAAGTAAAAACTTTGGAACTGACAAGTTAGGTTAGACACGTGAACTTCCACCAAGAAGTGATGCCGGGTGCTCTAGAAGGGTAAGCCTCCTGTTTAGCTAGCTACACCCGTCATGTGTGTAATCAAAATTGTGTGAAAGGAACATGGAACTATGGGACGTCATAATAAAATATATCCAGGGCAATTCTGGACACAGAGACATCAAACTTATCAACAATACTATGATGACGGCCATAAAACTTTTTGACGGCCTTGATAAGCCTAGGCTGTCAAAAATGTATTGGCAAGCAGCCATAACTGGTAAAAAGTTGGTTTACAGTATAATGGTACAAATGGTAAATTAAGTCATCTGGTGAAGATACCAACAAAATGGAAATCTTTACTTTGGTCATTCCCAAAGCATTTAGTTAAAATAATAATGCCATAACCACTCTATATTGCAACCTCCCCAAGTAGTTTTATGACCAGGGCTCTCATGGGCATAGCTGGGGTGTTTATGATGTGGACGTCTAAAGAGGGCAGAGGGTTTGGGGGCCACCCTGATGCGAATTTTCGGCCCTCCAGGGCGCTATTTATCAGAATTTTTCTTATAATTTTATGCTATGCTGTGCTAGTATTTGTCGTTCTTTTGAGGACTGGTTCATTCTTAAACCCTCAGGTTTATCTTGTGTATCTGGATTCTGCTGTTGAGCTGCTGGACTAACTGTGCTCGAGTTATCAGCTTTTGAAGCTAGTTTCAATTGTTTTGCCATGCCTGCAAAGTCAAGACAACACCGGAACCGCACCTCAGAGGCTATCGAAGTCAGGTATAAACCGAATTCGTATATAACATTTCCGGTGAAGACCAATGGTTTGGTATAAGAAATATATTATATTCTCTCTCTCTCTCTCGTTATTTATTTTTTTTTTTTTTGCGAAAACAATGTGGATGTTTTTACGTATAAACGTACGCCTGGCTATTCCCTTGGCTCTTCCTCATCCTTTTGTGAATGGGGCTGGGGCCCTTGCAAATGTGAAAATTAACATCATAATGACCAACATAGTGAAAACAAAAACCACCCTTTAAAGCTACAGAAAACTCCAAAATACTGTTTTTAAAACAGGAATTTCCAAAATTGAGAAAATGGGTGAAGTAATTGTGAAAAACAAAACCATATGATTTTAAATTGTGAATGGGGCAGAATACCGGCCCCAAAAACAACCCAGTGAGAGCCCTGATTCTGTCACTTATATCAAGACAGGCTATTCAGGGAAGATGAAGGAAAAAGGAGTGCTTGGAGAAAACCACCCACCTGTTTGGGAGATCTATCCCCAGTGGAATTTGAACCAAGGCAATGAATGTCGCTGTGATCAATGAGGAAGTGACTTTTTGAGATGAATATTTCTTCTACTAGTAAACAATATAGCTTACATGCTGCACGTTAACATGACCCAGTATGTGATCAGCTATCTGATTACATAAACATATATTGGTGGGGACATCTCAATATAAGAGGAATAACATAAAATGGATTTGACTCAAACAGAAACATGGGTTAAATATGTTTACCTATAACTCAAATATTGCTGATAAACATATATGGTCGTGTACCTGCGGCCAATCAGCTATCATCTTTAGCTGGTAACATCTCAATATAAGTGAAATAATGTTATATTTCTGATGAACGAAAGCATTTTGAACCCACCTGTCTGAATTCCCCGCTTCAAATCATGTCCCTCGATACAACATAATCACCCCCCCCCCCCCAGAATCACGAACACAGGCACTTGCCTGTGATCACGAAGCAACACACGGTGTTTTTTCAAGGTTCGCGGAATTTTTTGTGCGTATCATCACTTACACGCTTCTTGAGAATTACGGCATAAGTGACAATCGTTTACAAAACACTGATCAAAATTATAAAATCTAAATCAAACGCGTATGATGTGCATACATATCCGGGTGGCGTTTTTATTCTTATTATTTTATCTTTATATCAAATTGTATCAACTATTTAAATATTGTAATTTTAAAAATGTAATGCGTTTCATTTATTTTCACTTCTTTTTCAGTTTGAATATTCCATCACAAGTCACAATACCTATGAATTGGAGGTCAACAAATTGGATCTTCCAAATCACCATCTGAATATATACAAGTTGGATCCACTTTTACAACCACCACAGGGTTAGTTGACCTTGACATCGATACCTAATTTGGCACATGTGAAAGCCAGAAGAAGCAAGAGAGGGCGGTTGATAAGCCAGCGTGTTATTTAGGATTTGGTTAAGGTGATGATTAATCATTTAGAGATATTATTCAATCGTTGTCATTTGTAAACTTTGACAGCAAGCCTCTAATTTACACTGCTAAATTTACCCACTTTTCACTGTGGTGACCACATGGCCACAGTTCTAAGATTGACCAATGTTAAAGCATAAACACTTAAGGTTTTAGAAAGAAAAAAAGTTTTAATTTTTGATAACTCCTCTATTCAGCCAAAAATAGTTTGATCTTTATTTAGTTTCACTTTCTCTTTCCCTTAATCCACATTCAATCTTTCAATTTTTATTCCTAACCTTATTGTGGATGATGAGAATTCCGAGCTTGCTCAACCTTGCTTACGTTTTCATAAGTGCCCACTCAAACACTTTGTGTCTCTATTGAACAACAACAAACAATACTATTGTATCTGGAGTGATTCAGCTTGATCATCCAGCTGCTTTATCAGTTATTATGCTGTGTAGCACTTTTATTTAAATCAAATAATAGCATAAACCTCCGGAGAAGGTAAAGAACTACAATGTACAATGTAGCAAACAATAAACATGATGGTCAAATAACATGTACATAATAAATACATAATAAAACATGCCTCATACAACTCCATAATGTCTCTAAAATACTACTCATTTACATAAACATAATATTTAAATAATGTCACTTAATAATTTAAATAACATCACAAAATTACATAAGACAATGTTTATAACAAGCAGGGCGCGTTCCGATATAACGGCGAAAATACAATATAATACGCGATGAAATACAAATAAAGATGAAATAAATAATAATTCCAATAAATATTAAAGAACTTACACAATGGTGGCAGTAAAAAAGTCCATCAATTAAGAGAAGATTGATAACTGTAAATAACACAGCTGGTAGCGCCGCTAACTAACTTTTCCCGCGAAACTGATCATGTGACTTGAAATCCCTAATTACCCGAATAAATTAACCTATATATACAAAACCGAAAGTACAAAGTTCGATAACTCCAAATATTAAGGATTTAGTCCGATACCAACTCGGGTTAGGAAAACAAATCGCTGGTGTGACAGCACACTCCCCTCCTGATATACTACTGGTATATCACTAATGTCCATAACATGTCAATTCATTGCATGAAAATACTATTCACTAGTTCAACTATGAAAATGTTGATTAAATTATAATTACACGAGTTCTTTCAGTACTTTGATTTATAGTCTATAAACAAAAGGCACATTTAAAATTAATACCAGCAAAAAGGATACAGATCTGTTTACACTGTAGACATAAGAAATACAAGTTCGTTGATAGGTCTGATATACACCGATGACTTGTCACCTTTGAAAACTTTAACTTCAACCTTTCTAACAAGTCCATCATCTGAAGGAAACACACGTGTTATGAGTCCCATAGGCCATTCCATACGTGAAACACTAACATCCTTCAACAATACTAAATCGCCCGTTTTCAGATTAGGTTGTCGCTCGTGCCACTTCCTGCGCTGATGGAGACTCATTACATACTGCTTCTTCCACTTAGACCAGAATTCCTCAGCCAAAACTTGAACACACTTCCACTGACTGCGATACATATCTTTAATGTCCAGATGAGAAAAATCAGTAATAAAGTCTGATGCAGGTTTTTGAGTCAGTAGAGAAGAGGCAGAAAGTATTGCTGGTTCTTGAGGATCAGTTGAAACATTGACCAGTGGTCTTGAATTCATGATTGCAGAAACTTCAGCCATCAGTACGAGTACGTCATGTGTCAGAAGTTTACTCTTCAATCGAGAAACATCGAGTCCAATTCTTCTCGCAGTTCCTATCTGGCGCTCCCATACTCCTCCCATGTGAGAAGCATGAGGTGGGTTGAATACCCAGACTGTCTGTGTGTCACGGAGGAAGTTAGTCATTTGCGAATCCTCAACATTTATAGCCTGTATTCCAAGTTCACCTGTGCAGCCAACAAAATTAGTGCCTCTGTCGGATCTGAACTCCTTGACTGGACCTCGTATAGAGTAAAACCGGCGTAGAGCATTGATAAAGGTAGATGTGCTCATTTCATCAATCACCTCTATATGGACTGCCCTGGATGCTAAACACGTAAATAACACAGCCCATCGTTTTGAGTGCGATAATCCTCCTCTAGTGCGTCTGGACACTACATTCCAAGGTCCAAATACATCTACCCCGACGTAGGTGAATGGCGGGCAAGGTTTTAATCTATCTGGTGGAAGATCATTCATCTGCTGGAAACTAACCTTTCCACGGAGTTTGCGACAATGTATGCATTGCTGAACAACACTTGATACGAGACGTTTAGATCCAATGATCCAAAATCCTGCGGAACGGAGAGCACCCTCAGTGAAATGACGTCCCTGGTGACGAACTTGAGCATGATAGTGGCGCACTAAAAGTATGGAAACTTGGTGTTTCTTCGGCATAATGATAGGATTTTTCTCAGATATATTGTAACCAGATAGGTTCAGTCGTCCACCTACACGAAGAAGACCATCACTGTCTAAATACGGTGCCAAACTAATTATAGTGCTATTCCGTGGTAGTGGTTTTGATTCTTCCAAGCATTTGATCTCTTTTTGGAATGCTTCTTGTTGTGTCTGTCTAAGAATAAGAGTTGAGAATCTTCAAGGTCCTGTACTGTAACTAAACGAAGGATGTTGGAATAATCTTTCCTTTTCCGGGAATTGATCATGGATGTAAGCTTGGCAACACCTCTGACTAACGAGTTCCAAGATGAAAAGTTCTTGAAATGGCTAGAACTTAAAGCAATACAGCTTGTTGTGGTTTTCATGGTCCTAACAACAGGTCTAACCTCGTTGTCGTTGTCTGGCTCAATAAGAGGATAGCAATCTGAATGTTCGGAATCTGTCTGAATTTCATTCCTTAAGAAGTTTGGTCCTTGTAGCCATGTGCTGTTTTGAAGATCAGTTGCTTGAATACATCGTGTGCCCTCGTCTGCAGGGTTCTGATCAGTAGAAACATGGGACCACTGGGTAGGCTTAGAGAAACGAAGAATTCTGTCAACCCTATTTCCGACATATATATAAAATCTTCTTATACGATTCCACAAATAACCCAAAACTATCCTGCTGTCCGTGTAGAAGCGAATATTATCGGGTGTTATATCCAACTGCTCAATGATGGTACGACCAACTTCTGTTGCCAATACTGCTGCGCATAATTCTAGGCGTGGAATAGTATGACCATGCTTGGGTGCAACCTTAGCTTTTCCAAGTAAAAAACTCACTTGATACTGATCTTCAGCAATCCTGTTTCGTAGATATGCAACGGCTGATATGGCATCTTTAGATGCATCTGAAAAGATGTGAACTTCATTATCCTCAGGATTAAAGATGGTGCCTGGATGATATTGTCGTTGAATGTGGCAAGAGCTAAGATGGCTAAGAGACTCGCACCAAGACTCCCATTCGACACGGTGTTCTTCTGGTAATGTTTCATCCCAGTCGGCGGTAGATGTCATTAAGTCGCGAAACAGTAGCCTTCCCTTAAGTACAACAGGAGCAGCAAATCCAATGGGATCAAATAGGCTGTTGGTTGTTGCTAAAAGTCCACGTTTAGTATATGGTCTCTTGACAGCATCTGAAGAAAATGTGAAGAAATCATCTGCAGGTTCCAGTAAAGTCCAAGACTTCTTTGAAGAGGTGGATTTTCAGAATGGAGATCAAGGTCCTTGACATCAACTGCAAGGTCTTTCTGATTCAAAGATTTCAGAACATCTGACGAGTTTGATGCCACTTTGTGTAATTTGATGTTGCCATTGTCCATCAAGGTCTGTTGAGTCCGAGTAACAAGAGAAATGGCAATTTCTGCAGTTGGTGTTGAGATTAACCCATCATCCACATAAAAATTGTAAGTGACAAAATCACGGACATCAGGAGCTGCATCTTCAACTGCTTTACGGAGACCGTAGGTTGCCACGGCTGGAGATGGTGAATTTCCAAAGACATGAGATGTCATCCTGTACTCTATAAGTGGGTTCTGCAGGCAATTGTCTTGATACCAAAGAAATCTCAGGAAGTTTCTGTGACGTTTGGCTACCTTAAAGCAGTAGAACATCTGTTCGATATCAGCTGTTATGGCAATCTGGTCTTTGCGAAACCTTAAAAGTACACCTAATAGACTGTTGTTTGTGTCTGGTCCAGAAAGAAGAACACTGTTCAATGATATCCCGTTGTGTTTGGCTGATGAGTCAAAGACGCCACGTATTTTGTTCGGCTTCTTGGGATGATAGACTCCAAAAAGTGGGAGGTACCAACACTCTTCTCCATCCTGCAACTTAGGTGCAACTTCAGCATGACCATTAGTTAAGATCTTTCCCATAAACTCCATCATGTGATCGCATTTGTTAGGATCCTTTCGTAAACTTGCATCAAGGGACAGAGCTCGTCGAACTGCTTGAGTCCTGTTGTTTGGCAATACCGGACGATCCAGCTTAAATGGCAGAGGAGCTTCCCAGTTACCATCAGGGTCTTTAGCAAAGTTTGATGCCATGATATGTAAAAACTCCTTGTCTTCCATCGAGAGACCGGGTTTGTCATCTTGCATGGTCCTTTCAAATATATTAAAACCTGGCTCATCTGTCTTAACCTCAAAACAGTTTGGACAAGGTAGCAAATTAGATGGTCTTCCATTAGCCAAGATGTGAGTCTTGTTAGTTGTTACATGGGGTTGATGTGCATTACCAAGACATACCTCTCCAATGATTACCCATCCTAATTTCAAATGTTGTCCGATAGGTCCATCCATAGGTCCAATCTTCTGATCTAAAACATGATGAGCAGCAGGCAGGTCACGACCAATGAGAAGAAGGATATCTGCATTAGGATCTAAAGCTGGGATATAGTTGACCAACTCACGCAGATGAGGGTGATATAGAGCCGCTTCCGGAACTGGTATCTCATGCCGAGCATTCGGGATTCGGTCACATTCAAACAGAGTTGGCAGTTGAAGACTGGCACTTCCGTCTATGGCCTCTACAGTAAAACCATCAACTTTCCTACCAGCAGTAGATACAACTCCAGAGCATGATGACATTGAATACTCTACATAACTGCCATGAGCGTCAAAGTGATCAAAAAGTGTGGATCTGGCAAGTGATTGATTACTTTGGTCGTCGATTATGGCATAAAGTCGAAGAGCTCTCTCGGGTGATTGTTTGGATATACCCTCACTAAGACTGTTTTAGCACAAGATTTGCTATATCCGGATTCATCTCTGCATACTGACTGCACAATGACTTTACACTACTTGGCTTTACTGCTGTCTGCTCCCCTCCATACTGCTCCCTCCTTGATCGGGTAAATGTTCCTCGGGTTGACTATCGACGTGCAGTGCTGTGGGATGATGGCTGCTTTTGCAACTTCGCATTTACTGTAGCATTGCAGTTCTTGAATGAATGCTTTTCTTGTCGACAGCATTTAAAGCAGATAGAGTTCTTCCTTAGAAACTTTTTCCTGTCTTCTATTGACAACTTCCGGAATTCCCGACATTTGTTGAGTTTGTGATTAGTGCGATGGAATGGACAGAACGGTTGCTTAGAATCAGTGTCTGTAACATCTGTCTTCTGTGTGTTGACTTTCGGCCTGTTCTGTGTTTGGTTTCCATGTGACACTGGTTGAGTCCTAGAACGAACACTGGGACACTCTGTTCATACTGGAATCCTGGGTCATTCTTCATGCGGGTGATATCACTGATAAAGTCTCTGAAGTATGAAAATGGCGGATAGGGTACTTGGTAATCCTGTTTATACTTGTGAGCACGTGTAGTCCACTTCTCCTGGATTCCTTGTGGCAACTTGTTGACTATCGGTATAATTCCAGATGATGAGTTGTAATATGATAACAAGTCCTTATAATTCAAATTCTGCATGTTGGCGTCAATTTCTGACAGGATGTCAAGAAGGTCATAAAACTTGGAGGTGTCAAACTTGGTCAACTTGGTGAAAGAGTTAAGTTTACGTTTTAAAGTATCCTCAATGACCTCGGGACTACCATACCTTTGATCCAGTCTCTCCCATATGAGGCGTACTCCTCTAGACGGATTTAATGGATTAGATGACCGAAGACTGGCTGCCTGGCGAGAAGAGTTAGGTCCAAGCCACTTAACCAAGAGGTCCATTTCTTCCATAGGAGTAACAACTAGGTCCTTTAATATGCTCTGAAAACTGGACTTCCACATAAGGTATGTTTCCGGTGTATCCTGGAATTTACTGAGTCTAGAGAAAAGCAGTTCTTTCTTGAGAAGGAAACTTGTGAACGCTTGAGCTTCTGTAGTATTTGATGAAGCTGGCATGTAAACGGATGCTTGTGGATTCAGTGTAACTCCAACCCCTGTCCTGGAGACCCCATCTGATGTGTCTTGGAATGGCATTTCTTCTATCTTAGATGTCAGTTGTTTTTCAATTGAATGTTTACTCAGCGGTGAAGTAACAATTCCAGGTAAGCTATTTGTTGATATTCCGAGATTGTCTTTGGACATAGGAGTACGGAAAACACCTGTATGTACTATAGGCGTAGGAACAACTGTCACCGGAAGTGATTCATCCGAGAGCTGAGGACAAGTAGAAGGGCCTAGAAGAATGTTCGGAGTTGGCCTTTGGATGTGAGCATGTGACACGACAGGTTGGTGGTGTGGTGTACTCCAAACTGACTGAGATGCAAGTCCAGGTCTAGTACTATGTGCTTGTAGAGGGATGCCGATGTGTGTGATGTCATAGTAATCTTATCTGGGATCACCGTTGTGGCTGCATTAGATACAGGATTCACGCTATAGGGCAGATGTACATCATATTTTGTATTAGATTGAAGATGAGGCACTGGGTGGTATTTGAAGGCACAGTTTGAACTACGTCCTGGAGGGAGATAGACGTGGGCAAGGATCAGAACAGTAGAAGCAAGCCTTTGATTTTGATCCTCACATACTTGTTAGTTCTAGCAGACGTTTCACTATCAAGGTCATTTGACATGTCGCTGACGCCGTCATTATCTGTCAGTTCTTCCATAAACACCCTATGCTTAACTTCAGCTTGATCTAACTCTTGTTGGGCTGTAAGAATGGCCAGATCTGCCTGTAAGGCTGCTTGTTTTTGGAGAATTTCTGCTTCCTTCATGGCAGCTTTTAGCTTAACCTTTTTGGCCTCCATTTCTGCTTTTTGTTTCAGATACAGGACAGACACTTTCGATGTGCTTGAGGAAGACCTAGAGTTAAGGGATGACCTTGAACCTTTGTGTGATGATGACCTTGAACTTTGGCGTGACAATTTTGACTTAATATTGGGGTTCTCCTGAGCATCTGGTCCTGAACTTTTGTGAGGTTCATCCGATTTGAGGGTTTTTGGGGTTTTGAGATTTCATCGAGATGTGCTTCATTAACCAGGGTGTCAATTTCGATAATAGTTCTGTTAAACCGTCCCTTAATACTGGTATAAATCAAATCAGGATGAACGTTCCAAATCACTATTTTCATTGCGGTTTCTGTTGAGAAAGTTCATAAATGATGACACTGAGTCTTCGTAGTCTGCCATGGATAAAACAAGGTATCTTTATATTCTGATAGTCACTTAGAGGCATGAGGGATAGTTCATATCTAAATACCTGTCCAGTACAAGCTTCTTCTTCTGTACTTTGAGACGATGATCATCAAACAAGGATTCATATAAACTAACACCCTTTTCTGTCAGAGTTCGGGAGCGTGTACCAGCCATGTTGAACCGCAGATCGTTGTTTCTTTACTATGCTGTGTAGCACTTTTATTTAAATCAAATAATAGCATAAACCTCCGGAGAAGGTAAAGAACTACAATGTACAATGTAGCAAACAATAAACATGATGGTCAAATAACATGTACATAATAAATACATAATAAAACATGCCTCATACAACTCCATAATGTCTCTAAAATACTACTCATTTACATAAACATAATATTTAAATAATGTCACTTAATAATTTAAATAACATCACAAAATTACCGTGATAAGACAATGTTTATAACAAGCAGGGCGCGTTCCGATATAACGGCGAAAATACAATATAATATGCGATGAAATACAAATAAAGATGAAATAAATAATAATTCCAATAAATATTAAAGAACTTACACAATGGTGGCAGTAAAAAAGTCCATCAATTAAGAGAAGATTGATAACTGTAAATAACACAGCTGGTAGCGCCGCTAACTAACTTTTCCCGCGAAACTGATCATGTGACTTGAAATCCCTAATTACCCGAATAAATTAACCTATATATACAAAACCGAAAGTACAAAGTTCGATAACTCCAAATATTAAGGATTTAGTCCGATACCAACTCGGGTTAGGAAAACAAATCGCTGGTGTGACAGCACAGTTATCTCCCTTAAATTTGGACAACAGTAGAGTGGATACCAAATCAGTGCTCCAGATAGAGCGTCTAATTACTTTATTAAGCAATTTTTTGGACAACAATACATTAAATAAAAAATCCATTTGTATTAGAATGCAAAAGTGAAACCTGGTTAAGAATTAAAATGCCACTTTTGTGTGTCATATCCTCAGGTCTGGGATCCGCCCGAAACAGGGGATAAATTGAAATCGCCCGATCGGGGGATAAAGCGTCTAAGCGTTTTTATGACTATAGCATCGCGCATGCGTATTTCATTTGTTTGCCTAGAAACGGGCTTAAAATCGAGTAAAATTGATGACCTTTTATAAAAAACGGCCGCAGGGATTCATTTCTAAGTAGGGGGGCTTAAAAATTTGAACAGTTACAGTAAACTTATATTTCTAAAAATCTGTCGTGCGGAAAAAAATCTGTCGTGCGGAAAAAAAGTTATAAGCTCTTAAAAATGCACTTCCGGTTATAAATGTTCCAGTTAAAAATACATCGTAGTTACGGGTATAGAAATGCTAAAAGGACCGTTTCTTACCTAGTTCAGATGCTTTGAAGATATTTTATTCTTTTTCTGTCTGAATTTCGTCTCTCCCCCATTAAATACCAAAATGTTTTTTTAAAGAATTTTGACCAGTCTACACATTCTTTCATGAAATAACTTGTAATTGTTCAGGATAAAATGTCCAGGTTGTGTCAGAACTTGTATTCTGTTGTAAAGTCAGGTGAAAAGCTTGTAAACATTTAGCTAATAATAGTATATGTTTCAATTCTCAATCCAATGCCACAATATACTAACTAAGCTTTTAGTGGCAATTTGATTTTTCAGTTTTTACCCGTGTATATGTAGCTATATATCGGAATGTCGGGAGTGCAGGGTAAATCTATATCCTACTTAATTGTAGTTCCAACGTTATTATTCTAAACTAAAGAAGATTTGTCATTTAGCTTCCTGTTCTTTATTTCAAACAAAATAAGCATATTTACTAATAGTTAAATAATAATAATAAACAAAAGCGGTATTAACTATTGCGATTGATTATATCATCAAATTGGCTTCGTAGTGACTTGCTTAAAATTCCGAACTCAGTTTATACTATATACAAAAATTCTTCTAATTATTCAGCATTTACACTAAAAAATAAAAAGAAGAAACTGACAAAATGAATGTCGTCCTCTGATCGAAAAACACTGAAGATAAACAGTGTATTAATTTTTTTTTAATTGAGTAAATTTATAGATTTGAATTAGCAATCAATTTGTGTTTAATTAAAAATCTTCATTCAATTGTTCTTCTTTTATTTAATCTTTCATGTCATCATTGGAAAACACTGCCGATATGTCTGTCTTTATTACCTGTTGCCTGTAGGATTTACAAAGCTTTATTGACAACCGCGAGTATCTATGTACGATCTACCGGATATTTACAGTTTTAGTAGTATTACTCGCAACCATCGGAACTCTTCTGTGTACTCGCGTGTACACCTACCAGAATTACTTCCCTTTGATTGTCCCCCGATCGGGCGATCCCCCGTTTCGGGCAGATCCCAGACCTGATCCTGATGGATGTTTTATAGAAAACAGTTCACGATAAAACCACATGGTTCAGTTGCAGGGGTCATAGATTTAACTAAATTTGGGTTTACCAGACCATAAAAAAAAAACCCAAAAAAACGTAAAAACAAAAAAAAAAAAAAATAAAACTGGGGCAGATTAAAAAATTAAAAAGGATGCAAACGACAAAAATAATCGGGATTTATCAAATATGAGTGAAGGGATTATGTACAAGCAACTGCTGCAGGAAATGCACTAAAACCACTTTCCTTTTTTGTTAAAAAATTGGACAAGTTAAGTTTACATTCGGACAAGTGAAGTTTATTTCCACTTGTCCCAATGGACAAGCATGATATAGTTATTGTTGAGCCCTGTAAGAGATAGATCTATCATAGAATCTTTTAATACAAAATTCTATCATGGCAAGTACTGACAAGTGACTGTGTTAAATAATGAATTGCAGTTTGAAACCAAGCATAATTATAATTAAAAAATTTATTGCTGATTTTCAAGTACCGATTTAACCTTATTAAGTATTGCAACAAAAATCTCTGCTTCATGAAGAATTATGCTCAAAAATTATCTGGAGCACTGACAAATGCCAAATAAATAAGGCCCATGTTATTACCACATATTTTTTATACTGGAAAACAGGCTTAACTGTATGCATGTAACTTAATACATTGATCGATAAGAATAAGACAGTCAAATTTAGAATTAAATCCAAATTTTGTTGATTTTGAAATGATAAAATATTTAATTTAATGAGATTTGTAAGAATAGCCTTCCAAAAATCACGGTCTTAAATGATGGACAATCCGACCATATGGTGAAAACAAAATGACGGATCTATAAATGCATTTACGTTTTTGATCAAAGTACAGTCAAACCTGTCTATAAAGGCCACCCAAGGGAACCCAGAAAAACTGGCCTCTATAGGCAGATGGCCTTTATATACAGGTTCAAATAATATGAATAAAGAACAATTGGGATACAATTCTACTGGCCTTTATAAGCAGGTGGCCCTTATATAGAGGTGGCCTTTAAGGCAGGTTGGACTGTAATGTATTATTTGACCCAATATGATAAATTTCTTCTAATTATACTTTCAATATCACTAAATTAATGTATTAAAGTAATTTATTTTTGGCTCCTCGATATATACAATCTTGTTTGTTACGATGTCGGAAGTCAAGGAAGTCATGTCAAACGATAGCAAGTACTTTGCTAAAAAATCTGATCTGTTGATGTAACAGGGAGTAAAAAAAATATTACAGTACATGTACTACACTGTCAAGCCCAAATCCTCTACCGAATTTACTAGTTAAAAATGTGCCAATTATGATAAATTAATGGAACTGGATTTTCTCAGTTTTATAATTTGGGTCTTTAGTGGCCATATGGTCTAAATTGAGTGCTAACAAATTACAGCAGGTCTCACCCCTTTAGTTCAACTTCCACTTGGAACAAATCCTTATATGAGAAAGTTTGTCCGTTCATTTGACAACAGTAAGTGATTTTTTTCTGGGGACTTAGCCACTCAGAATTTCTGCCCCGTCCTAGAGATGGCCACCTCAATATAAGAGAATTAATTTTGTCTCTGCTGTAAACCATGATTACTCCACTCCAGTGAGTTATAACTTGAAAGCTTATGTGTACATTGATATTGCACTTGTAGGTAGTATGGGGTTGGATTTTTAGTGAACTAAGGAAGCTGTGCAGTGAAGATGAGTAGTGATAAGTGTTACAAGTGTGGTAAACCTGGTCATTTTGCCAGGGAGTGCAGATCAGGCGGAGGAGGAGGTGGAGGATGGAGTCGTGGTGGTGGACGTGGTGGAGGAAGGTCAGGTATGGTACCATTTAAATTGTAAATTTCATTAGAATGGAAAATTGTATATTTTGCTACTTTTGAATTATTAATATTCATAAGGATTGAAATTACATGGTTTTGTAGTTAGAAACAATTGGAGAGAAAACTTTATGGAATGTTATTTTATGAAAATAAAATGTATAGGGAACTTAAGTTGGTAAGTGAAAAATTTTGTTGACGAGTAACAGATGCACCCCTTAGTGTTACTGTGACCACTTAGGTTATTGTGGTAGGTTCAAATACCACTCAGAGCAGATGCACCTCTTAGGTTACTGTGACCACTTAGGTTATTGTGGTAGGTTCAAATACCACTCATAGCAGATGCCAGTTGAATAGATGCAAGTTGGTGGTTTTCTCTGGACAGAGTCATGTAAAACACAAGTTTACAGATCATTGCACCACTCCCTCCCTAGGTGTGAATTCAACTCTGGTAAGATCCTAGTGTGAGAAAGTTTGTCAATTCACCTGCAGAAGATAAGTGGGATTTTTGGGCACTCAAGTTTCCTCCAGCATCCATGAATCAAACTGATTGCCTTGATATATTTATAAGTAGAAGAATCTTAACACGTGCAAACACAACTCGTCCATCCATCCATCCATCCACCCATCCATCTATTTGCTCTGTAGTGTACTAGCATGGGTGCTACCATTCATGTATTTTCCCATATTTCTTATAATTTTGACTCTTACCTATATTTTCCTACATAATTAAAAACACATCCAACTATTTCCTATAATTTCCTATATTTTTCTTGCTGGTTGTTTCAGGAATTCAGAATGGGGACATTTTCCCCTCATTTAAAACATATTTTAAGCAAGATTCTTAGCAGAATTAGAGCTAAGACTGCATGTCACAGTTGCCAATATTTTATGTTTGTTAGTATTAAAGGAGGAAAGGGAATGGGTAAAGGGGAGAAAAGGAGGCCATGGATGTATATTTTTTGTGTAAAGTATTTTAAAATATTTCAATAATTTTAGTGAAAACTGGTATAATTTCCTATAAAACTCTCTATTAATTTTGACCCCATATTCCTATTTTTCCTTTCAAAAAACCTTGTTACAATGACAACAGATTTTTGAAATCAAATTGATTTAAAGTATTGTATTTATAAAAATGTACAAGAATAAAATGCTTAATTAAGAGGTCTATATTAACATGGAATTTGCTATACATGAAAATTTAAAATGACATCTTAACATTGACAGGTGCCTGCTTTAACTGTGGTAAACAAGGCCATTTGTCCAGGGATTGTACTGAGCAGAAGTCTGAACGGTCTGAACGGCCTGAAAGGCCTGGAGGATTCCGTGATAGATGTTACAACTGTAACAAGATAGGTCACCGAGCCTTCGAATGTAGAAATGAACGTCCACAACGGCGAGACCGGGATGACGATAGATGCTATAATTGTAATGAGGTTGGACACCGAGCATATGAATGTACAAATGAACGTTCAGAAGAGGACCCACAATGCTACAGGTACACTTGGAAAAAAATGTCTTTTTAAGATTAGTATTCATGGAAAGAACATAGAAATCAGATTACATCTTCTGGCACTGATAATTTGCAGCTAGATAATGTGTGTGTACATGGCATTAGTCAAAGCTAGTGATGTGTTAATGCATGATTATACTGCAAATCTAGAAAAATTTGTGCAATACTCGTTTGTGTGTGCTAAATACATCAAACAAGTCTAGGGCCAGTTATTTAAGGGGTACTGATAAATCAAGTTCACCTTGCTTGCCGTGTCAGTATATCACAACATTGTTTCACTGTTGCACCAGTGGTTCTCTGAGTACCTTATATCTCATCCCAAAACGACGTGAACTTGATTTTGCCAGTAGTACCAATAGCACTAAAATTACATTGCGCTATAGTCCGATCACATTTTCAGTGATGAAAAAACATGTTTTGAATGGGTGGTGTGATTCAAACTTAGATATCTCACTTAATGTAACTTTAATAGACTTGAAATTTCACATGTTTTATTAGAACATATTTTTTCATATTTTGAATATTTTTTTTAAATATTCTTAGCTTTTATTTTTTTATATTTTAAATTATATGAATAAATTTTAATAAACTTTTTTGATAAAGCTTGTTGAGAAATTAATGCTTGTTCGTTTGCAGTCTTGTTTAAAGATAATTATTTAAAAATACTATTTTTCTATCTGCATGGTTAAATTTTTAATATTCACTGTAGTTTTTGAGTTTTTGGGAGTCAAAATTTAGCAATTAATTGAAAGGTAGCTGTTGTCCCTCTGATATTTTGATATGGCATATTCGACAGTTTCATTCATGTAAGTCATTCATAATTGAGTTCTGATTGGCTAATACGTATTCACGCGATACGGGTTTATACAGGTGTTTCTATTCCTAACTAGTATACGTCATGGACTAACCCATTGCACTTGATTATGAATGGACAACAGGTAAAACAGCACAAACATCAAAATAATGAATAATATTTGTTTATAACCCATGTTTGGTCTAGAACGACACGATTTTTAGCTCACCTGACCGAAGGTCATGTGAGCTTATGGCATAGCGCAGCGTGTGTATGTGCGTGCGTGTGTGCGTGCGTGTGTGCGTGCGTGCGTGTGCGTGCGTGTGTGCGTCGTTACACCTATTTTCGACTTTCCTCTGAAACTACTGGACAGTTTTTAATGAAACTTTGTCAGAAGTATATATGGGCCGTGCAATTCAGATTTGTTCGTGGCGTTGCTATGGCTACCATAACTAGGTCAAGGTGACCTAGGGGTGCAAAAATCTAAAAAATCTTCTTCTCCGAAAGTACTGATTGGAGAAAAAATCTGATGTGTATTTGTTCTCTAGGGTCTTAAGCCTATAGTTTGTTCATTTGTGAAATTCGGATAAAAAATAGGTTACGCGTTTTTGCGTTTAATTTTGAAAAAATCGTAAAATAGCTTCAAATTGTTATAACTTGGACTATTTGACCAGATAATGACATGGGGTTTTCAGTTTGACATCTTCTTGTTAGTATCTTCAAAATGAGGTCAAGGTCAATTGTGAAGTCGTGACCTAATTTTTTTACTCTGATTATAATTATTATCTCCAAAACTATAAACTTTTTGTATAGGCATGTATATTAGAATGTTGTTGGTATCGATACAACGATCATTTGATGTATAGAAAAAGGTCATGGGTTCAAAGGTCAAGGTCACAGATGTGAAACAATACCGAAATGGTTAATTATCTCGAAAACTATAAACATTTGTATAGGCATGTATATTAGAATGTTGTAGGTATCGATACAACGGTCATTTTGATGTATAGAAAAGGTCATGGGTTCAAAGGTCAAGTTCACAGATGCGAAACAATACCGAAATGGTTAATTATCTTGAAAACTATTAACATTTTGTATAGGCATGTATATTAGAATGTTGTAGGTATTGATACAACGGTCATTTTGATGTATAGAAAAAGGTCATGGGTTCAAAGGTCAAGGTCACAGATGTGAAACAATACTGAAATGGTTTATTATCTCGAAAACTATATAACTTTTTGTATAGGCATGTATATTAGATGTTGTAGATATTGATACAACGGTCATTTTGATGTATAGAAAAAGGTCATGGGTTCAAAGGTCAAGGTCACAGATGTGAAACAATACTGAAATGGTTATTATCTCGAAAACTATAAACTTTTTGTATAGGCATATATATTGGAATGTTGTAGGTATTGATACAACGGTCATTTTGATGTATAGAAAAAGGTCATGGGTTCAAAGGTCAAGGTCACAGATGTGAAACAATACTGAAATGGTTAATTATCTCGAAAACTATAAACTTTTTGTATAGGCATGTATATTAGAATGTTGTAGATATTGATACAACGGTCATTTTGATGTATAGAAAAAGGTCATGGGTTCAAAGGTCAAGGTCACAGATGTGAAACAATACTGAAATGGTTAATTATCTCGAAAACTATAAACTTTTTGTATAGGCATGTATATTAGAATGTTGTAGGTATTGATACAACGATCATTTTGATGTATAGAAAAAGGTCATGGGTTCAAAGGTCAAGGTCACAGATGCGAAACAATACCGAAATGGTTAATTATCTCGAAAACTATAAACTTTTGTATAGGCATATATATTGGAATGTTGTAGGTATTGATACAATGATCATTTTGATGTATAGAAAAAGGTCATGGTTCAAAGGTCAAGGTCACAGATGTGAAACAATACCGAAATGGTAATTATCTCGAAATCTATAAACTTTTTGTATAGGCATGTGTATTAGAATGTTGTAGGTATTGATACAATGATTATTTTGATGTATAGAAAAAGGTCATGGGTTCAAAGGTCAAGGTCACAGATGCAAAACAATACTGAAATGGTTAATTATCTTGAAAACTATAAACTTTTTGTATAGGCATGTATATTAGAATGTTGTAGGTATTGATACAATGATTATTTTGATGTATAGAAAAAGGTCATTGGTTGAAAGGTCAAGGTCACAGATGTGAAACAATACCAAAATGGTTAATTGTCTAGAAAACTATAAACTTTTTGTATAGGCATGTATATTAGAATGTTGTAGGTATTGATACAACGATCATTTTGATGTATAGAAAAAGGTCATGGGTTCAAAGGTCAAGGTCACAGATGCGAAACAATACCGAAATGGTTAATTATCTCGAAAACTATAAACATTTTGTATAGGCATGTATATTAGAATGTTGTAGGTATCGATACAACGGTCATTTTGATGTATAGAAAAAGGTCATGGGTTCAAAGGTCAAGGTCACAGATGCGAAACAATACCGAAATGGTTAATTATCTCGAAAACTATAAACATTTTGTATAGGCATGTATATTAGAATGTTGTAGGTATCGATACAACGGTCATTTTGATGTATAGAAAAAGGTCATGGGTTCAAAGGTCAAGGTCACAGATGTGAAACAATACTGAAATGGTTAATTATCTTGAAAACTATTAACTTTTTGTATAGGCATGTATATTAGAATGTTGTAGGTATTGATACAATGGTTATCATGATGTAAAGAAAAAAGTCATAGGGGTTTAGTATTTATGTTTTCTTTAAATCTATCAGCTAGCCATTAGTTATCAGGTGAGCGTATCAGGCCCATGGGCCTCTTGTTTAATTTGATGTTTTAAAACTACAAAACCTTCAAGCTCAGTAAACAAATCCGCGATTTTTGTCTCAAAAGATGTAGTTTTTGGCGATAATATATTTTACTACGTGATACGCATCGTCTGAATTCAGATGTGTGTCTGATGAAAACTGGTTTTATATGATTTTTAGCTTTTCTGATCACAATTTGTCCGTTGTCTGTCGTCGTCGTCGTCGTTGTCGTCATAAACTTTTCACATTTTCATCTTTTTCTCACGAACCACTGGGCAGATTTCAACCAAATTTGGCACAAAGCACCACTAGGTGAAGGGGATTCAAGTTTGTTCAAATGAAGGGCCACACCCTCTTTAAAGGGGAGATAATTGAGAATTATTGAAACTTTGTTGGTATTTTTCAAAAATCTTCTTCTCAAAAACTATTCGGCCTGTAAAGCTTAAACTTTTGTGGAGGCATCCTTAGGAAGTGTAGATTCAAGTTTGTTCAAATCATGGTCCCCGGGGGTAGGGAGGGGCCACAAGAGGGGGATCAAGTTTTACATAGGAGTATATAGAGAAAATCTTTAAAAATCTTCTTCTCAAAAACTATTAGGCCTGAAAAGCTCAAATTAAAATGGAAGCATCCTGAGGTAGTGTAGATTCAAGTTTGTTCAAATCATGGTCCCCGGGGGTAGGGAGGGGTCACAAGAGGGGGATCAAGTTTTACATAGGAATATATAAAGAAAATTTTTAAAAATCTTTTTCTCAAAAACTATTAGGCCAGAAAAGCTCAAATTAAAATGGAAGCATCCTCAGGTAGTGTAGATTCAAGTTTGTTCAAATCATAGTCCCTTGGGGTAGGGTGGGGCCACAAGAGGGGGGTCAAGTTTTACACAGGAATATATAGAGAGAATCTTTAAAAATCTTCTCCTCAAAAACTATTAGGCCAGAAAAGCTCAAATTAAAATGGAAGCATCCTCAGGTAGTGTAGATTCAAGTTTGTTCAAATCATAGTCCCTGGGGGTAGGGTGGGGCCACAAGAGGGGGGTCAAGTTTTACACAGGAATATATAGAGAGAATCTTTAAAAATCTTCTCCTCAAAAACTATTAGGCCAGGAAAGCTCAAATTAAAATGGAAGCATCCTCAGGTAGTGTAGATTCAAGTTTGTTCAAATCATGGTTAAATAATAGTGTATTTTCCATGCTGTATTCTTTTATATAAGTATTTTGATATAAAGTTAAATATATTGTTCATGAGAAATATATTAATTGTACTTGTATTTAAAAGCTAATTTTTAATGTAAATCCTGCTGTATTCTATAATTTCTATTTGCCATTTCCCGATTACAGTATTCGGCCTATGCATTTTCTCTCTTTTGAGATTGGTAGATTGCATGATGAAAATTTTTTTTAAAATTATTTCATTGGTTGAAATGCTGTAAGAAAAAGGTAACGGAATAAGCCGAGGCTTGTCGAAACATCAACCTTTTACGGTACATAGAAATACTTACAAATTGTTTAGTGAAAAGCATCGGTAGGAAGTATAGATTTCAGTTTGTACAAAACCTCCCTCCCCTGCACTCACTTCAATACTGAACTCATTTCGGCTTCTACCTAGCAAGTTGCTCAGGTGAGCGATGTGGCCCCTGGGCCTCTTGTTAGACTTAATATAAGAAATTTAATCAAATTATTTAAACACATGTTATAAAAATAACAGATCTACATATAACATTAATAAAATTTGAGGTAAGTAATCCACGATCTTTTTTAAACCACATCGGTTTTCATCACTGAATAAGTGATTGGACTATAATACATTTAAGGTATCTTAATGGCTAAAATAAGTTTACACTTATATAAAGCTGTATACAGTAATTCATGAAAGAAAATAATTTGATTGTGAGCAGATTTTAAACATTTGTTTCCTCAAATTTATGTTCTTTTCACAATACATGAATACTTCATTGTACACAAATATTTGTTACTTTACAACAACAACTGAAATGTTGCATTCAAATTTGGTGCATACCTTATTTAATAGAGTTAATTCTGAATTGCTTTCAACAGTAAGAGTTACACCCTTTGTTTTCACCCTTTTCACTTTCTTCCCTCATGTAACATTTTCTAATATGTTCTGTTGACATACATGGGGTACAAGGAGGGGACACATATTGTAAAAGAATCCATTACCAGTGGTTTTGTTTGCCTAAAATTACTACAGAATAAAGGTAAGTTCCCCTACTGAAAAATGACTAAAAGTTCCCAGTTTCACCATTAAAATTCCCAAACCAACAATGATATACAAGCAAAATAAATCTGCTTGTCTAAATAATAGATGCTGTAACAATTTAACATCTTTGCAATGAGGATCCTTAGCATGTCATAAAACAGTTTGCTGTATTTCAGAACTTCAAATTTTCCCAATTTAAAAGGCAGAAGGTAGTTTTTAAAAAATGTAACAAAATCCCCAGTTACAATCAAACATGTTTCCATAGAAAGTCCAATAATCTTTAATAATGTTAGATTATGTTCACTTACTTGTGCCTAGTTATAACTAAAAATCTGTCTGTGCATACATGATTGTCATAAAAGTACTTTTGTAGAAAGGAAAATGTTGCTGCTATATGTGCTATGGGGATTTTACATGTCAAAAAAGGTGATGTTTACACTGCTAGTGATGTCCTTGGATGTGCAAAAAAATCCTCCATTTGCCTGATTTTTCAACATGTTAAATCCCCAAAGCGGCATTGTTTTACTCTTTAAAGAAATATTTTACACTAATCAAAGATGCGTATTACAATATCCTGTAGCGACTAGTCTTAAGTATGTGGAAAATATGGACCTTTATTTCAAGTTTATTGAATTTTCTATGGAAATAATGCAGAATTCAATGACACAGAAACAGTGATTTGGACATTCAACCTTATCTTAAATTTTGACTATATTAATATTGCTGTTACAAATTTCTGAACACATGTTTGTTTCTGTTTATAGGTGCAATGAATATGGCCATATTGCAAGAAATTGTCCAGTGAAGGGAGGAGGGGATAAATGTTATCGCTGCAACAAAGTCGGCCATTTTGCCAGGGATTGTCCCAACGATGATGACCGTAATGGTGGCGATGTCAAGGATGTCAAGTGCTACAGCTGCGGGGAAATGGGCCACTTTGCCCGAGATTGTCCGGATGATGACATCAGCGATGTTAAGTGTTACCAGTGTGGCAAGATGGGCCACTTTGCCAGGAATTGCCGGGAGTCTGGCAGCGAGGAGGATTGAAGCGCAGCCATGATGCTGACATCTATTTTTAGCTTTGTTCTTACTTGTAGTGGTTAGCTGTGATGAAGCCTTATTAATTCATTGTTGCTTATAATACATGTATTTTAATTTGAGTGACGGCGATTGAGTACATGTTGTTAGGTTTTAATAACTAACATTCACTATTGGTCATTATCACATCCTGATTATATCACATGAATCATGTATTTATCCGATAGTGAGGCTGCCATGTTTCCATGGAAACTGGAACAGTTTGTGTATTTTGTCTTAAACACGACAGCCTTATCTGAGATAAGCTCATTTCCTCATATATCACCATAGGTTTTTGTACCAAGTTTTATAATTTTAGTGTAATGATATGTTTTGCTATATCTAATGCCCTGTTTTATGCATTAATTATTTTTTTTATTTTCCCATTATTTAGTTATTATAACATATTATAGTATAGGTGCTTGAATAGGCTAATTTTGCTTTTTAATTAATTATTCAGTCGCTTTTTGGTTTTAATGAACCTAAAATTTAGGTTCTTCATGTTTATTTATACAACTTGTTTTTTTTTTCTTCTCTACTTAGCCACTTCAGTCAGTCTCTCTCTGGGCCCAGCTTATCAAAACTCCATTGGCTAAACTACTGTATAGCTGCTTTTATTAATTGGTGATTTAATTTCGCTATATTCGCAGATTGATCTTATAGAGCGAAATTAAATACAAAGTTAATATTTTTATGTAGCATTCATTAAACATAGACTTTAGATTAACCATACAGAAAATTGTTTTTTGGCCACTGGATCTCGAAATTTTATTTTTTGTACCTGTGAATAAGTTCCAGTGTCTGAACACCAAAAATTTTCACCTGCAGAATTAAACATTTATACTGTAAATGATTAGTGAAAATTCCAAATGTTATTAAGATTTTTTTTTTAAACAATTTTGACTTTTTGACTGTTTTTGTTTTTTAATAACAATTTTATGCATTAACTTTTCAACAGAATTTTCAGAAATATCGCCTAAAATACGAAATACACAATACAAATATTGGCTAACGAACTGGTTAAGCTAATGAAGCTACTGACAACTGGGCCCAGTTTATCACAAAGTCAAAGGTCATTTGGTACTCCTACATTTCAGTAGAATTTGTGGTAACAAATACATTGTTAAGTTATTTTTATAGCCATATCAACAATTGACAGCTATCTCAAAAATAATAATTTGAGTAACTTAATTTTTAGTGTGTGGATTAAAAATGAGGTCATGGTATGGCCATGGACTGAGTTTGACCTGAGACATTAAAATTGAACAAGTGTTGTCAGTACCGGTATTTGCCTGTTTCTTAACACCAAGATGCGAAGTTGCTGGATTGAATCCTTAAAATCTCCATCCTGTTCACTCTTCTAAAATAAGTTATAATGCCAAACATTCAATTTAAGGTGCTGTTAATGATGCTCTTAGTACACCAGAAAGGCTGTTCATGTGCACCATCAAATAAAATTTCAATTTTAACTGAATAAGCATAAAAATGACTGAGTCAAGCCATTTCTTTGAAAATTTATATAGAATTTATGAGGTAGGGGTACGAACAAGAATTTATTATCATTCCACTGTTTATATCAAACATAAGTTGTCCTAATATTACCCATTTTTCAAGGTTTCAGGATGCTTGTTCATAATATTCATTTTTCTGTCTCAGTCAAATAATTTTTTGCTTTTGTGTGTAATTTTCCAAACCGGTGATGTAAATTTTACCCACATATTTCATTCTTTTCCCTTTGCGATTCATGATGAAACTGACACTGTTTTTTCACACTAAACTTTGTAGTTTATTTTATTTGTTTTTTTTTTTTTTTTTTTTTTTTTTTTTTTTTTTCTTTCAATTTGATTTGCTGTCATATTTTTGGTATTAATTTAGTTTAATTTGTCTTTTTAGAAGTTTCATTAACAATTCATAATTTTTGATTCCTTAGAAGTTTGAAGTTCAGAAATTTAATATACATGTATAATTGTTTAACATATTGTCAGAATGTAACAACATACTGGATTGTTTACCATGGACTCATTGGTATAAATTCATTTGAAAACTTTAATACAGTGAAGTATATTTGTTATGAATTAACTTTTATTAGTGGATTGCGTTGTCTGATGTTAAGCTTGCTCATTGATCATTCAAGAATTGTTTTTAATGGCTCCCTAACTTGTTTCTTAGCAAATAAATTGTCAGTTGTCATATTTTTGTCTCCTACCTTTCCAATAGGGGGATATTAAATTCAAGTTTTATCCGTCCCTCCAATATTCTTGTCTGTGCAAATTCTCCAAAACTATGAAGCCCTATTTAAGGAAACTTTGGTGCAACGCACCAACATTGATAGGAGATGCACATATCATTAACCAGAGTTGGTTTGCTCATATTCCTGAGAGTTATTGCCCTTTGAACATAAGAAAAGAACCTGTTGGTGGGGATCCTAATTTCCTGAATTTGCTTGTAAATATTTAAGACACAAGACGTGCAAATGTCAGTAATTCTATCCTGGAAGATATATTTTGTTAATGATGAATATTGGAATAATTAAAACAATATTGTATAAGCAGGTCAAATAGAAATATCTATTTTCCAAATGAATTTTTTAAAGTATATTATTACCAAACTTTAATATCTCTGTCTCTCTCTCTTTCTCTCTCTCTCTCTCCACACAAACACACACACACACGAGTGGGCATGTTTAAGAATAATCAAGCAAGCTATTTAATCAGATATTGTTTTATCACCATTTGATAGTTCAAACACCCAATTGTAATTTTCATCTAATTTAAGATATGTAACCTGATAATAGCCAGCCAAACAAATAATTTGGAGATGTGACCTTTCCATTGAATGAATATCCTGATTTATTTTTGACCAAAGTGTTTTAGTTATGTGCTTTTAAAGACGAGATTTTATAAATCTCTGATGCATTTACAAAACTACATGTATATGATTGCTTTTGAGTCAGTGCTGAAGTAATGAAATTTTTATTGATATTGTGATTGTGTTGACTTGGATAATTCTTGATTACGCTTGTCCTCTTATTGCTAAACAGTGCTTTACTTATACTTAGAAGTTACAATTTTAATTTGTTGTTGTTGTTTTTTTTTAATTTATCAGGTTTATATTTTGACATTCTACAAACTGTAAAGTTTTTTTATTAATTGTTATGCAGTAAGGTGTTGGTTTTTGACTAATGTTTGTAAAGCAAGTTTTGGCTTTCTGTTTGCCGAACAAGGCCCGTAACTCTTATTAATCTTCTCAATTTGAATAGAAATACATTTAAATTTTAACGAAAATAAAGTTTAAGCTCTCTTTATATTCAAAAAGACATAAACTCTTAGCAGTATTCTTAAAGTACATACAAATTTCTGAAAATAAGGATAAGTGAAAAAATATTTTTAAACAGGTCTGTTTCATATTCATGTTTAATAGAAATCATGAAATATTTACAGAAATCAAGAAATGTTTTTTGCAAAATTCATGAAGTATTTTTATGTCAAGCAGAAAGCATGAAGTATTATAAAGTTTAGTTAAAATCATGAAATGATTTCATGTTTAACAAAAATCATTAAATGTTGTCATCATGTTTAGCAGAAATCATGAAACTTCTGTTCAGTCTAGATTGACATTGCAAGGGGTTTACCTGTAGAGGGAAACTTATTTTTTCTAAAGAATAACTCTCTAAATAGCGAGTTAGGTGGCAAAGAAATTGAGGGCTGCAATTTCAAGGTTTTATTGAAATCATTAAAAAAAAACAACAGTTTGTTGATATTGGATGTGTTTGTTATTATACAATAAAAATATAACATCTAGTAGAAAAAATGAAATTTATTTATAAATGGTGGTAATGTTTTCGTACCAGAGGCTTATTTAGACATAATAATCAGTTTATCGTCTTGACCTTTAGAGTTACTTACTTTTTCATCTTGTATGAAGTTGTTTTCTGTATAAATTTGAACACTTCATCAAATTTTAAATTCGAATGTAACATCTGGTTATTTTTTGTAGATGGTTAATATATCATTTTGTACATATATCATGAAATAAAGCATTTGTAAGTAACAGGTGTTTTACATATGTTACCTGTGTATCTATCTTAGTATTCCAATGAGCAACAGACTTGACATTGCAATACTGCAGGGGACTCCAAGTATTCTACAGCATCTTCAGTGACAGAATCATAATTGGTTTCTGGTTGATGTTATATTGATCAGATTTCCATGAAACTTGTTCAGAATACTGGTGGCACAAGTACCTCATTCAGGCTAGATACGAGACAAAATCCATGCATAATTAATTAAGGATACTGCAATTTGATTGGTTTGATGGTTTCCAGTTGTTAAATCCAGTTATATTAATTGGATTTCTATGAAACATGTTCAGAATACTTATGACACAAGTACCTCAGTCAGATTAGATATGAAACAAAATCCACGCATAATTAATTAAGGATACTGCAATTTGATTGGTTGATGATTTCCAGTTGTTAACCTCAGTAATATTAATTGGATTTGGATGAAAATTGTCAAGGTACTTGTATCTCCAAGTACCTCGGTCAAGTTTGATTAATACGACAGAATGTGTTCATAATAAATGATGATGATGCAATCTGATTGGTCAATGGTTACCAGATGATGGCTTCTGCAATATTGATCAGTTTTTTATGAAACTTGGTCACTTACTAGTATTACCAAAGCACTTGATAACTGTCTGGTAGGGTCTGTACATTTGTCAATTGGTTGCATTAATGTGCACCCAAATAAACAATTTAATCAAATATACTTTAACCTGGTTGATCAAAGGTGTTCACATCGTTAACACTGGTCACCACAGTGTCCCAGGACATCTAGATTTTCCAGAAATATTTTCAGGTTTTAGTTAAACTGGTTATTTAGCATATGACATTTTGAACCGTGTTTGCATCATTTTAAACCTCCTCTGAAACTACGTACACTGGGTGAATTGGAACCAAATTTGGAGTGGAAGATCCCTATATGAGTCTTTGAAAACTGACAGGTTAAACACACGAACTTCCACCAAGGAAGTGAGACCACAGGTGCTCCGGAAGGGTAAGCACATCCTGTTTATCCTGTTTAGGCAGCTACCCTCGCCACGTGTGTAATCAAAATTGAGTGAAAGGAACATGGAACTATTGGACGTCAAATGTATCCAGGGCAATCCTTGACACGGAAACATCAAAACTTATCAACAATACTGTGGTGATGACCGTAAAACTTTTTGAGAGCCCTGATTAGCCTCAGCTAGCAATGTCCCCGGGTCAACAATTTATTTGTAAACAGCTTGCTTCACTGTATAAAATTCCCATAGTGGGAACAAGCCCTACTATAGCGTATTAACTGGGAAACAAATACACAATAAGCAGGAGAAGCAGGTATATTGCTGCATAGAAAAGGAACGTTGACAATAGAAAAATTGAAGACATTACGTTTGTCGTACAGTTTCAAATGTAGCCTTTCGTGGGCGTCAAAATTGAGGTATAAGTCTAAATATGAAGCAGAACTTGGCCGGGAATCAGTCGTATCTTTTATTTCAAGCTCACAAGGATAGATTAACACTCTCCAAATTTAGGATTGTTAAGAGACAGAACGGTATCTATGTTTCTGTATGTGGAGTTGAATGATTTGGCGAGAGACCTTAAAAACGATGTCCCGTGTCACGGCAGGTGTAGTACGTAGAACACTCCCTGCACATTGCCATTAGCGCACCGCGAAGGTAATAATTTCTGTCATTTCATTTATAACTGGTAACGTCTCGATGTAAGTGAAATTTTTTGACTGGGACGTAAAAACCCGATACAAATGAGCAGAGCATTCCACGCTCACCTTACAGCGAGAAAATGTATTTAGTCTTTTTGTAATCATACTAGGACAACAGCGATATTAGAAATGTCCTTGTTTTAAGTCTGGTTCTAGCATTTATCAGAAGTCTATAAAATACATTTTATAATGGACTTCTGACATATTTATATCTTTATATAATCACCATCTTCTTAACGACAAAATGTTATTTATTTATCTAAAGTATAATCAGAAATGGATTACACTCAGTTTTATGGATTTTTCTCAAAAACCAGTTGAAGATGAGAAACGGAAATTCGGCTGTGTATATAACAAGACTCGGCCTAATTTATCATAATGGTTTGAGATTTTCATCGCTGTAGACTTTGCCTCTGTATAGTGTAAATTTTTGTCAAAAATGTTCAAGCTGAAAAAATCTAAGTTTTTGACTCCACCTCTTACGACAAACCCAACCCTTTTTACTATGAGTTTCATTCAAAGTTTAAAAGGTGTCACAGGTGATTGACTTATAGACTGGACAACAGTTTGATGACACCAAAATGAGGCCAAAGGAAAATAAACACCTGTGTATAAGGTTATGGAGAGAGTAACATAGATCCAACAATTTTTAAGTAAATTGGAAAATGACTTGCATTTGAATTGAATGCAATTTATACATGTTTATTTTTAACTGTTTACAAGCGCAAAAGCATATCAGTAATTGTTTTTAATCTATTGCTTAATTAAGCTTCTGGTAAAAAGGTAGTACCAATTTTAGGTTTGAGATGTACATATATAATACATCTCTGTATATTTCTGAAAAATAAAAAAATAAAAATTTCAGATACATACCTAACTTCCCTCACCCATATAAGCATTTTCCCATCCTAATCATAGCGGAAATTCCTTTAGAATGCATTATGGTAAAGTAACATTAAACAGAACTTGATTTGCTTTGGCCTTAATACAGGGCAGAGCACATGGATGATTAGTCTTCCTTGCATAATAAACTGGTTATGTGATGAAAAAAGGTCATGAACTATCATTATGCCTTACATGGGAAAAAAGGCGGAGTAAATAGACTTTGTTAATTTTCCATCATTGCAGAAATTGAGAAATTTTTCTCAGTAAAGCTTGATTATAGCAAACTATACATTGCGGAAACCTAAAGTGCATATTAGGCCGGTTGATAATAAATATATTTTATTAAGAAAAAGTAAAATATTTTCAGTAATAAATTTTTTAGAGACAAATAACTGAGTGTAATCTATTTCTGTTTATACTTTAACTATATATTTCATATGTACACAGTACAGATGTTGAGCCGAGTATCAAACAATACCCAACATTGTCAAGGTTATAAGTTTTGTTCAGGTTAAATTATGTTCATGCATATGAGGCGCCATTTCTATATTTATTCACTGTTTTCACATTTTTGCATATGCATAAATCGATTTATGGCGGATATCCATAAATACATTTTTGCATATGTAAAAATACCTATCACTTTTACCTATGCAAAATTCGATTTATGCATACGCAAAATTATTTTTGGATATCTAAAAATATTTTTACATATGTTAAATTCGATTTATGGATATCCATAAATGAATTATACATATGTAAAAATAGTGAATAAATATAGAAACGGCGCCTTAAGCTTATACAAGCAGAGATATACATGTACAGTGCGGAACTGGCGAGAGTTTAACGCTGAGCTAACAAAAAGAAATCGAAGCTCGGCTTCCGAGATATGGATACATGGTAGCTTATGACCTACAAGCTACCAAGAGAGATATCTAGCGGCTATCTAAAAGATGTGGAGATATATAGTTTAAGAGAGGGTCGAGATGAACAGCTGATCCAGCACTGATTGGGTGGCTTAATGTTAAACTTAAGACATGCCTGTACTGTATGCATATGTCTCTGGTTCTAGTACAGTGTTCAATCTAGGGATTTTCAGAGGGGACCATTTTTTAAAACTTTCGTCCGATAATAATAACTTTATTGTGTATAAACCAAATCATGCGGTTTGTTACGATGCAACTCTTTATAAGACTATCACGTGCTACTTCTGAATTTTTTAGTCCTTTTTAATATATTATTTCATACAAATTCAAAAGTAGCACATGGTCAGACAGTAAAAGCTATAAAAGTTGTAGTAATATTAATAGTGAAGTAAAATGTTCTTATGCTGTAGTTAAACCAACTTTCCTCAGTTCTAGTGACTTTTTAACAAAGGAGCTTAATTTCTGCAAAAGAATGATTGAAGTATTCTTAAAAATAGACATTAACCTTTGAAACCAACACAATATAAATATTTTTGAACTCGTGTAATATAAAGTATGGCCTACTAAGGCTTGAACAATGGCGTCATTTAGTAAAGTAGGGGATCAATGCCCCCATTTCTTCTTCTAGAATAAACAATACAAGTGAACCAGTACAGTTGAGTAATTGTTGTGAAGGGTATTTCAATCATAGCGAGTCGATCCGTTCTGGGATAATGGAACAAGCTTGAGTAATTTCGCTTTAAATATCGGCAGCATAACATTCTATTGGTCCTGACCATACACCATAAATGATGTTGATATCGGCCGGATAGCATAGCATGATGTTGGTCCTAATCGGGTACCCAGTACCGTAACTACCTATGAGGCAACCGAGGCAATTGCCTCGGTAAAAATTTAACCAAAGTACTTTTACGCACAGAAGTGATCTTTTGAGAGACTGGGAGAGATAGAGCTCCGATAGTCGTCATTATTTTTTTCGGGATGTGATTGGGTTGGGATCATTCCAAGTATTATATATAATTATGTAATATGTACTTCCACGTATGCTTGTAAAGTCGTGGGAAAAAAATGAAACTGACCCCAACTTAAATTGGACAGCTTTTTAAACAAACATTTCTTTCAACTAGTGACAGTTAACATGACACTGAGCTGAAAGAAGAAAATAGTTTTAATATACCATAAATATATCAAAATTTGAAGGTGACTTTGGTCTCTGCTTGGGTGTAACTGTTAAGAGCAACTTGACCCACAACTTAAGCCACTAGTTAGTACTGGAGTTCCATGACTTCAATCCCAACGTGATTATAGCATTTATTTAAGCGTCTTGTCTTGTGTAAATGTATCAAGTGATCTTGCATATGGAAACGCAGAATTATTCTGAAAAAAAAACTGGTAGATACCCGCCCACATACAATTTCCTCTAACCTGGATTACGAGGTTTAGTGCTGTGGTTAAGCTAGTTTTCAAGGCATAAAACCATCCCACTTATGTATATTTCAACAGCTGGTCTAGTATTATATACTTTCCTGTATGTGAAAGATGTAAGACATTGAGACTGTTGATACTGTATAGATTGGTCTTCAATTCTTGCCTCGGTTTATTTAGGGGCCTAGTTACGGTACTGGTACCATGACACAACCTGATGTAGGCCCAAAACACACACCATAGCAAAACATTACAGTGTGTGTTGTTTTAACCGGTCACCATAACATGGTTTTGGAATCAACCCCGAGACATAGGATTATGTTGGTCCTAAACAGTCATCATAGTATAACACGGCGTGTGTGTGTTCAATCCGTATAGATTAGCAAAATGTTGGTTCCAACCGGGCATCGTAGGTAACATTGCATAATTTTCCTCTTAACTGGACACCTTAGCATACGTGATATTGGTCCAAATTCGCACCATATCATGATCATATCACATGTTTGGTCCTAAGCGGACACCATTACATACCATGATGCCCCTAACCGGATACCATAACAGCATGTTGTTGGTCCAAGGTCACCTACCTAAAATCATAATAATGATCCTTACCGGCCCAAAATCATAGCATGATGTCGGTCTTAAAATTTTAATGGCCCACCATATCATGGTACTATGGTGTTTGTTACAACTGGCCATCCTGGTTCTGTCATAAATAAGCACCTTACCATAGCATGTTTGTTGATTTATACGGACATCTTAGGCATAGTTGGTTAATAGTCATAACAATTTGTTTAGTATAACATGATGTCCCAAATGACTACCATATCGTGACCTGTTGTTGGTTTATACGGATAACTTAAGCACAGTTGGTTAATAGCCCTAACTGATAAGCTTAGCATAGCTGTGTTAAGCACAGTTGGTTAATAGCCCTAACCGATAAGCTTAGCATAGCTGTGTTAAACACAGTCGGTTTATAGCCCTAACCGATAAACTTAGCATAGCTGTCGTAAGCACAGTTGGTAAATAGCCCTAACCGATAAGCTTAGCATAGCTGTCTTAAGCACAGTTAGTGAATAGCCCTTACCGATAAACTTAGCATAGCTGTCTTAAGCACAGTCGGTTAATAGCTCTAACCGAAAAAGCTTAGCATAGCTGTCTTAAGCACAGTCGGTTAATAGCCCTAACCGATAAGCTTAACATAGCTGTCTTAAGCACAATTGGTAAATGGCCCTAACCGATAAACTTAGCATAGCTGTCTTAAGCACAGTCGGTTAATAGCCCTAACCGATAAGCTTAGCATAGCTGCCTTAAGCACAGTCGGTTAATAGCCCTAACCGATAAGCTTAACATAGCTGTCTTAAGCACAGTTGGTTAATAGCCCTAACCGATAAGCTTAGCATAGCTGTCTTAAGCACAGTCAGTTAATAGCCCTAACCGATAAGCTTAACATAGCTGTCTTAAGCACAGTCAGTTAATAGCCCTGATCGATTAGCTTAGTATAGCATGATGTCCCAACCATGTCCTGTTAACGTTGTTGGTTTAAACGGACATCTTAACATCGTATTATAATGGTACTAACCGATATCCATAGCATTATGATACAAATGCCAAAATAAATGTTGTAAATTATGTATAGTACAGACCTGTTGAAAGTTTAAAACTTAGAAAACGAATAAGTATCGTTTATTTCGGCCTTGTTAGCTACAATTTGACAGTTTTGTGGTAGCTGTTATCATCTCTTGACAGTTTTTCGGTCCCTAACTATGCATATCTCGGCCACCAAGTTGCCGAGGTTACACTACTTTTTGTTAGCTTAAGTGTTTAACTTTCGACATGACAATACTGTATCATTCCACCAGTGTTAGTTATAAATGTTTAGTGACGACCATAATATATATTTATTATACTTTTATAAATATTTACAGTACAGACCTTCAAAAATTTAACACTAGGCTAACTAGAAGGCGTCGAAAGCTTTGCTACTGAGTTAGCGAGATATAGATAGCTAGCGGACGATAGATAGATGGCAGCTGTCGTAAAGCTGTGGAGGTACAGCTTACGAGGGTAGATTTGAACGGTCGATTGTCCACTAACTTCTTAGCTTAGGAATAAACTTTTGACAGACCTGTGTTTTAAATATATATATATATATATATATATATATATATATATATATAAATTTTGTCAGATCAGCTCATAACCCATATAGTTTTTTGGTGGTTTATTTTGTGTTTATTTCTGTCTGCACGTAGGTATAATATATTCTATCCATATATTTTTTATATTTAACAACAGTTTCATTGTTTTTTACAGTTTAACTGGCTCCAGTTTCACAATCGTTTCTTATAATTAAGTCTTCTTTAACTTGATTCTGGTAAATTTGTAACAAAAATACATAATTATGTCAATTTTAAAGATATTTAGAAATTTTAAATTTTAGGTATCATTTGATGATCACCCCAAGCTTCAAAAATCTGCATTAATATTTTCAAAAATGTGTTTACTGGTAGTTCCTAAAATGTTGGCTAAATTTGCTTGATTTTAGAGAAGAAATGATTGTGAAACGAAGACATTTACAATATACTCACCTGTCGAGATATGTAAAGTAAGCTACTTTTAATAAGTGGCTACTAGTAGCTAACTTTTCTTCTACTAGTAACCAGTTACTAGTAGCTAACTTTACCTATCTTCACTGTCGTACATATATAGAAATATAACTTAGAACGTAATGTTATTTATCTATTATGTTTGCTGATTTTTTATACTAGTAATGCTTTTTAGAGTCACGTTAAAGCAACTGTTATATTTACTCTAAAGCTTTATCCACATTCTTCTGTTTGGTACAAGTTTTTCTGCATCCTTTACACCATGTTGTTTTTCTCTCCTTTCACTTTTTTTAAATTTTGCCTTTTTTCTCCTCCTTTATAAGCCACTTCTATTTTAAATTTTGTTGATAAATAACAACTGGTTAAGGATCTTGTGATCTTGACCCAGGGATTCCACGAAAACGACGAAAATTGGGTCAGCATGAATATTTATTGTTCCACATAAATTGTATTGCTTGTTACAGACTATTGAAGTATTGAGTTATGATATGGATCCTGGATGTAAGCGATTGTTGGGTATATTATTATGGACGCTGATTTTACAAACCAGAGGAATGGTGGTGGTGGGAGAGGAAGTCGATCCTTCATCATGCCCAAGTAAAGAATCATTGACGTGCACAGGTAAGTAATAACATCCCATAACTGAAACGAAAATTATGTCACGACAACCTACTTTGCTACTTCCTGTGTTTACATATGTAATGGAGCAACCTTCACTCTAGGAGAATCAGGATCCTTTCACTTTAGAAAGGAAGAGCCTTCGCTCACTGGTGATCATGAGACCTTCGTTCTAGGGATAATGGAGGGTCCTGAGGTCTAGGATAATGGAGGAGCCTTCGCTTTATGGTGAACATTTATGGGCAACATTCACTCAAGACTTAATCATTGCTAAAACAATTCCCATAATACCAAAAAAGTTAATTTCGGAAAAATAGATAAATACAAATGGAGAGCCTAAATAAATAATTCTTTCCACGAAAAGAATTTTGAAAAAATGAAGCCTTTGCTTCTAATTGATCGACAAAAACCGCATTAAAATGTTAATGGTTCAAATGTGATCAAATACAGCTGATCCGTCCTAAAACCAATAGCGCCATCGTCAACGAACTGACGCTTATGTAAAAAATATCAAGGCATATGCGCCCACTAAAATGTCTGCAATTGCAAAGTGTCTTTAAACTTCTGGTGTTTGATTTAACCTACTTGTTACTATAGAAAATTTATTACACATGATAAAGAGTAAAGTTTATACTGTCTTTAAATAAATAACAATCACTGTGTATTTTGGTCAAAGGTAAATGAACTCGAAACCCAATTTCTTGTTGTTAACTTGTTACCATTTTCGTACAATATCGTAATTGATTTATAGAATACTTAAGATTTTGGAGTATACCGTGGTTAAAACAAGACAAACTCGGATGTTTTGATAAGGAAACGATTTATTTTTATTATTATTATTATTGTTATAGAAATGATTTATGACAATTTTAATGAAGTATTTAAAAGTGACCGTCAATGATAAGAATAATAAAAGATAAAACGCTACCAAATTTTAAATAAAGTCGTTGGCAATATGTATTCGAAAACAATACAAAACCTTTGGAGACCATTTGTTTTAATGCAAACGGTTTAAACAGGATGTTCTTATCCTTCAGAGTCACCCAGCCTCACTTCGAAGCTATAGTCATTTCGTACCATGACCATTTCGTACCCAACTCGGTCCAATTTGTACCATGCCATATGACCATTTCGTACCATGAAAATTTAGTACCCAAATATTCCATTTCGCTGTAGTTTAATTCATGATACTACCATTTCTTATCATGTATATAAACTATAATGACATTATTTAAAAAGGTTCTCCGTATTATTTATTTGAAATGAATTACCGCTGATATGAATAACAGGGAAAAAGAACATTGATAAGATTCCCCATAAATCAGATCAAATGCAAAAACTTTGTTTTTTAAACATAGATTCCCAGAATCCAAGCGTTGTATATTTGACAGTATTTGTCGTAACTATAGTGTTAGAAGTATGTTGAGAGAGAGAGAGAGAAGAGAGAGAGAGAGAGAGAGAGAGAGAGAGAGTTCACTATGGTACGAAATGGTAGCTTTGCAATGTGGTAAACATGACTTCAGTGCATGGTACGAAATGGTCAAAGATTATGGTACGGAATAGACATGGTACGAAATGGCCATGTTACGAAATGACCGTTCCCTCACTTCCTTGGTGAAGTTGTTTTACTTAGTTTGTCAGTTTCAAAGATTTTATTTTGCTTTGGTTTTGATTTTTGATTTGGACATGGTTTGGCATGTCTGTTTTTATTTGATAATACATGTATATTAAATGTAATTACAATATTCTCGATGGATATATTGAACATAAACACATGGATCCATGATCAAATCCTCATAAAGCCCACAACAAAGTAAAAAAAAAAATGTAAACTGAAAACGTGAACTTTCGCTACAGAAGTTGTACTGGAAGTGTAAATACTTCCTGTTTAACTAGTTACATCCGCCATGTTTGATATCAAAATGCCCACCAGGAAATAAAACCGGGTGCTCTGGAGAGGCAAACACATCCTTTTAGCTATTATCTGCATTCTTGTTATTAGAATTGAAAAAGAAATTAAAGGTACATGGAACCTTCAGACGTCAAATATATCCACGGTAGTTTTAATACAGAGCTAAAAATGTATCAACAATATCATGATAGCGGCCATATACTTTTTGAGGGCATTGATATACTACATGCATAATTAAGTCGATTTTTTCAGTCCATATCAAGGACATATGTACACAGTTCACAATTATATAGTGCCTTTAAAATATCTAGTATTTAATATTACGTAACTCGTCTGTAGACTTTAACACACGTGTCTACGGTAAGGTTTATATCTCATTGTTTAAATAAATAAAATGAACGTATGAAGATTGAAAAAGAAAATGACCTATGCCCCCGAACTCCAAATTTCTTGTGATCTTGTTCCTAAATCCGATTTAGAAAAAATACCTTAGATTTTGAGGCATGCAGTGGAAAAAAACAAGACAAGATTTTTCTAAATAGTGAAACGGTTGGCTTTATTTTTTTGTAATAGTAATGATTTATGACAGTTTTTATTAAGTATTCCAAAGTGTTCCGAGATCAAATGACAGAGGATAGTATCATGTCTATTTAAATAGAAACTATTCAAACAAAATGAAGGCACATCGTGATTAGTTAGCTATACCCGTCACGCGTAAATCAAAATTGAGAAAGAAAGAAACTATGGAACGTCAAGTAGATCCAGAATAATTTTGGATATAGATACATCATATTTATCGACGATTCTGTCATAACGACCGTTAAACATTTTTAAGGCTTAATAAGTTAATGTTTGCAATATTCCAAAGACAGCAATCTATCTGTAAACAGTTCTTTTCGTTGTATCATAACTTCTCGCAGTTGAAACAAACTCTACCATAGTGAATTACCTTTGAAAAATATACGCAGAAGAAGCAGGTATTTTGCTGTATGGAAAATAAAAGCTGACGATTAAAACAATTGAAAATCGAAAGTTTGTCATAAGGCTGCTAAGATAGCATTTCATGTGTATTATAATTAAGATATAAGTCAAAACATAAAGCAGAAATTGAAAAAATCAGTCGTATCTTTTATTTCAAGTTCCAGGATAGAAGACATTCACGTTTAAATATAAAAGTTTTAATACATGTACATGCATTATTATCTTCATTTTCGCTAGGCTAGGGATGCCGAATCTCTTTATATTGAAATAAATTAGATGCAGTGTAGATCTCATAGTGCACTGTGACCGACAAGTTTCAAATAAAACGATTAACCATTTTACAAGTATTTTTATGATGTTGCTGAAGCTAAAATTACCCTGGATTTTTTTTACGTACCATAGCCCCATGTACCTTTCGGTCTCACTTTCCTGATTGAAGTTTAATTTAAATTGTAAGGTTGAAAGTATCAAGTTAGTTTGGTTTTGGTATTGTTGTTTTGACATCTACTGGTACCTTGTGTTTGATAGCTATGCTTTCACAACTTGAATAATTGTCAGAATCATCTTTGTTTTACAGGTAAACCACGAATAGCTATCCTTGGTGCTGGAATGGCCGGGACAGCGGCTGCAATGAGGCTACACGAGTTAGGTCATACAGATATGGTTATAATTGAAGGATCAGGCAGGGTAGGAGGTCGTTTGTATGGTGTGAAATTCGGAAATTTTACATTGGAACAAGGTGCTTTATGGATACACGGTCTTGGTAGTAATCCAATTTATTTGTTAGCAAAAGCACATAAGCTTGAAGCAACACCAACCGATTATGACGATTTCACAATTCGGGATGAGAATGGACACAATTTGACTCCATCAAGCAAAAACATATTGATACACTTCAAAATTGCAATAGATAGAGCGAAACGATTAAGTGATAAATTGAAAAGAGAAAATGACCAAGATATTAGCTGGCGTCAAGGGTTACAAATGAGTGGTTGGACACCAAAAACCCCAGTTCATGATGCAATCGAATATTTCAGACGAGATTTTGAATATTTATTCACGCCGGAAGCAACGTCGCTAAAATATGGAATAGCCGATACGTATGATATCCATGGCGACGATAATGACGTCGCAGTTACCGATTCTAAGGGATATGCGTATATTGTACAAGCCGAATTACAAAAAGTAATAGAAAAATCCAAATCACAATTACTGTTGAATAAATTTGTTACGAATATTAATCAAGGAAACAATAAAGTAATCGTTTCATTCAAACATGGTGACGCGCTTACGTTTGATTACGTTATTTTAACGTTCGGCATAGGTGTACTTCAAGGTAGAGTAGTTAATTTTGACCCACCTCTTCCGGAATCTAAAGTAGATAGAATCAATCAAGTTTTAAATGGTGCGTATTATGAAGTTTTCCTGGAATTTCCAGAAACGTTCTGGGACGAAACACAGTTTATATTGTATGCAAGTAAAAGAAGAGGATATTTTACAGTGTGGCAAAACATCAACAAATTGTATCCTAATTCAAACATTTTACATGTAACAGCCACCGAGTCTGAAGCAAAAAGAATGGATCGTATTTCTGACGAGGAATTAAAACTAGAGCTTATGCAAATTTTAAGAAATATGTATGGAAAATCAGGAAAACGGATCCCGGATCCTATAAAATTCCAGACACATAGATGGATGCTTGATCCCCTGTTTATGGGTTCATTCAGCATAAATCAGCCCGGATATACAGCAGAAACGTGTCATAAGATTTGTGAACCATTCCGCCATGTTTATTTTGCAGGAGAGACATGTTCTTTCAATTTCTCCGGATTTGTTCAAGGAGCTTGGTATTCTGGTAAAGATGCAGCTAAACATCTTCACGAAGATATAACATTAAACAGAAAACATCCATAATGAAATCATTGCGCTCTAAAATATTTGACATTACGTGAGATCAGAATAACGTTTATCATTCCTATTTTATTGCATTAGTACAATCAGCTGACCGAAAATCCCCCCATGAACGTAATATTCACAAGTTTATTGTTAATTTCGGTATCATAAACGATTTATTGCTCAAGAGGGTAGACAAATTTTCATTTCCACCTAACAAAAGGTCAATACATATACATAAAAATTAGAAAAACCTATAAGAGTGGATGAATGGCAGCAATGATGAGATATTGTAAAATAGTGTGGGATTCCTATCTAACATTGTGTAGTGCTATACATTTCAGGTTCTGAGGTAAAATAGACATGGTATCCTGAATGTAGTGTAAAACAGTATGCTATTATAAAGCTAGACAACAATTATATAACTCGACGGTACCTTCCCATGTTCCAGAAATGTCCCACTGCAGTTCACACAGTTCCCTCGCTTGTATTTTATAACGGAGCAACAAATGCCAAATCAGCACGGACTATATAATGTCCTGGAATCCGATATTTTTGTCATTATGGGGTATTTACTCGTATAGTTTCTGTTAACTGTGACTTGATCTCTTCATTTGATGTTGTTTCCTATGCTGACGCCATATCAGAACCAAATAAAAAGTTGTGGGGTTGTTATTATTGTTTTAACAATGCACTCATGCTAAAACTACATTTAACCTAATCGACATACCATGCACATCACATACAATAAAATTGCAAATACTAGTAATCGATTTCAATAGAATGTTATGTGAAAAACATATACCGCGTAATTACATAATATAATGAATTATGAAGTCCAAAATTAGATAAATTCATTTGTTAATGTTTAATTGTTGTAGACATTAAATCATTATTTCATTTCATGTGCCATTTTTGTCAAAATATCACATTTGTCATATATCAAACACAAACGTACAAGTCCATTTCCAAATCACAATAGTAAAAGAAAAGCAAAATTCTTGAAAACTGGCAAATTAAGTAACCAGGTGTTCCGAAAAGGTAAGACCTCCTGTCAAACTTGGTACACCTAACACGTGCAAAGTAAAAATTGAGAATGAAAAGTACATGGAACTATGGGGAGTCAAATATATCCAGAATAAGACAAAAGACAGAATGAGACAAAGACATCATTCTTATCAACATTGTGGTGTCGACCTGAATCTTTTTAAGGACCTTGATAAGCATGGATTTGCAATAACAATATCCCTAAATTAACAACTTATGTAAAATTTTATAAGCCGCTTGCTTCGTTGAATGTTGAATTAACTTTGCCATAGGGTATTAATTACCATACGTAGGAAAAGTAGGTAAATGCATATTATCAATTTTAATTTATCGATTTGTTCCTTTCACACAATTTTGATTGCACACAGCGCGAGTTTAGCTAACTAAACAGGAGGTGCTTACCCTTCCGGAGCACTCGGCCTTACTTCCCTGGTGGAAGTTCACGTGTCTAACCTGAATTGTCAGTTCCAAAGTTTTTACTTTGCTTCTGGAATGTGATTCGGACATGGATTAGTAAGTTTGTTTTTGAATATTATACCAGTTTTAACTTAACACAGCACTAGACAGCCGTTTCAGAATACAATTCCTTATCGATAACTTGTGCTTGGACAAAATTTTGAAACCAAGGATTTTTTCAAGATGTTGAAAAGATACCCAAAGGACCAAAATATATTTTACCACATTTAACTCAGGAAATACTTTGCACGAGGGAGCATACTTTAGTTGTTTAGGAATTTCAAATTTTAACCAGCAGCAAAATTTAGAGAATAGTATATTTCTGACAATTATATACAATTATTGCCTACTGAGTTTGTGATATCCTCGATGAACTATGCAAAACAAAAATTAAAATCCCCTCTATACATGATCTAATAAAGATCCCAAGAATGTTAGGAGTGGGATAAGCATAAACACAAAATTATATTTATCATTTAATATTTTAATAAATTCATTTTTATGATTATATACAGTATAAAATTCTGTCAAAAATACTGAGATTCTTCATATTAAAAGTTACTGATATGTATCTTATATATATAATGCCAAATACTAGCATTCTACTGTAAATCAAAACATTTTTGCGTTCATTTTCATGTACAGTTTTTATATCATGTGTAAATACAGTTCAACCTGCCATAAAGGCCACCTGCTTATAAAGGCCAGAAGAATTGTATCCCAATTGTTCTTTATTCATATTACATGTATTTGAACCTGTATTTTAAGACCACCTGCCTATAAGACCACTTTTAATGGTTCCATTGAGTGACCTTTACAGACAGGTTTGACTACAAATTCATGAGAGTAAAATTATACAAAAATACAACTTTGGTTAACATTTAATTTTGATTTGATTCACTTAAATCTGCATTGTCTGTGATGTGACAATACAAAAGAAAATAGAAAAATATGAAAAATTTGAAAAACACATTCTATATTGATAAATGTCCACATTTATTGTAATACCATTTAAGAGAATCTGTTGATTTTAATCATATGTCCAAACAATTTATAACCATTTGTAGCATTGTCTTACAATTTGCAAAACGGTTAGTTTGGCACAAATTATGATACTATGTTTCATCTAAAATTACTTCTACCTGCAGTGGGAGTTTTCATATTTTCGTTAGCCTTTTTTTTAAACTGATAATTGTGTTAGGCATCAATTTTGCAATTTTGAAAAGTTTTAAAATGTTTTTTCTTCAAATTTATGCAAGTGGGTTTTAATGCTTCATGAGTAACCCGAGGATACAAATGATTGGAAACATTTTATTTCAAACTTTCAAAAATTGGGTAAATAAAAAGAAATGAAACTGCTCAAGATATTTGAATAATAAGAATAATGACATGTTAAAATATAGACAAAATGCTTTTTTAGAAACTTAAAATACTATGATAAGTAAACACAAACCACATGTAATGATATCAGCAGTGAATTAACTTTACATATTTCTAGAATGGAAATAAAAAAAGATATGAGCACCATGTTTATATATATGTACAAAGATTTCTGTAATGAATTCTATTCCTTTGTGTTTATATAAAATGACATGCATTTTATAATTGCTAAAACCCAGGTAGTAAAAAAAGATAATACATGTATAAAAGTTTTCTGATAAAACCTGATAAAAATATGGCTATAATTATATAAATTCAAGTTTAAAGAAATAAACTGATTCCATAGGGAAGGGAAAAAATACTTGGATACAAAATGCACACAATAATTAAGTTTTATTGAATAAATCTAACTTAATATAAAGAAAATGCTGAAAAGCTGATGAAATATGGGGTTGAGATTAGCGTAGTTCGACAGGTCTGTTGTACTGTATGAAAGTTATTCTGATAAAAAGGCAAATAAATTCTAGGTGCTATGGAAACTATTTTGATATAAAATGTACGAACAGCAACATGATCTAAAGTATAAACTGCATATACTAACCAAGGGATATATGGATCACAACTCTGGCTTGAAAACCAATGTCAACAAGAGAAATGACCTTGACAAATGTTATGCATCCGTTATTTTAAATAGAAATATCATGAGTATGTTTAACATATTTTGTTGATATTTGAATTTCCATTGCAACAATAAGTGTAAATCTCAAACATAAACATACCGTTCCATTTTTAAATCACAATCACAAAAGCAGAGTAACATCTTTTAGAACTGGCAAATTAATTGAAGTGTGTGGCTTCCCACCAGGGGAGTAAGGTTAGATGCTTGGGAAAGGTAAGAATCTCCTATATATATCAATATTAATTATGACATCACTTTCAACAACAGCAATGACTGCGCAGTACAACTGCTTTGTATGGCACTTTTGGTTTTCTGGTGAGGCAAAATTACAAAAAGCCCTTTCACTAATGAAGTTCAGTTCTAATTACAATAAATCTTAAAACTGTATTAACAACTATGATATAAAAAATGACAAAATTTAAAAATCTTCTTCTATATACAAGTAGTAATATCTTGTTTAAATCATTGCATAGTAAAAAAAAACTGTTCTTGTTTATAATACCGGTACTCACATAAACATTGAGTTATAGTTTTTACAAATAATAAAAAGAAACAGAAAAAAAGATTTGCAGAATGTGGAGTATTTCAAATAATAACTTACAAGCAGTGTTCAATCTATAGGATTTTTCAAAGGGTTTATTTTCAAAATTTTTATTCTTAAATACCATAATATTTTTGCATTCATTTAATGTTAGATATGGCCAATTAAAACCTTAATGCTAGGGTCGTTTGGCAAAATAAGTGGTCAATTGCCCCCATCCCCATAGCCCCTTTTGAAATGAACTGTGTGCAAGAGAGAAAATACAAAATGTACCTATAATCCCATTTATGAATTAAATTTACTAAATCTTAGAAGATATTAAATGTGAATCTACCTGCATTAGCTCCACACAAAAAAGGGAAGCAACCCTCATGAAAAAAGTGAATTTTGTGTGAAAAGTTCTCATTATTGTCCAAATTTTGAACATTTCTACATTTCCCAAATGAATTTAAAATTTTCAGATAAGTTTCAGATTAAAGATAAAAGTCTTCTGAAAAATTCGACACTAATTTTGGATGCAAGAAAAATTTTAAAATGAGTCAGAAATTTTCAGAAATATTAAAAACATCTTAATTTTTATTTTATCGGAGAGGCTTTTAGTAGATAAGTGTTATATACAATTTTAACAAAAATCTTAAAAGTTCTTAAACATTATAATATCTGAATAATGGCTAAAGAAGGTTGTTTAACAATATTGCACATAAACAGAAAATCTCAAATACAATGTTTGACCATTGCACTATATCTAAAGATCCATATACATGTACATTTCTCCTATCTCTATCACACACGCACACACACACACACACACACGAGACAAGCTACATACATGCAACATCACAAACCAACTCCATGTGATGAATGAGGTTGTAATATGTTTTGATTAGCAACATGCACTGTATGTTGTAATGTCACAAACAGCTTTTAATTGCGACAAAAAATGATCTCTTTGTGCATTGTTGTGATAAAAATGTTCAAAAACACCTGAAATTTACACATTTAGTATGCAAGAAAAACATTGAATCACCATCACTGTTGAGCGAGATAGAAAAATATTAGACAGCTGGGATAATGCATAGGTTTCATATCTCACACAACAGATGATGAATAATAACAGATTCTCTATATCTCTCCAGACTTTTGCAAGGTGAGCTAAATTCTCACAATTACTCTACATGTTATTAATATTTTGTTTAAAAAATATGTAATACAAATTTAATCTCAAATTTTACTGACAAAAAAAACAAATTAAAAACACAACCAAAACATTCTTATATAAGGAATGTTGAATATACAATGCAAACACTGTTCACTGGTATGTTAGCCACATTCTCCAAATAAAATATTTACTTCTCACCCTTTGTTACTAGGGTCTTATCTCTGGACTATGGAACATGGACCTAATATTGGTCTAAAGCACAATAAGCTCTCAGAAGATATTGGTTCCATTTTTGTTATATTACAGGTCTAACCAGAAAGTTTGGAGGCCACCTTATATAACCTTTGTACAACAACAGTCTTGACAGCCTAAGTGCTTTATGTTTTGCTTATATTTGTCCAATGACTATTTTTACCTATTATATAGAATGTTCTTCAAATGAAATAATTGATAAAGGGTTCAATTTTAGCTCAAGTAAACTGTGAGTCGTAAAACAAAGATAAAGGAAAAATCCAATTTCTTGAAATATCCACTAAATGATTAGAACATATTGAAGGGGCTATACAAACTTAATTCCAAGTGATTACCAAGTTCTTTCGAAGACAAACATTCTTTTACCAGTTACAATCCATTCTGTATTGAAATTACTAAAATGTGTAGAAATGGAGCAAAATTTTGATTTTTAAAGATTTTTTTTCTTTATGTAACTCCCATTTCCTACTGCAAAAAAGAGGTTTTAAAGTATCAGTTGATGAAGAAAAAGAATTTTATTTATGTTTTGCAACATGTTCTTACCAGTAGTTCTCAGTCTATGAAAACATTTTTAATGAAAGGACAATGTGTAAAAGGAGATATCGTTTGCAATTTTACTGTGTCAAATTTACATTTGCTTGATCTAGTGGCATCTTACCTGTAAATAACAAAGCATTTTATAAAACATGACAAACTATTGACTACATTTTCACAACATGTATTGGGGCTTCCAAACTTTTGAGTTGGACCTGCATATGCATGTTTGTTTCCAATTAGAAGTTAATACACATATGTAGTTCTTTGTTAAATGAAATACAGAAATTACTGGAATGCAGTAGAATCTGTCTAAACTGAAGGCCAACTGTAAACCAACTTTTATTTGCAGATATTATCTTTCGCAACTCTCTTACCACAATCATTTCGCTACTATTAACTTTCATGATATGGACTTTAGCTGAATATTTGGTATAAATAAAACCATTTTGGGAAACAAAATTTGTGTTGATTAACTTTTGCATTTATTTTGTCCTCATGAAACACGCGAAAATCTATCACATGCGAATAAAAGTTGCTTTACGGTAAAGGATTTGTTCAGATTTAGACAGGCACAGTTTAATAGGCCTCTATTGATATTAATCCCTGATATATTTCTCAACGATGAATTAGTATTCATTAGGCAAAGTTTCTAGGTTTAGCATGATTGACTTGGATTGTATAGTTAGCTGGTACAAGGTTCATATTGATATAATACAATTCATAACTATGTGATCTCTTTTTGCCTGTAATTTGAGATTTATATTCTCCAAATGGATTCAGTCTGTAATTAAACTTTCTAAAATTTAATTTTTTCAGCATTTCTAAAGTTTTATACATGTCAATAAATTCATTTTTTGTAGTTCTGAAGTTAAGTTTTTGTGTTTTAAAAAACTCATTTATATGAATTTCAAATCCTAGCTGCTTGACACTATCCAGAGATCCCTCCCGAAACAGTGACTGGAACACCGTCCATTCATTGTACTCAATGTCAAACTTTACATAGTCAATCTTCCTCTACAAAACAAAATCAAGAAAAATTAATGTGATAGTTTTACTATATGCATGTGTATTAAAAATGAATGGAAATCAATCAAAGATCCAGGCAATGTGTAACACAATGAGTGGACAGTAATTATGTGTCATTGTAACACAATGAGTGGACAGTAATTATGTGTCATGTGTAACACAATGAGTGGACAGTAATTATGTGTCATGTGTAACACAATGAGTGGACAGTAATTATGTGTCATGTGTAACACAATGAGTGGACAGTAATTATGTGTCATGTGTAACACAATGAGTGGACAGTAATTATGTGTCATGTGAAACACAATGAGTGGACAGTAATTATGTGTCTTTGGATTGTGTATCACAATTAATGGAAAGCTATTCTGCATCCTAAAAATGTGTATCACAAGTGGAACAAAATCCTGGACTGGATACTGGAAAGGATTCTTGGACCCTGATGATGGTTATCAAAATGAGTGTATACTGGAAAGCAATCCTTGATGCTAAAAATCATGGATTCTGAAAGGAAACCCTGGGACTTAAAAATGTGCATGACAAGTGGAAAGTAATAAAGGACCTCAGAAGTAGATACTGGATAGCAATCCTAAACCCGATGATGTGTTTCACAGATAAGACTGAGAAAGCAATCCTGGAGCTAATATTGAAGTTTAAGAAGAATAGTGGTGTTTTGAGCCCAAGTCAAGATAATAATGGAAATCAGAATCACAAATGAGTCAGTTGACTTCATGAAGGTTGGTGGTGTTCTGCAGGTGTAATTATAAAGATGACTTTAGATGACATGATACTTACATTGTGGTAGCCTTCTTCTTGTATGTGTCTGCCAAGTGTCTTCATTTTCCATCCTCTTTTGTTGATTTCATTCTTCTTGCCCAGACCTTGTCCTTGAAATTTTATCAGTGCTGAGCGATTGTGATCTGGTAAGTTTATCCTGAATTGCAAATTTGAAAAATTTATAATTCATAAAAAAAAGATTTATTTTTATGCAAGTACCATAAGTAGAGTAATATGCCATATGATATATTAAAAAAAACTAACATAGTGAACATTTTTATTGTGACCTCTTCAAAATAATAAAAAAAATTCAAAGAGGTGTTGTTATCGAACAAATCGTTTTTATTTTTGTCAAGTATGGGTCATGACATCATATCAGGTCACAACTGTCAAATTAGGCTTATATTGTATGCTTATTGTCAAACAATTTATTCTAAACACAAAAGGGAAAATCCAGAAATTTAGAGAAAGTTGTGAAATAAACATATTTAGGATACTAGTTATTACCTGTCAACAAAAAATTATTCTGAAACTTCCTGAAGAAGTTGAAAACTGGCTATTTATGTTACATGTATTAACTTGAAAAATAACCTACAGAGACGTGCAAAAAGTATTCGTTCACTTTGTAAAATCCTTCTTTATTTCATATAAAACCATATGTTTGTAAAAAATTCTCAAAAATTTATTTCTTGAGCAATTTTTATAAAATTTTGAGATAAATAAAAATTAGATGTAGTTTCTTTCAATAATTTCCAAAATATTGTACATTTTATAACATTCAAGAAAACATAAGGTGAACAGCGTGGTAATTTTTTAACTGAGATATGAAGCATGCTTATACAGTAGATTTCAATTTTTAAATAAAATCTGTTAAATTTAAAATGTTTATCTATTAAAAACAACGAAATTAACTTTTTTATATTTTTAAAACTAATTAGAACTAATTTTACATTTAACAGTGATAAAATCACAGAAATTGACCAAGAAATACAATTTTGAGAACTTTTGAAAAATATCTGGTTTTATATGAAATAAAGAAGATTTTACAAAGTGACAGAATACTTTTTGCACGTCTCTGTAGATACTACAATATCAGTAGGAAAAAGAAAAGCATTCATCTAATACCTTATAAAACGACAGAAAGGAAAAAAATACAAGGCCTTGTACATGTTATGTATACACACTTGGCAGATCTCTTGCCGAAGATTAGTAGTTTTCTACAAGTACTCTGGTTTCCTCCACTGTACCAGAACTGTCTGTCTCAATATAAATGAAAGAATCTTGACTGGGCCATAAACACCATTATTTAACTTTACTCCTTAAACAAATATAAATGTTTGTTGCCCTTTAAAAGACATTACTTGCATGCATAGCAATTGGTTAACTTGCCAGCGTACATGGAACTATGTTTGTAAATCTACCTGGGTACTTAAATACCCACCACGTTTAGCAGTGAAGGGACATCACAGAAGTCTAGTTATTGTAACAAAGATACAAACAAGGTGCACAAGTCACAAAGAATACCAAATAAAAGTTAAAAAGGCCAAACAAGTGCCACTTTGAAGAATGGGGGGGGGTGTCTTTAATGTGCCACACCTGCCATGACATGGGGTAGCGGTGAATATTAAAATAAACTTACGTGGGGTCAAATGAATAAACTTTACATTTGTAGATCTTAGACACTGCATCATCAAATAACCAATTATCTCCAATTCTGAAATAAATAGTACACTTTTATAATAAACACTACCAAAAAGTGTTACTCTCTATACAAACATAAATGATACAGTATAAACTGCAATCAATTCCAATTACAATGTATTTCTTGCTTACCCTTCAAGAGCACCCCCACACACACCCACCCCACTCCCACCACCCCCCCCCCCCCCCCACCCCTCTTACTTGCCAGACAGAAATCTATGTGTTTAACCTTATTTGCCAGCTTCAAAGTTTTTACTTTGCTTTGGGATTGTGATTTGGATATGGATGAGTATGTTAGTTTTCACTTAGCTTTGGGATTGTGATTTGGATATGGCATGGATTGGTATGTTTTTACTTTGCTTTGGGATAGTGATTCAGATATGGATTAGTATGTTAGTTTTTACTTAGCTTTGGGATTGTGATTTGGATATGGAATAGTATGTTAGTAGTTTTTTTTATGAATATCGGTACTCATCAACACAAAAGACAAAAGACCATGCTGGAACATAAGCCATCAAGCTTACATTCAGTTTTGCATCCCCTGCTATATGATGTTATCTGATGATGTAGAAACCAAAACAACTTATTTTTTGCAACAGTGACCTACATAAGTGACCTTTTGACTCTTAAACATATTCCATAACAAGAATGTTTCATATACAAGTAGTTTCAATGAAATTGGTCATATGTAACTCAAGTTATCATCTGGCAACCCAAAATCTATATTTAGCATCTGTGCCCTAAAAATGTACCTTTTTGACTGAAAACACAATTTCACAAAAACACTCTTCATACATGTATATTTACAATATGACTGTACCTGTCTTCAATGGAACATACAGAAGCAATTGTATTGCAATCCCTAATTCAAGACAATGGGGGTCATGACCCTTGATGTGTATAAATTTCCCCGCAATATTACGTCATGTCCTACACAGGGGGTCGCGTGGTCATGTAAGACACGCCGATCTCGCATGGCTAAAAACCCTATATCACACGAGTAAATATGGAAAAAATAGCGCCAAGGTACAAAATATTCATTAAAAGAAAGAATTGTAAATATAAACAAGAGGCCCATGGGCCTGATACGCTCACCTGATAACTAATGGCTAGCTGATAGATTTAAAGAACACATAAATACTAAACCCCCAAGACTTTTTTCTTTACATCATGATAACCAGTGTATCAATACCTACAACATTCTAATATACATGCCTATACAAAAAATTTATAGTATTCGAGATAATTAACCATTTTGGTATTGTTTTGCATCTGTGACCTTGACCTTTGAACCCATGACCTTTTTCTATACATCAAAATGATTCTTGTATTGATACCTACAACATTCTAATATACATTCCTATACAAAAAGTTTATAGTTTTCAAGATAATTAACCATTTCGGTATTGTTTCACATCAGTGACCTTGACCTTTGAACCCATGTCCTTTTTCTATACATCAAAATGATTGTTGTATCGATACCTACAACATTCTAATATACATGCCTATACAAAAAGTTTATAGTTTTCGAGATAATTAAACATTTCCGTATTGTTTCGCATGTGTGACCTTGACCTTTAAACCCATGACCTTTTTCTATACATCAAAATGATCGTTGTATCAATACCTACAACATTCTAATATAAATGCCTATACAAAAAGTTTATAGTTTTCGAGATAATTAACCATTTCGGTATTGTTTCGCATCTGTGACCTTGACCTTTGAACTCATGACCTTTTTTTATACATCAAAATGATCGTTGTATCAATACCTACAACATTCTAATATATATGCCTATACAAAAAGTTTATAGTTTTTGAGATAATTAACCATTTTGGTATTGTTTCACATCTGTGACCTTGACCTTTGAACCCATGACCTTTTTCTATACATCAAAATGATCGTTGTATCAATACCTACAACATTCTAATATACATGCCTATACAAAAAGTTTATAGTTTTTTAGATAATTAACCATTTCAGTATTGTTTCACATCTGTGACCTTGACCTTTGAACCCATGCCCTTTTTCTATACAGCGAAATGATTGTTGTGTCCATACCTACAACATTCTAATATACATGCCTATACAAAATGTTTATAGTTTTCGAGATAATTAACCATTTCGGTATTGTTTCGCATCTGTGACCTTGACCTTTGAACCCATGACCTTTTTCTATACATCAAAATGATCGTTGTATCAATACCTACAACATTCTAATATACATGCCTATACAAAAAGTTTATAGTTTTTTAGATAATTAACCATTTCAGTATTGTTTCACATCTGTGACCTTGACCTTTGAACCCATGCCCTTTTTCTATACAGCGAAATGATTGTTGTGTCCATACCTACAACATTCTAATATACATGCCTATACAAAATGTTTATACAGTTGACTCTCGTTATCTCGAACTCGACGGGGAAATGCAAAAAGTTCGACTTATCCGGAGTTCGAGATAACCGATGTTAAAAACGACAACAAAAGGGAAGTAACTCGTACACGCCTACCGGAAGTCGCTTCCGGTTTTATCTTGTCAAACTGTATATTGCCGTTTTCTCCTATATCGTATGTATTCAAACATGATATATAAAAACTGCATTATATATTATTTGTATTTATAATTGAGAATGTAGTATATAAAAAATCGGGAGATTATCTGTTACTTGTTATTAGCCGACAAATGGTGGAGTCGGCTTTGGTCTCCATACCAGTTTCGCTTTGTGTACTTTAATCACCCCAAGCTTCCGGTTGTATTGAGTAATGTTCACATCACACGCTTTCGGAAGCCATGTTCAGCTTGGCAGTAATTATAACACCTGATAATCACCTGGATGGTTTAATTGCTTATGCAGGGGGTAATAATTAAGGGCTTAAGGAAATTGGGAGGTCAGTGCAATGTTGTAATTTTAAAATCAACACGAGGCCGACAGTCAAATATTTTATTTGTGTCGGAAAGTGTTTTTTCTACCAAAAATTCTGTAGGCGCTGACAAATTTGATTTCTCAAAATTTTTTGTTCGAGTTAACAAATTTAATTTTCCTAAATTTTTTGTTCGAGTTAACGAGTGTAATTTTCCTAGGATTTTCATTCAAGGGGACGAAAATATTGTTCGACATATCCGATAATTCGAGATATCCGAGTTCGAGTTAACCGGAGTTATTTTGGTTTAATAAAGAACAACTCTGTTCGGACTTTTTATAAAAGTTCGAGATATCCGGTAGTTCGAGATATCCGAGTTCGAGATAACGAGATTCAACTGTAGTTTTCGAGATAATTAACCATTTCGGTATTGTTTCGCATCTGTGACCTTGACCTTTGAACCCATGACCTTTTTCTATACATCAAAATGATCGTTGTATCAATACCTACAACATTCTAATATACATGCCTATACAAAAAGTTTATAGTTTTTTAGATAATTAACCATTTCAGTATTGTTTCACATCTGTGACCTTGACCTTTGAACCCATGCCCTTTTTCTATACATCGAAATGATTGTTGTGTCCATACCTACAACATTCTAATATACATGCCTATACAAAATGTTTATAGTTTTCGAGATAATTAACCATTTCGGTATTGTTTCGCATCTGTGACCTTGACCTTTGAACCCATGACCTTTTTCTAGACATCAAAATGATCGTTGTATCGATACCTACAACATTCTAATATACATGCCTATACAAAATGTTTATAGCTTTCGAGATAATTAACCATTTCGGTATTGTTTTGCATCTGTGACCTTGACCTTTGAACCCATGACCTTTTTCTATACATCAAAATGATCGTTGTATCAATACCTACAACATTCTAATGTACATGCCTATACAAAAAGTTTATAGTTTTCAAGAAATTTAACCATTTCAGTATTGTTTCACATCCGTGACCTTGACCTTTGAACCTATGACCTTTTTCTATACAACAAAATGATCATTGTATCAATACCTACAACATTCTAATATACATGCCTATACAAAAAGTTTATAGTTTTCGAGATAATTAACCATTTAGGTATTGTTTCACATCTGTGACCTTGACCTTTGAACACATGACCTTTTTCTATACATCAGAATGATCGTTGTATCAATACCTACAACATTCTAATATACATGCCTATGCAAAATGTTTATAGTTTTCGAGATAATTAACCATTTTGGTATTGTTTCGCATCTGTGACCTTGACCTTTGAACCCATGACCTTTTTCTATACATCAAAATGATCGTTGTATAGATATCTACAACATTCTAATATACATGCCTATACAAAAAGTTTATAGTTTTCGAGATAATAATTATAATCAGAGGTAAAAAAAATTAGGTCACGACCTTCACAATCGACCTTGACCTCATTTTGAAGATACTAACAAGAAGATGTCAAAACTGAAAACCCCATGTCATTATCTGGTCAAATAGTCAAGTTATAACAATTTGAAGCTATTTTACGATTTTTTCAAAATTAAACGCAAAAACGCGTAACCTATTTTTTATCCGAATTTCACAAAATGAACAAACTATAGGCTTAAGACCCTAGAGAAGCCAAATATCACATCAGAATTTTTCTCCAATTAGTACTTTCGGAGAAGAAGATTTTTTAAGATTTTTGCACCCCTAGGTCACCTTGACCTAGTTATGGTAGCCATAGCAACGCCACGAACAAATCTGAATTGCACCGGCCCATATATACTTCTGACAAAGTTTCATCAAAAACTGTCCAGTAGTTTCAGAGGAGAAGTCGAAAATAGGTGTTAACGACGCACACACGCACACACGCACACACGCACATACACACGCTGCGCTATGCCATAAGCTCACATGACCTTCGGTCAGGTGAGCTAAAAATGACATTTCTGCTCATGGTATTTCAAGGGGTAATGAAAGATAGTGTGGCGCGTGCCAAATTCAAAATGAAGGGCTTTGCCATGCGCCACACTATCTTTCATTACCCCTTGAAATACCATGATCAGAATGTCATTTCTTAAATATCATCATTGTATGAAGTTTCAATGAATTTGGTTACAGGTACCTAACTTAGTTATCATCCAAAAACCATCCAGACAAATAGACAAACACCATATAACCCTACAGGTTTTACCTGACATGGACTTAAAACTGTCAATAACCTTTGCCAATAGTTGTGATGTCTCGATTTAAGTGAAATATTCTTGACTGGGAAGTTAAACATCATTAATTAACTCAACTCAATAATGAATTCAAATGTTACTAAAATGTAATTACATATTTTTGGTTTTTTTTTTTTTTTTTTTTTCAAATGGCATTTCCAAGGCCACATGACTCTTTATATACATACAACACCACTACCTATCTTCTTTACTGTGACTGTAAAAATAACATCTAAATCTGAGATTTTATTTTTTCTATGCACAGTAATTCGAACATGTTTGAAATTGACATTTTAATTTTAATATGTTAATACTTACCCAAATGAGAATACTACACAAGGTTTCTTTAACTTCATTGGGGGAGACAAGCACACATTATATCCCCCATCATGCTGATACCCCACTCTCTGATCATCTTTACAAATAACATCTTTAGCTTCTAGATATCTAAATGTAACAATTATATCAAATTATACATCTAAATTGTGCAACATAATTCATGATAAATCAGGGCTTTTTCTGGGTTAGCTCTGACTCTCCAAATATTGAAGCCAACAAATTAGCCAATTTTAAAATTTACGAGCCGATTTATGTGTTAAAGAGCCAGAAAAACTAAACACTGGCTCTTAAAAAGTTGGAGCCAAAAAATTGGCCAATTTTAAAATTTAGGGGCCAATTTATATGTTAAAGAGCCAGAACAAACTAAACTATGGCTCTCAAAAAGTTTAAGTTGAAAAATTAGCCAATTTTAAAATTTAGGGGCCAATTTATGTGTTAAAGGGCCAGAAAAACTATGAGACCAAAAGCATCAACAATTTCTCAAATGTACATGTAGTTTTAATTTGCTGTATAGATTGTTCTTGATTAACAGGTGTAACACTTGTTTAATGCAATGATTTTTGTCTGCCTTATAATGAAATTGATAAAACTGTTAAACTTTTCGAGCGAAAATATTTGACAAAAGCTAGGTTTAAAACCAAAAACTATAAAAAAATTAGCAAATGGCTAAATTGTCAAGTGGCGAAGCCAACACTGCTATCTCCCAATCTTTAACTTTCAAATACTGCAAAAACTTCAATACATGTACATTGTATCTATATTTGATGAATGAAATTTTTGTTATGATGATTATATAATAAACCTATAGCACATATGAATTGTTATAGTTACAGTAACTTCTAAATATATTGATGTAAATTGGCACTAACTTGAAGAAATTATCTTCAATGACCCAGTCGGACATCTGATCCGTTAGTATAATGGGTGGATTATTCTGTATATATATTTCTGGTACAGCTGGTTTTGGTGGTGCTTTCTATAGAAAATATAAAATAAAGGAATAAAATACAAAGAAAAACAAAAGTCCAAGTAGGTAGGGCATGTAATGCTCATCTGGTACTTAATATACATATTTAAAATAACCATATAATTGTTAACTATAGTCAATATGTTACCAAACTTGTATGTACATTAAAACCTTCTTGTTACAATGCCACTTGATAACGTTGCCACCTCACATACTGCCACAATATTTTGAACCAAAACTTTATTTGTTCAATCAGAAACAAACATACTAATCCATGTTGGAATCACAATCCAGAAGCAAAGTAAAAACTTTTGAATTGACAAGTTAGGTTAGACATGTGAACTTCCACCAGAGAAGTGAGGCCAGGCGTTCCAGAAGGGTATGCACCTGTTTAGCTAGCTACACCTGTCATGTGTGTAATCAAAATTGTGTGAAAGGAACATGATACTATGGGACGTCAAATATATCCAGGGCAATCCTGTACACATCCTAAATCAGACTGAAGAAATCAATTAGGTTTTATTGTTCCTGGATTTGAAACGGGCCAGTATTAGAAAACAAAGTTAAAATGTACATACGTATGTACATGTACTGTAAGTTCTTTAGATATAAGACACAACACTAGAGTAGCTCAATCTGTAGAATACTCATTTTGTATGTGGGGGGTTGTGGGTTTGAACCCAGGACAAGGTCCTACTACAGTAGCTCAATTGGTAGAGTACTCATTTTGTAAGTGGGAGGTTGTGGGTTTGAACCCAGGACAGGGTCTTACCAAGACTTGAAAATAGGTAGATTTATTGATTGATAGCATAGTAAGCATGCATAAAAACAAGCAGATAGCAAGTAGACCCTGGGAAGGGCAAACAAGTAGTAGGCTGACTGATTGGACTTGGGCAAATGAGTATTATATAATAATAGGAGATTTAAAACAACTACAGTAAAACCTTGTTATAATGCCCCTCGATAACTTTGCCACCACGCTTATCGTCACAATATTTTGAAGTCCCAAAATCCATTTTGTTTATTTTTTTTATCCGCCTTCCCCGATTTATCGCCAAACCCCTTTATAACGCCAAAATTTAACGGAACAAATGGTAGCGATGAATCGAGGTTTTACTGTACCTAAATGCAAACATTAAGTAAATGGCATTAATAAAGACATATTAAAGGTCCACATAGACATGAATGAAACAAGCAGTGTTTTCTCTGGGTCTCAAAAACAAATCGCATGGACTTTTCGCCACTTTTAATTTTTTTTCAGCACTGTCAGACATGTTTTCATGACTGTATGGGCTGTGTCATTTCTAATTTTTTTTTATGTTTTTCATGGTTATATTATTGCAATTAGAAACATATTTTTGACAATAATCAAGATCCTAGATGGCATCATGAAATGGAATATTGGACAATGATCTGGATACCGAGTAGTACATGTCTATCTATAAAGGTATTTTCATTAACATATTTTATTTTGAGATTAAGGGCAATCAGACCATTTCAGGCATACCCTCTGAATGTTTAATTTTTATTACCAGTATACATGTAGATATTATTTACTTTTAAGTTTTAAGATGATAACTTATTCTTTTATCTTAAATATGTTTGTTTACATATACAAATTTGACCTAGATTCATCCAATTTAAACTGGTATGAATATATCAATGCTTCTACAATGTGTAGTAATATTCTTTTTTACATTATTTTCAATCTTAAAATGTTTGTTTACATGAACAAAATTGACCTAAATTCTTCATGTTGAAACTGATATAAATTTAGGAGATGACCATGTCACAAATTAAGGTCTACCTGGAGATGTTTACGGAGCCAGGTAACCAGTATTTGCGACAGTAAAATCAACATTTGATGGTCAGAATTCTTCAAATACAAAACAGTTACCTCCATTCTAATGCAAATCAAATAATCTTATCTCATCTTGCTCAGTCTGTTTCAATTGCTAGTAGTAAGTGTCTTCTGTAGCGGCCACAGGTGGCCTACTCTTTTTCGAACTCTACAGAGGTGTCTGTAGTGGCACTGAGACACAACACCTCGTTTTATACTCTCAAATGAAAGACTATTCTAGTATAAGCTTTTTACAGTTCTAGTATGGACAAGAGAAGAAAATCATCTCAGAAAATTTCAAAGTCCCGAGTGTGGTTTGAACCCACAACCCTTGACTTAAAAAGCTGGTGGCAATACCACTCGGCCATGTCCTCCCATAAATAAAGTATACTATAAAAATCCATTGAATTGATGGCGATTCTTAAAACTCAAGTTAGACTTTATTATAAATACAGACGCATCAATGTTACACCAAAATTTACTTTCCATCACTAAAACATTAAAATCCAATGAATTAATAGTTTCATTGTTTGAAATACATAACAGATGCAATATATAGAGGATCTTGCATGAGTGTTTATGTAATATTGAATTTATTCAACGAGTTTAATAAATTCAATATTGCATAAACACGAATGCAAGATTCTATTTATTATATAATCCCATAAAAACAGATTTTTCGTAGATTTAAAACTTGTCTTCTCATTATAAGAAAGCAGCTGATTGACGGAAACACAACAAATTCACGTAACTGTGTACATGTGCAAAAAGTAATCCTGCTGAAATATTCGAAGTAAACAATAGTCAGTCCGCAGGATACAAGAACAAAACAACGATTTTCAATTTAAATACAATGTAGAAAAGTACAAAAGTATCAGCTTAAATTAGAAACAACAAACAGTGTCAAATGAAACAAACAACTGTGAACTAGGTCAATTGTGTGACGTCACTCTGGAATGACTATGCTTTTATGACGTCACACTCATTCAATACGATTTTTATTGTATGACCGTATTACATGGATTATTGAGTAGATTATATAATAAAAATTTTTATCAATATTAAATATTGAAAATAAATACCGGTACATCTTTGTATGCAACCTCGAATTGAAAACAACAGCACATGTACTACTATATAAGAATACAATAGTAACATTATGTAATTGTAACCTAAGACAGCAGGCAGCATCTAAACTATAACCACAAAAAACAGGTTTTATTGTGGTCAGGGTCCAATCAAAACTCTGTTTACAAAATGTTTACATTAGAATAATGTATAAATGTCTGCATAATGCATGTCAATACTCATTTTTCCACGTAGAAGAATGTCAAGAATTTTTACTCAACTATGACCAAGATTCACTTGGAACATGAGACTGGAAAAATGGGAATCCTAGTTATTTGTCACATTATGTATATGTGTGTGTGTGTGTTGGGGGGGGGGGGGGAAGATAAAAATTGAAACTGAATGATTTTTTTAATAATTAATATTTATATAAATTGATTTTGGCAATTTCTGAAGTCTTATACTCTTTTATAAACTTATGCCATTGTTTTCCAAAAATATTAATGAAATTTATACATTGGAAAGGGATACTGATATCATGGTTTCAACTATTGTGTCCGACCATAGACCAATACATAACAAATTATTATAGGCCTATAGGGTTGTTAGTAGAGTACTCGCTTTCTCTGTGGGAGGTCATGGGTTCAAAACCTGGCTAGCTGCTTGGGTCTGACCAAGACATGAAAATAGGAAGTGACTGTTCTTCCACCAAGCACTTGGCATTTAAAAATGAACGTTAATAGGACCTTCAGGAGATACCTTAAAACTGATGTCCCATGTCACTGCAAAGGTCAAAATTTCAACTTTACTAAAGCTGGTGACATTTCAATATAGGTAAAAGATTCTTGACCTAGATGTAAAATCACATTCATTCAAACAATCAACTATATAGGTCTCTGGTCTGACCAATATACATTTTTAAATCGGATTGTGTAGAATGCTTGTTGGATAAGCTATTCGTACCGTTGTTTTCACTGGCATGCCAATCATTCCTATGTGTCTTAACGCTGCGTGTCTATCCATGTCCTTGGCAAACATGGACTTCAAACGTTCACCATCATCGTAATCATCATCATATAAAGCTATTTCAAACATATTTTCATTAACTTTCTGTTTACGTAGCCTTGAACTCCATACAAACACTATGATAAAAACCAAGAGGGCGATAGCTGCAAGTTGAAGAATAATTTTGTATTTTCTGCGCATAGTTCCTGTATCTGAAGGCATCACATGTATAAGTTTGCAGTGTGTACACTAATATTTGTTCATGGGCAGAATTATCACGGGCTTTTATCCATTTGAGTTCATTTTCTACATTCTGCAATGTTTTATCACTTTGATCAACAGAATGCTTCAATAAACAAACTTTTTAAGAAGTGAATCATAGTAGACGCTCTAAATGTGTATAGGATGTTACTCATTCATAGTAATATCCGAATAGAAAAGAGGATTTGGATTCCGAATTTAAGATTACTAGATTGCTATCGTGAATGATTTGGAAGAGTACAAACGTTAACCATGGCATGGCAATGCACTGAAATATTTTAAAGTAACTTTTTAATAAATAAATAAATAAATAAATAAATAAATAAATAAATACAAAAAAAAATAAATAAATAAATAAATAAAAAATAAATAAATAAATAAATAAATAATAAATAACAGTACGATAAGACATAATAAGTCAGGTTTAACACTGTAGTTGGAAGTCTTAGAGAAAACAAGAAAAACAAGAAAGATTCCCAACAAGATTATAAAATTGAAATTAATGTCACTTGACAATATGTATTGGGGGCGGGAGTTGAGTATCATTTGCAGTTACTGCATTATTTTCGTACATATAGTCGAACTTGTGTTGAAAGCAACACATTCACCTCATAATATAAGATAAGGGACGCCTTTTATTTCTCTTGAGTCATGACCCAAACTCATATATTCTATGTGTTACATCCGAGACCCAGTGTGTGATCGAACACCCTTTTTTGGCCTAAAATGGTTTCTTAACAAGGATAAGTATTGTGTACAATGGTTTTTATGATTTTAAACAAGCGAGAAAAAACTGGTATATCTGGAGACAACCGATATTGATTGGTTGGTTGGTTGATTGATTGATTGATTGATTGATTGATTGATTGATTGATGATTGATTGATTGATTGATCAGTCAAGAATATTTTATTTATATCGAGACGTCACCAGACATATAGGTGAAGTGGCAGAAATGTCATACTCACGGGGCACCGGACAATGTGCAGGAAAGGTTCTTTGTGCATGCACGCCGCACGCAATGAACACGGGACGGCATCGGTTTTTAAGGTCCTTTCCGAAACACCACCACCACCCCGAACCCCGAATGTAGTATTTAGGGGGCGGGGGCAGAGTCTTTGGCTGTGATCTAGGGGGTTCGGGGTCATGCTCCCCTGGAACAAATTATTATATTGAATGGAGCAAAATTGTGCATTGTCAACAGCATCTTTGACATAATTCGGAGTGCTGCTTGAACATGATAAGAATATTTACACGAGAATTCAATAATGATGAACTGTGAAAAAATATTTTTATATAAATTAAGGAATCATATATTATTGACAATTATTCAAACACCAGCGGCGTACCGTGACCTGATTATATGTGTACACAAACTTGAAGCGGCGAAGGCGCGACCATGCTAAGGGAAGGGGGGTGTGTGGTAAATTTTGAAATCTATATGCTTCAAAACGGCTTTTCCTGTATTTTGAGACTGATATACAATACCTTCTCGTGTAAAATTTTTGATACAAATTGGAGCTTAATTACAAAATTTAAATATGCGGATCCTACTGATCCTTGGGAGTGGAAGGTTGGGTACCAGGTTCTCTGCGTTTGTCTCATAGATTTAAATGCATAAAAGTTTTTAGTTTGATAATATGAAAGTTTTTTAGATTTGAGCTCCGATTACAAATGATGATGCATAATTTATTGAAATCTAAATTAGTATTTTTTTATTTTGTATTAGCGTTTTATTTAACGTGTGCCTGTTTCTTGCTGTTTGATCTCTGTTACTTCCATTCCACAGCTACCAATTCTTCTGCTTAGCAATAAAGTTCAAGGTCATACAAATTACAATCATAGTGTTGATACACACAAGTAGTGAACCGGTCAGGATTTCATACTACCTTTAGGGGTCTTTTATTGTAAATGGTCCATAATGACAGGATGGAAAATTTGGTACCCGTGAAATTAAACCTATGATAGAAGGTACTTACCTTGAAGGAAATATATAATTATCCATATTTTCCCATATAACCGAGATCAATAAACAGTGTTGTTTTTCAAGTCACCTGTCCCCAAAATTGCTATATATGCGGCTTAGGTTCTTGAGCTTTACTCGTTTCAGACTTCAGACTGGTACCGACAGAACTGCCCACTACCCGCCTTACTGAAGAAAGAGTCTATTTTCTTCGATGAAACTGCTGCTTTCTTCATTATGTTTATAAAAAGCTTTGTTCCAACCGGAATAAAGAGTGTAAACCGAAAACGGCTCCATACAAACTAGCCGGAAAATGTGGAACACACACACACCACACACACACACACACACACACACTCTCTCTCTCTCTCTCTCTCTTATACCTTTGTTTTATTTTAAAATAATTTTTGTGACTAATTTATGTGTACGCACTTGCGTTTTTGCGTATAGGGCGGTACGCCACTGATTACACATGTAGTGCAGTACTTTGTAGGGTTTAAATTAAGCGATTTTGTAAAGAAACTTGAGACTTTTATAACACTTAGTTACATATCAGGCATTTAGATTAATAATTTGATGGCGGTTTTGAGCGAAATCGTGAAGCAACAAACATTGACTATGCCCCCTCTTGTCCCCTGCAAGCTACGACTCCGCCATGTCTTTTATTTCTAAATCCCGAGGGCTTGGCGAAAGAACAGTAGATCTTTTTTTAAGTCTTGGTCAGACACCGTCCGGGATTCGAACCAACGACCCCCATGATACGGAACGAGCGGTCTACCAACTGGGCTAAAGTAGTTAGTGGACCACATAATAAAAATGCCAACCCTTTGGTTATCATTTTGTCCTTTAAAGATGTGTAATTAATCTTGGTTTTTGTTCCAGAAGTAACTTTAGATAAAACTAGTGGCGAGGTCACCGGTATCTGTGTCCCATATGGCTGTATTCACATCTCGGTTATTGCTATAATTTGAGGACACCTTTATAACCATGAGGATAATAATCGTATTACTTATTATTTGTTTGTCTCGTAAGTAATTTTTAGAAATAATTTCCGAAAACAATGTGTGTAGAAAATGACTTTATCATATTATAACATGAAAATCCATAATTTCCAAGTTACGGGCAAATCTTGGAATAAGGATTTAAAGCCGTACAATTATACTACTTTGATCAAAAGATCAAAACGTTTGTTCAAAGTCACTTTGAAGGTTGTTTAGACCATCAAAAGCTCGGATGAAAATATTCACCAAACATTTAAAAAAAACTATTAGAATTGCAACAAACCATTAAAACTTATTATTCAATACATTTTAAAAAATACTACACAGCAGCTTATGTACCATTTTTTAATGTAATGATGCTATTATTATTATTATTATTATTATTATTATTATTATTATTATTATTATTTAAAAAAGGTATGACATAAGTCCGTCCAAAGTTTCTTACAACTTTGATTCTAGTCGAATTGGAGTCCAGCTAGGTCAGCTTTCAATTAACACACTTCGGGGTCGAAGCAAGCATATGTTAATCAAATGTGCTACCCTGATATTATTTAGAGGCCCGTCCCTGTTACTTTGATAACCATAGGGTAACATCAAAACTTTGACCAAATCTGTGTGATTAAAGATTTTGATAAAAGTTTTTTTTACAGTGTAAACCTACCCGAAGAAAAATATCTAGCTGCAGTTGTACGACCATTCCTTGGCTAGGTTTTTCTAAACTTAAAATCAAATGTTGGCAATCTAATTTAAACAGGAGATGCTTACCCATTCGGAGCACCCGGCCTCACTTCCCTGGTGGAAGTTCACGTGTCTAGCCTAACTTGTCAGTTCCAAAGTTTTTGCCGGCTTTGTTTCTGGATTGTGATTCGGACATGGATTAGTATGTTTGTTTTTTATTAAAACAATGAATAAACATTTTGACAAAATCAAATCAAATAAGTTAATGTAAGCTAGACGTGATCTTCCTAATGACAATACACAAGTGAAAACCCGCTTCTTTTGGAATACCAAAACCATTATCACCCCGATTATTGTACTTGCACTATTAACATATTCGAGACCACATTAATTATAACCATGATGATTTTTTTACATTGAAGTATGTGTAGAAGCTGCTTCCTATAAACGTGGGAGTTGTTTGTCCATGTGTGGCCCGTATGGGCATAAGTGCCCGGATGGATATGACTGCAACAGCAATGGCTGTGGTCACGAGTGTTACCGAAGTCCCAGTTATCAAATGCCAGCAGGTTAGTGACATTGAATTAAACAACGCATCACTATTTCATTATGTGCATCAAATGAAGTGGGATGGAGACATATGGTGTTTACCACAATTTTTTACACCATATTTCCCGAAAACTATCTAACATATCTTAACGAAACTTCACAGGAACAAGCTTTGGTTGGAATAGATGTGCCATTGTCCATTCTATTTGGATCATGTACATGATTGGAAAAACATATATTTCTGAGTGGGGTTCGTTTGGGGCACTTTCAAAGTGCCATCTTCGTTTCAGATATAGCCTTGTTATATAAAGATGTTACCTACGGAATAGAAACCTGCAGGTATTTTTTTCGTATGTCCAGTAACAGGAATGAGCGAGGGTTCTGTAATGACGAGTGTATCATTGTCTTTAAATAATTCTTACTGACAGGTTAAGTTGTTACCCTGATATTGAAGTTTTGTATAATTAATGGAAATATATATTAATATCTAAAAATTAACTGGCTTTTCTTTAAAACTGGTACTTTAATAATTATTATCATTTATGACGTTTCGTAGTTCTATGTTCCTTTCATTTACAATTTTGATTACACATGTGGCGGAAGAATCCAGCTAAACAGGAAGCCATTACTATTCCGGAGCACTCGGCCTGAATGGCTGAAGTTCACGTGTTAAACTTAATTTGCCAATTTCAAAAGTTTTTACTTTGTTCTGGGATTGTGATTTGAACATGGAATGGCATGTTTGTGATTGTGATTTTGACATGGATTGATATGTTTTTGTTTTTGATTGTGATTTAGACATGAATTGACGTGTTTATGTTTGGGTTTGTGATTTTGACATGGATTGGTATGTTTGGGATTGTGATTTTGACATGGATTGGTATGTTTGTGATTGTGATTTAGACATGGATTGGTGTGTTTATGTTTGGGGTTGTGATTTTGACATGGATTGGTATGTTTGGGATTGTGATTTTGACATGGATTGGTATGTTTTTATTTGTGATTGTGATTTAGACATGGATTGGCGTGTTTATGTTTGGGGTTGTGATTTTGACATGGATTGGTATGTTTGGGATTGTGATTTTGACATGGATTGGCGTATTTGTGTTTAGGATTGTAATTTGGACATGGATATATAAAATATACAGAGCGCTAAGTCAGCTCAAATTTATGCCCGAGGTTTGTGCCCACGACATCCAACTGAGTAACCAAGGTGGTCATTATTGTAATCAGATGTACATATATAATTTCAGGTTGCACGGAGGTCCATTGTGATTTCCATTGCCCACTAGGGTTTCTGACAGATGCCAATGGATGCGACACATGTAGATGCGATTATAGCGCTCTGAATACAATTGGATGAGGTAACACACGCATCTCATTAAAGTAATTGTGAAAGATAAAAGAAGAGAGAGAAAAGGAGGAGAGAGAGAGAGTGTGTGTGTGTGTGTGTGTGTGTGTGTGTGATGCAGTACAACGTTTTAGTTATTATTTTGATATATAAGGTGCCGTAATGTTATTAACAGTTTATAACATGAGTTAAACGTTAATAAATCCGGATTGTTACTTCATCTTCATTTCCGTTTTGTATTTAAGTTTATTTCTTCCTATCAAAACTGAAAGTAGTAATATTGGCAACATCCAATAGGCGTAAACAAAAAAGGCGATTTTATCAAATTTATTGATAATTTAAATATTTTGGAATTTAATTATGGCAGCAAAGCTTGACCACGATGACCTTATAACATGTCCTATATGTTTTGAACACTTTACGGACCCTAAACGCTTGCCTTGCTTTCATACATTTTGTCATCCATGTTTGAAATCATACATCATAACACACCTGGGCGGGAAAGGACAGAAAGGTCAAGATTTTCCCTGTCCAGTTTGTAGACAAGTGGTCAGTGTCGTGGATAAAACTTTGTTGTCGGAGAAGATAGCGGACAACATACCCGGTAATTTTTTGATAGCGACGTTAATGAAAAGGTCAACAAATACAAACACTGGAAAATTGTGAGACCCCTGCCGGCGCGATGAAAACGATTTGACTGCCGTAAATTGGTGCATGCTCTGTACAGAGGCTCTTTGTCAAGAGTGTACGACTTTCCACAAACGACTGGATCCATCAAAGCACCAAACAATTCCAATTGATGAAATGGAGTCGGAAAAATCAACCACTGGATACCCCACTGGATGTATACGAACTCTGTGTTAAGCATGCCGGGAAAGTTCTCGAGGTGTATTGCGTTGACCACAAAGAAATGGGTTGTGTCATTTGTCTGACAACATCACACAGAAAGTGTGAGAATATTTACACTTTTGAAGAAATGGTGAACAATTCAACTGAAGCTGAAACATCGGAACATTTTAATAACAAGTTAAGTGAGTTGGACAAGAAAAGCGAGGATTTGAAAATCAAGACGGAGGAGAACTTAAGCCATTTGAACACCAAGTATGACGAGATCAACCAGAATGTATCAAATAACATACAAAAAGCCAAGGATAAACTGGACCAACTTCAGAAAAAAAATTGAACTTCAGTTTAAACAAAAGCATATTGCATAAAGAAGAAACCGTTAAACTTGCCGAAAGAAAAGACCAGATTGAAATATTTCAGGACAATGTGAAGAAAGGACAAAAGTTACTACAAGTTGTAAGTGAGCAGGGATCACCAAAACAAATGTTTATAACAAGAGAGAAGATACAACAACAGCTAAATGATCAAGTTTTACGGCTTGAGGAATATCTCGGAGATGTCAGATGTGTTGATTACGTATTAAATCTTGATTCTACAGTGACATCAGTCGTCCAGACCGTTAATTGTGTGGCTAAACTAAACATAAACTCTACTTCTGATCTGTCCCAAAACTTAACCGACATTGTGAAAGTAACAAATCAACTGGGTGGAGAAAAGTGGGACAGCGCATCTGAACTTGACGTCATAGAAGTCCGTAGGTTGGGCAGTACAGATGTTTGCAAAAATTTCACAGGAGGGACTTATCTAATGGATGGCAGAATGGTGTTTTGTAATTGGAGTGCAAGAAAACAAGTGTTCGAGAAGTCTGGAAAATCTTTATTTGAGACTGTTGTTCTAGATTATCAACCATCAGACGTGTGTTGTACATCGGACAAAGAAATTTTTGTTTCATTTGATGATCAAAGTTACATTAAAAAGTATGAAGTCTCAAAAGTAAAATTTGTAGAAAAGGGCATTATCCCTTGTAAACGCGGGCCTTGGGGTTGGCTGTTACCAAGGATAGTATCACAGTGTGTGCCAAACTTCGTCGGACCGTCGGACAAGTCCGGTAAAATTACCGCTGGTCCGATAAAAAAATCAGATTTTTCCGGACCATATGTCCGGTAACCAGTTCGGAAAGTAGAGCGCCAAAAATCCGGATTTATAGTTCCGATCCGATTCGAATTTATTATTGCCATCCGACTTCCGTTATTACAAAAATGTGCTCCAGGAGCTATTCCAGTGAAACCAATAAAACGGGAAGCCACGTGAGACACAAAGTATGAAGTAAAACGTGAAAGAAAACTTAGGCAGCATTGGATGGAGGGGCGACCATGGTTGCAATTTGACGGGGAGAGATGCGTAATGAAATGTACACACTGCTTTGAATTTTACGGGTCAGAAGGCGCAGCACCGATAATAATTTAAAAGGCCAGAATACATTTATTTGCACCTCCATTAATAAATGTATTCAGACTTTCAAATAATTATTGTGTGCTACTCCTCCCGACCCGTAAAATTCAAAGCAGTGTGTGCATTCCATTACGCATTTCTCCTCGTCAAATTGCAACCATGGTCGCCCCTCCATCCAATGCTGCTTAAATTTTATTTCACGTTTTTCTTCATAATTTGTACCTCCCGTAGCTTTCCGTTTTAAGGGTCATTTAAGTAGGAAAATTCAAGTGAAAACCATTTGGTTGAAAAGCGTGAAAGAGAGTCATAATTATGAAATTACCTACAAAAGTGTGAAGATTTATAAATAAAAATAAAGTAGGAATTGATAATTTAAGCAATTTTAAAGTATTTGTTGCATTTTTTAAAGAAAATTGTGCAAAAACACACGTGTTGGGGAAAACAGCTTACACCTTGTATAACGAATTGATGTTAAAAAATGAAAAGATATTAAGATAGTCAACATCATAGAGCAGTGCAAAGGGGCCAGAGTTTGTTAAAGAAATACGAGGTTTTTGAAAACTCGACAATTTACGGTTGAGGTTTTTTATGTTTTGTTTTCCTTTTAAAAATGCGTGTACCAGGCGTGATAGTTCATATTCTAAGGCTACCAACGATCCAAGGGAAGATTATAAAAGCTAAGTTTGTATATTACTTGATTATTTTTGAAGCATATTCGGCTGTATATAGTTCAGCATTGTTGAACAATATTTACCTCAATTTAAATAGAACAGTATTGAGTGACCGTGCACTTTCAGTGACTTGTTGTATTTAGGATTAGTAGTGGCCTTAGAATATAAATATCACGCCTGGTACACGCATTTTTAAAAGGAAAATAAATCGTAGGTAACCTCAACCGTAAATTGTCGAATTTTCAAAAACCTCGTATTTCTTTAACAAACTCTGGCCCCTATGCACTGCTCTATGATGTTGACTATCTTAATATCTTTTCATTTTTTAAAATTAATTCGTTATATAAGGTGTAAGCTATTTTCCCCAACACGTGTATTTTTGCACAATTTTCTTTTAAAAAATGCAACAAATATTTTAAAATTTCTTAAATTATCAATTCCTTCTGTATTTTTATTTAAAAATCTCCACACTTGTGTAGGTAATTTCATAATTATACCCCTATTTCACGCTTTTTAACGAAATGGTTTTCACTTGAATTTTCCTACTTAGATGACCCTTAAAGGAAAAAATAAATAAATATTTACAAAACCGAAACATTGTTTTCTTTTTATTGAAGAATTTTCGGTCCAGTAAAAAAAATACGGTCTGGTAAAGTTTCTAGGTTTACCAGACCGAATGTCCAATAATTATTTTGAAAGTTTGGCACACACTGGTATCAAAGTAGGCAACTTAGAAAGAGTGGACATACTGTCATTAAATGGATCATTTAAACAAACTTTGTCAACAAGAACAAGCAAGAATCTCTGTTACGTCACCGTATCACCAACCGGTCACGTGCTTTATACTGATGGGAATGACGTTATTTGTAAAGCTTTCGATGGAAGAGAAATCACAAGGTATTCACATCCAAACCCTCAAGAGCGACTTCGTGGAATTGCTACCGATAAAAATGGTAATTTTTACGCCTTTGGATTTATTAGTCAAAACGTATGTGTGTTTTCACCAGATGGAGGACAAATGCATATACTTATTGAGCATATCGAAAATCCTTTCAAGATTGGAATTGAACCACATGGTAGCGGTCTTTTTGTGACTTCACACACGTACGGGGCTGAACTCTATACAAAATAGATGATGCAGACATTATTGTCGTTTTGACATTTATTTATAGTATGTTGTGATACGGTTCAAGAAAACAAATGAGCACAGATGATTAGTCTACAGTAAGAAACAGTTGCTTTATTCTATGTGTAAGCACTGGTGTTAGTCACGTGTGAAATGTTACTTTTTTTCTATGTGTAAGCACTAGTGTTAGTCACCCGTGTAATGTTACTTTTTTTCTATGTGTAAGTACATGTGTTGGTCACCCGTATTATGCTACTTTTTTCTATGTGTAAGCACTGGTATTTGTCACCCGTGTAATGTTACTTTTTTCTATGTGTAAGCACTGGTATTTGTCACCCGTGTAATGTTACTTTTTTCTATGTGTAAGTAATTGTGTTAGTCACCCGTGTAATGTTACTTTTTCTATGTGTAAGCACTGGTGTTAGTCAACCGTGTAATGTTACTTTTTCTATGTGTAAGCACTGTTGTTAGTCAACCGTGTAATGTTACTTTTTCTATGTGTAAGCACTGGTGTTAGTCAACCGTGTAATGTTACTTTTTCTATGTGTAAGCACTGTTGTTAGTCACCTGTGTAATGTTACTTTCTTCTGTGTGTAAGTACTTGTGATAGTCACCCGTGTAATGTTACTTTCTTCTGTGTGTAAGTACTTGTGTTAGTCACCTGTGTAATGTTACTTTCTTCTGTGTGTAAGTACTTGTGATAGTCACCCGTGTAATGTTACTTTCTTCTGTGTGTAAGTACTTGTGTTAGTCACCCGTGTAATGTTACTTTCTTCTGTGTGTAAGTACTTGTGATAGTCACCCGTGTAATGTTACTTTCTTCTGTGTGTAAGTACTTGTGTTAGTCACCCGTGTAATGTTACTTTCTTCTGTGTGTAAGTACTTGTGATAGTCACCCGTGTAATGTTACTTTCTTCTGTGTGTAAGTACTTGTGTTAGTCACCCGTGTAATGTTACTTTCTTCTGTGTGTAAGTACTTGTGATAGTCACCCGTGTAATGTTACTTTCTTCTGTGTGTAAGTACTTGTGTTAGTCACCCGTGTAATGTTACTTTCTTCTGTGTGTAAGTACTTGTGATAGTCACCCGTGTAATGTTACTTTCTTCTATGTGTAAGCACTGGTGTTAGTCACCCGTGTAATGTTACTTTCTTCTGTGTGTAAGCACTGGTGTTAGTCACCCGTGTAATGTTACTTTTTCTATGTGTAAGCACTGGTGTTAGTCACCCGTGTAATGTTACTTTCTTCTGTGTGTAAGCACTGGTGTTAGTCACCCGTGTAATGTTACTTTTTCTATGTGTAAGCACTGGTGTTAGTCACCCGTGTAATGTTACTTTCTTCTGTGTGTAAGCACTGGTGTTAGTCACCCGTGTAATGTTACTTTCTTCTGTGTGTAAGTACTTGTGTTAGTCACCCGTGTAATGTTACTTTCTTCTATGTGTAAGCACTGGTGTTAGTCACCCGTGTAATGTTACTTTCTTCTGTGTGTAAGTACTTGTGTTAGTCACCCGTGTAATGTTACTTTCTTCTATGTGTAAGCACTGGTGTTAGTCACCCGTGTAATGTTACTTTCTTCTGTGTGTAAGCACTGGTGTTAGTCACCCGTGTAATGTTACTTTTTCTATGTGTAAGCGCTGGTGTTAGTCACCCGTGTAATGTTACTTTCTTCTGTGTGTAAGCACTGGTGTTAGTCACCCGTGTAATGTTACTTTCTTCTGTGTGTAAGTACTTGTGTTAGTCACCCGTGTAATGTTACTTTCTTCTGTGTGTAAGCACTGGTGTTAGTCACCCGTGTAATGTTACTTTCTTCTGTGTGTAAGTACTTGTGTTAGTCACCCGTGTAATGTTACTTTCTTCTGTGTGTAAGTACTTGTGATAGTCACCTGTGTAATGTTAAGTTTTTCTATGTGTAACTACTCGTTCAGTCGTGTTACGTTAGATGTTTGTGTAAACATGTAGTTATTCAATTATTAATTAATCTCTGCATCAGACTAAACTTTCTGCAGGTTCGTCGTGTTCCGTACAATAACTTGCTTGATGAAAAGTTTATTGTACAGACTTTAAAATCCCAAATCTGACTCAATTATAAGGTCATCTTGGACATTCTGTTGAAAAAATGTATCAAAAACTCTTTTACAAAGGGTGTTAACTGATATTAATATCGTCAGGTCTATCAGTTTCTCACTGTTCGTACAGAATACAGAATGCAACTGATAGATTTAAACCACAACATAACATAATGGTCATAAACGAATTGTCGTTGGTGGTTGGAAACACGAGTGTTAATTTTAAGACGACGAAAAGATTTTAACTGGAGTCATGGGAGAGAAAAAGAGAGAGAAATCATTTTATCTTCCTTTTTCCAACGAAAACATGAATTATAATATTACTACAAGTATCGCAAGTTTTATTAATGGGATTATTACAAAATAACAACATGTAAACTGTATTTTCATGTGCATGAACTTATTCATACAAGGGGATCATTATAATTTTGTAATATTTCTCTTTTTTGTTTTAGGAAATCTTGTGTTGGCTTTCAGACATTTTGGATATAAATTTTTGACATACACAATTAAACAATTTATATCAAATGATAATAGTGGTTTATTTTCATTCAGCAAAAACGTATAACCTCTGATAGATTACCATCCCCATAGCCATAGGAAGACACAAACACTGACTGCGGTCCCACAAAACCAAACTGTCCAAGAAACAAATGCAGAGTAGGATTAGGTCATTGAGATTTACGTCTCTGTCAGAATTCTTTCACTTATATCAAGGCGGTCAGTTCTGGGGTGATAGAGGAAATCAGAGCGCCTGTTGAAAACCACCGCCTTCGGCAAGCGAACTGACAAACTTCCTTACACTATGGTCTGTCCCGAGTGTGTTTCGAACCCAAGTCGTTTGAGACGCTTTGATTTTATAAACTCCGGCTTTGGACCACTCCGTCACCGAGGACCCTGTTTATCCATGGGGCAACATGAGCTACATTTATTTTAATAGTTCCGTTAGCTTAGTGTTGGATTAGTTACGTCCCAGTCAAGAATATTTAACTTATAACAAGACCAGCTTTACGTGAAGTGACAGAAATTATAACCTTTGCACAGGTCTCTGGCATTTCTTTTAACGTGCAGTACATGCAGTGACACACAGCATCGGTTTTTAAGGTCTCTTCCGAAGGACCCTGTGACTTTCATTCCTAAATGCTGAGTGCTTGGCGAAAGAAGTCATTAATTTTTTCAAGTCTTGGTCAGACCCCGGCCGAGGTTTGAACCCATGACCTCCCACATACAGGCTTAGTGTTAAATTTTCGACAGATCTGTACTTTATATACATGACATTATAGTAATAATGTGTTCAAGAATACAAAGGACAATGCCATCATTGCTTTATTATTTTTATTTCTCTTGATTCAGCTGTGATTTTTAAGCCCAGCACCATACTTGTCTGCCATTCAACCACCAGGTGTCATAACAACCATCACAATAGTCGGACCTACAACAACATATACATTATATTTTTAATCGAAATTGGTTTCTGCAGAATAGAAAATATTAAATAATTACATAAATAGATAAATTTAACTGGAGTGTAGTAAAAATACATGAACAGAAGGCACTGTAACAACTCCTAATAAGAACCACTGCGGTAGCTCCGTCCGGGTCTGACCCAAGACTTGAAAGTGGGTAGTGACTGTTCTTTTGCCAAGCACTCGGCATTATGAAATGAAAGTCACGGTTCTTTCGGATGGGAACTTAAAATAAACGAGGTCCCGTGTCACGGTGGGCTTGGCACGCTAAAGAACCTTGTTGCATCAGCGCAACGCACAGGCAAATATATATGCACTTTCGCCTATAGCTGGCGACGTCTCGATATTAGTGAAATATTCTTGACTGAGGCGTTAAACACCATTACTCACGCACTCCTAATAAAGTCCTAAGAGTGAGACTCCAGACGAGTAATCTTCTTGACATTACCAAGTAAAATTATTCTTGAAAAATTGCACGACTTGTATTTAAGTTGAAAACATGATTTTAGCCAAACACAACATGAGTTTTTATTTGTCCACGATTACTTGATTGATTAATTGAATGAGGTTTCAAGGCACGTCAAAGGGAACTTTACATATTGATTATACAACGTAATTATAGACTGTGGAATGTTATGTAAAATGGTATCCTATTTCAGAAGTTGGCGTTGGTTAGCAACAGACGAGGCCCTATAATTGACATGTACAATTCAGCGCCACATATGCTGTTCCAAACACTCCTAAATTTATAGCGTCGATTTTGACTGGGGAGTTAAAAAAAAAATACTCCACCACACCCTTCTTGTCACAACTGATAAGGGTATGTCGTGCATGAGGGTGATATCACATGCAAACCACCACAACAGTTACTGACGACTGTTGTCAAAATGCTGTTCCATGAATTGAAAAACGTCCAAAAAGAAGGGAGTGTGCTTGGAGTGAGCAATTTCGTTACACACCACAGTCAAGATTCTTGCACTTATATCGAGAGGGGATTTCAGTGAATTTGGCGGTATCTGGAATGCCAGTAGAAAAACCACCTACCCTCGGCGAGCTCTTCAAGAAGACCGATGCCAAAAACGTTAAAGAAACAATATTCTAGTGTACTTACACACAATGCGCTTGTTTATTTAGTGGACATCCCATTTTTTTCTCCCTCTCACAGGGGTCTATGTCACAGTTTGTCAGTGTCTTCCCCGGTGGACACGCGGCCCTCCTTACACCGCCTGAAGTAGTTACAAAAATAACTTAATTAATGTGTGTTGAAATCTAATTATTTTGATGGAATTTGTAACAGAAAGTCCCGCACTTAACTTCATCAAGAACAAGACACAAAAAGCGAATGCAGGAAAAAATCAACCTTCTGGCTTTGGACAAGCATTCAACGAGACAAAATGGTATCCAGTGGTGTGATCCAGGTACATTTGTAGGACCGTTGTGATCCTAATTATTATTACAAAACCAGTGGTCCTTAAAAAAGAATTGTCAAACGACTAATCTCTGATATTTATTCAATCTCTCTCTCTCTCTCTCTCTCTCTCTCTCTCTCTCTCTCCAAAAACCCCTTATTTTTTGTTTCCATAAAAAATCTATTGTTAATAAATTACATACCAAATACTGTCGTAAAAACAAGAGATATCACCACCAGGCCCAGCACCGTCTTCATGTTTTGTTTTATTTATCGTAAAAACTCAAAGATTTCGGTCTTTTAAACCAGTTTTATCTTATCATTTGAACGCCCAAGGTAAATGTTGTGATAAGAAGTTCAAACTAGTTGAAGTCTAGAAAAGAATGTGTTTTAGATTGTAATGGAATTGTCTAGTGGCGTTTAACGTCCCAGTCAAGATTATTTCACTCACATCGTGACGATCAGTTCTGGGATGTGGTAGAATACCGGATTGACCGGGGTCAAACTAGGAATTCCCTAGCGGTGAGAGGCGCTGTACATGTGATCCGTAGATTCATGCTTCACACCACTCGGTCATCTTATTAACCTCTTGTATTGGTTCAGAAAGTTGTATTTCGACATTAGCTATGTCGAAATGTACGAAAGCTTATTATACGAAAGCCTATTAAGCTCATGAATAAAAAAAATTAAAAGGCGTAATAACGTTTCGTACAGATCCAGTAAAAATGTGCCTTTACTATTTCATGACATTTTAAAAAATGATCTGAGCAGACGGAATATTTAGTCACCTTGTAAGTACAACTCACAAAAATCATGATTTTACCTCACTCTGTATGACAGATACTCTTCAGTAAACACAGTGTGAAGTTACCTACTATCCATTGAATTATGAATTGTGATCCCAATTGACCTGTTGACAAAATAATTTTCATTACATTAACTTCCATTATTTAAAGAATGGGGATTTAAAACTGTATTTTATTTAAAACAAAGAAATGCAATATTTTGAGTTAGAGAGAAACCTCAAACTGTTATTTCTGTGAGAGGTTAACGCGCCTCTATTACTTCTTTCTCTCACAGAATGAACAGTTTTATGCTTCTCTCCATAACTTAAAATGCTTAAAAAGGGATGATTAATGAATCGATGCACCAAACCGTAAACCGGGTACCGAGGGGGCACACGATATAGTAAATATTTTAACATACTTATAGTAATGGGCCATACTTTACTATTCTTGAGATAAAACTAGAAAAACTGTGAGCCACAAGCTCACAAAAATACCCCCGCTCCCCAACATAAAATATCCATCGGATCAAATTTCTAAATAGGAGGTGCACATCTACATTATATCACAAAGATTGTGTGAAAGTTTCATGAAAATCCATTGAATGGCTTAGGAGGAGTTGCGGATAAGAGATAGGTACCCTAAGGTGTAACGGAAGGACACACGGACGGACACCCCTATCACTATATACCCCCACTTTCTAAGCGGGGGGTATAATAATGATATATAACAAAGACAGTACAGAGACCTCTCTTTATATAGACCTTATTTACAATGACCATTTACACTTATCGACAAAAACTTAAGGGGACGAACTTACACAATGCATTTTGTCCGTATAATAAAACTAGAGACAGCTAGATGAATATCTCCAATAAAACTGTAGTTTTTATGATAACTGGTAAATTAAAAAATATTTTAAAGACAATAATAAAGATTAGACACTTCACCTTTTACTTACCCTTAGTAAAAGTAATGTACAGATGTGACCGCAGGTATAACAGTCTTTAAGTTTTTTTCACGCATGCTTGATTGGAGCTGTTTATGAGATAAAGACGAAAATTGTTCAATTTAATTTGTTCTATATTGAAAATCACTTTTTTCCTGAAGAACAGAGAACCTAGAACAACCTTTTTCGAAATCGATCGAAATAGATGTACTTAGCGCTTGTCAAGTTCAATATACTTGGCCTAATTGTTATGTGTTAATTTTTAATGACCGACACTTCATATGAGGAATTTAAAATTATCACAAAATCCTCAGGTGTTTAAATATATCCTTACGTCATACATCAGATTAAACAGAAGGTAATGTAAAAAGTGCTAGGTAAATCCGTCATACCTCTTAAGTCTTAACTGTGTCGTTCAAGAATACTATTAAGTAGACACAACACAGAATGATGTTGTCATAACTGTTATAAAATAGTTCTTATCTTTGTTGTTCTATCATTTTTCATATCCTATTTTCTTTGACGTGTATCCAGGCCCGTAGTATCCGGGGGCCCCCCCACTTTTTTGTGGACTTATAAAATTTTTAGAAAAAATGTATGAAAACCTGTTAAAAATAAACTTGTATAACTTCATGAACGCGTGAGCTATATAATTTTAATCTTTGTGATAGTTTTACTGAAGCTAGCATGTGATTGTCGTTTAAATAGTGTGTAAACAAAGGTCAAATCCGGACTGGAGAACATACGGTAGCGTTTCCTATTCCGCGTGTTATCATTCTAGAGTGACTTCCGAAATCGTATTGGAGACTTTTAATTTTATGTTATATAATCACCATGTATCAGAGTATATTGTCCAGAAATATTGCGGAAATCAAAAAAATCAAGTTGAAACAAGAAACAATATTGGAAGACAGAATCAAATTTGATTCAATTGGAAATTACGTGATAGATGAGTTGGGGACATCACTTGTTCCCGACGACATAGAACATTTATCTACAAGTTCAGTTGCCATAAAGACAACAGGAAATGGCAACTGTTTGTTTAACGCAACATCATTTATGTGTACATAAAAAACTAGGGTGCCATCTCAGGTCTTTCAGAGCCGGTATCAAAAAGTTCTGTCATATTATTTGTGGAAGGTTCGTGGTCCTACCAAATTTTTTCCAAAGAAATCTCTGTGTTCTCCACCAATAATTTTGGATATCCGTTAGTACAACTTTGTGAATTTTTATAATTAAAATTAGAAATTGTATGTAAAATGTGCCAATTAAACCACTTGCTGATTGATATATGAGAATGCAGGAAATGACGTCTCAGACCTTCTGATTTTTAAAATTTTTCTGGGGGGCATGCCCCAGACACCCCTAGTAGGCTCGGCCACTTCGTGCCCTCGAGGTCGAATTACACAAAATGTGGCCCCCCCACTTTCAAATCCGTTGCTACGGGCCTGGCATCTGCCTATACGGGGCGAGACTCGCGGTCTACCGCCTTAGCGCATGTACTGGATGGATCGTCATATATAAATGTTGCACAAAAATGCCAAGCGGACAGGTTAATATTGTTTACCTATACATTTTTCAAATGGAATTACATTTATTTCGTCCACATCATAAAAAAAATCTAATCTCAAACAATTCTCCGTATGTAGAATCAATGCTCAAGTGGTTAAGAGAGTAAGGAAAGTATGGACCTAAAGTTTGCTGGAAAAGCTGCCTTATCCTTCAAAGTACTGGCTAAGTGGATTTGGTAAAATACATTTTGCTCTTTCGGTTTTGGATTATGTTATAAAGTTTATAAGGTCAGTGGTTAGAACAAAATCTTTGGCCATATTTGCCCAATTTCATTTTACATTACACCGAAATTTTATTACATTACAAAAAAACCTTGTTTTATTACATTACTCATCGTTTCTATTACATATCAAGGTGTTATTACATTACACGAAAAAATATTACACTATAAGATGGTTATTACATTACTTTGCGTCTCTCACCGCTGTGAGTTCGAGTCCCGCTCGGACCACATGTGGGAAAGTGAATTTTCCTTACCGTTGGCCTTTACTGATTCAACTGGTATCAGTATAATGGACTGGGGGAGTGATACGCTTGTCTGCGGCGTACTGACTCTGTGAGCTAGCACGGTAAAGTCGCCCTGAGTGCGCGCTAGTACAAGGCAGACCATACAATACACTCGCACTTCACATGTGTCATATACCATTTTTTGAATTTAATCATAAAATACATTCAAGAAATGATATACCATTTTTTGAATGTATTTTATGATTAAATTCAAAAAATGGTATATGACACATGCATACACAAAAATTGTTCATAGATTAATCCATAGAGATTAATTAAATAGTTCTCGTCGCGAATAGCTGAAAAATTGCTGATGCGACGTTAAGCAACATTCAACCAACCAACCAACATTACTTTGCATTTATTTCACAACAAGGTCACTAAAGTTATGTAAGAGGCATATGAACATGAACATTTCAAATCAAAACAGAGATTGTCAGTTATTTGGCGTTCATAATTATCAATAGCTATAGTTTATATAAAGAATATTTAGATATATAGATATCGAATTATACTAGATACATTTTATAAATTAATAAATAAATAAATAAATAAATAAATAAATAAATAAAATGACTGTGGAGTACCTGATTGTTTTCAGAATTTCCTAAATCTTTTACGAGGGGAAGTCAGAAAGTTCATAGAACAGCGTATTCAGCCAAGCGTAACACACATTTTCTTTACTTATTTAGACAACACAACATTCCGCCATTTTAAACTAATTAAGTTTATTTGTCATAAAAATATTTGTGTAATTTTCAAAAGCATTCAAAGTTGGTGACCATCAAGCAATGATGGAAAATCAAAATGTTGAGTTTAGGGCAGTAATGAAGTTCCTTGCAGTAGAGGTATCAAATGCCAAAGAAATTGACCGAAGAATGGACGAGGTGTACAGTGACAGTGGTCCTGCCTATTCCACAGTGGCAAAATGGTCAGCTGAATTTTAACGTGGGCGCACCTCACTAAAGGATAACCCACGGTCAGGTAGGCCAGCTGATGCCATCACAAAGGAAATTGTCACGTCTGTGGAGACCCTCATAATGAATGATCGTCGAATTAGGATTGATGACACAGCTAAGGAGTGTGACATTTCACATGGAAGTGTATACACGGTTATCCACGAGCATCTTGGGATGTCAAAAGTATCCGCAAGATGGGTCCCCAGAAACCTTAATGTACAGGATCGCATCCAAAGACTCCAGTCAAGTCGGAAGCTTCTTGGCATTTATAATGATAACCCGGAAAGCTTCATTTACGTTTAGTAACTGGTAAAGAAACATGTATTTATCATTGGGACCCGAAACCAAAAAAGAGTCCATGCAATGGCTCACCCCCACCAAAGAAATTCAAAACCCAACCATCAGCTGGCAAAGTCATGGCCACTGTGTTTTGGGATTCTTAAGGTGTTCTGTTAATCAATTATAAACCTGCTGGAATCTCTATCACTGGGACTTACTATGCTGATCTAATGGAGCAGCTGAAACCTGCTATTAAATTAAAAAGAAGGGTAAGTTGAGCCGAGGGGTATTGCTTCTTCACGACAATGCTCCTGTGCACAAGTCAAGGATTGCACGATTCGTGAATGCAAGTTCGAACAACTGAATCACCAACCCTACAGTCCCGATTAGGCACCAAGTGATTATTTCCCATTTCCTGATGATAGTGGACTTAAGGCTGCCACAGAGGCATGGTTTCAGGACCAAACCGAAGACTTCTATTTCAAAGGTATAGACAGTCTGAAAGAAAAGTGGGATAAGTGCAATGGGGTAAATGGGGACTATATTGAAAAATAATAATAAAATGTATGGTTTGTTGCGGCAATATATACCCCGTTCTATGAACTTTTTGACCTCCCCTGGTACGTTTAACAGTTTCGAAGAACTAAAATCTAATTTCATAAAATTATGTATAAATTGCCTCTTTACCATGAGTATATAGTTTATACGTCTGTATTCTATATCGGCGCATTTAAATTCAAACTTTGCTGTTTAAGGATCTTGTTCAACGAAAAAGTAATATGTTACATATTTACAATGTATATCTATTGTATTAGTATAATAAAACCATTTTCTATGTTGAATATTGCTATTTTATCGTTTTCAATATAAATATAATAAACATTGTAAATGCTTTTTAAATATATGTAGTGGAAAGTTTCAGTCTTATTTAGAAAAATGTGGATTCTAAAGAACTCTAAAGAATTACTTGAACGTATTACTTTGACTGCTCTATCTTGTGTACAAAGTATAAGAAACTTTTATGCCTATACACTTTCATCATTATCCCTCATTATAAATTAATAGAACGTCTCAAGCAAATTATTTTTTACAACTAGAAAAACTGTGAGCCACAAGCTCACAAAAATCCCCCCCCATAAAAAATCCATCGGATCAAATTTTTCAATAGGAGGTACACATCTACAAAGATTGTGTAAAAGTTTCTTAAAAATCCATTGAACCATTGAAGGGTTTAGGAGGAGTTGCGGATAAGAGATAGGTACCCTAAGGTGTAACGGAAAGACGGACGGACACTCTTTTCACTATAACCCCCCCCCCCCCACTTTTAAGCGGGGGTATAAAAAGGCAAGGATACAAAAATAATATCTAGTGCTGAAAAGGGATTCTGTTTAATTTATCAAAGTACTCTAAAGTATAATATTTAGTATTGAACAGACAATCAACAAGTGTTCGTGTTTTGATAAACAACATATTTGTTGTTCCGTAATATAATTTAACAGCGCCCAATTGGTGTACCTTTGGGAACAAACTTGCACCATTTCATGCCGATTTTTTTTAATTGGTATGGATCAAAATTTAAACTGGACCTTATTAAATTAGAGAATAGACTGTCGATGTAGCTATGTGAATGTCATCTATTCTAGTCAGCTTGAAAAACGATATCACTGATTCCTCAATAATTTCTCTTTATATTTGGACGTATACTTCAATTATGACAAAAAAAATCTGGGATATATATAACGTCTCATAGATCTCTGTTCCTTTAATTTTGAGGTCATTATTATATATTTTCAGATGAAATCTGTACAACTATTAATGTCCCTTTGTGCATTTTGCTACTGCATATCAAGAGCGGAAAGTCAGTTCATGTATGGATTAGTACCAGGTAAATAAAATATATAGTGAGATTTCACATATATTTACTTATTTCAAGATGACAAAATGATGCCGTATAATGTCGGGACTGGTTGTCATGCATAGTGGTATCTTAATTTTAACACCGCTATTGCAAGTAAAAAAATTTAATTCATATCTTACAGTTGTATATTTTAGACTACCGACTTCCGAAAAACTACAAATTACTTAAAAGTATTTACATTTGAGTAAATAAAGACGTGTTTGATAGCATTTAATGTTCTAGATAAACCAGGGCGCTTTCTTTTTGGAGCACCCGGCCTTACTTCCCTGGTAGAAGTTCACATGTTAAACATAATATGCCAGCTTCAAGTTTTACTTTGGGATTGTGGTGAGGACATAGATTGGTATGTTTGTTTTGTTCTATCATGTTGCATTTTGAAATCATAACAAGATATTTCGTATATCAATTGGTGAAAATATAAGTGATTTTTAAAGTTTAAACACTGAAATACAGTGACGTGTATGTGAAATAGGTATACGGCGATATCCAATGTAAAGAGGGAAATACATGGCTGCCGAATTGTTATAAAAAGTTCAATTTAGATATCTAAAGACCACATTATCGCCGTGTACAATCCTTCCCAATGATAATACGTAGAATCTGTAAGAAAGAATTGCAAATCAGGCATGTGAAAATCGCAAAGCCACAAATTAGATTGTTGATACTTCGTATAAGTATGAAACGAGGCTTTGCAATTCTCGTGGCCGGTTGGTTTTTCCACAAGATAAGGTTTGTACAGACAATAGTCATATAAGTAAATAATGTTAAGTAGATGTATTTTGATTGAACAAAACCATCTTATTTAAGCCAATTGTACCTGTAAAAGAATTTACAATCACTTTTTTACAAGCAAGTGTCATTAACATTTAATTCATACAAATTAATGTATATCCTAAAATTATATCTTTATCGATATTTCATGAAATAATAAAAGCAATAAGATCAAACGTACTCAAAAGAAAGTGATCATAAACACATCCCTAAGATATAAAATACGATGTAAATTACACTGTATTAAATATTAATTTTAGCAATCACTGTCTTCAATAGGTACAAATGTGATCGATGTTTTAAAGATCTACTTGGCGATACGTATATTTTCTCAAATAAACGGACAAAGATAACCAATTAGAACAACAATCTTCATTCCAGCAACAACAACAGCTGAAACAACAACAACAGCTGAAACAACAATAACAGCTGGAACAACAACAACAGCTGAAACAACAACAACAGCTGAAACAACAACAACAGCTGAAACAACAACAACAACAGCTGAAACAACAATAACAGCTGGAACAACAACAACAGCTGAAACAACAACAACAGCTGAAACAACAACAACAGCTGAAACAACAACCACAGCTGAAACAACAACAACAGCTGAAACAACAACAATAGCTGAAACATCAACAACAGCTGAAACAACACCAGCATCTGAAACAACAACAACAGCTGAAACAACAACAACAACAGCTGAAAAACAACAACAGCTGAAACAACAACAACAACAGCTGAAACAACAACAATAGCTGAAACATCAACAACAGCTGAAACAACACCAGCATCTGAAACAACAACAACAGCTGAAACAACAACAACAACAGCTGAAAAACAACAACAGCTGAAACAACACCAACAGCTGAAACAACAACACATTATTATTATTAGTAGTACCTGAGCCACCTTGATTCTTATTTTGAAATATTCAAAGAAGATTCTTCGAGTAAAATCAGAAAAAGAAGAATCTTAGCAACGTAGCAATAATTATGTGCCCCCTTTTCATTTTGCGGATATTAAAATGCATCTTAATAAATATGCTTAAATTATCCATCGCTTTATGTTATTTTTATGCCCAAACTGCTATTTTCGTATATTTAATCAAACAAACCACATATTATCAAAATGATTCCGGTTATAAGGTTGACAGAGTTCCTAATTGCATTAGAATACGAATAAGTTGCACATTTGTAAAGAAGCTTTATTACATTTATATTTGTTTTCGTACATGTAAACATGTTTCATTTTGTACATGCAAATGTGTACATCAAACAATTACTTTTCAGTCAATCATGTGCAGTCATTGTCATAGCGGGGTCATTCTAGGAAATTAAAGTTCCACTAACACATCAAATAATTTATATTCTATTTATAAATAATGTAAAATTTGTTTTTTATTTTAACGGTTTGATTGAAGCTGTTTATCTTACCAGTCATAATTAGGTCATGCTGTACTTTTCACCAAAAGCAGAACTTAAGTGGTATTATCAATGATAAAATTTAAAAGTTTTCTGAACACCATGTATAGCTGTCAATACAAAAAACTATTTAAGAATGAGTATGTAATCACACGCTCTATGTAACATACACCTGACATTATCTAGACTTACGAATAACTAATGAAAGGTACTGTACCAATCAAAAATAAACAATACTTATCCATGTCACCAATGTAGTGAATGAAAATTAAAAAAGGAAGATGTGTTTTGCTTTGCTTGGGGATTATGTTTTGAACATGGATAGGTATGATTTTTTTATGAAGCAAATACAGCTTAATTCAGTTTGAGAACTGAAGATTAGTTTTATTGGACGGAATGTTAATTTAGTTATTTAATGTAACTACTGTACTGGTGAAGTCCTTATTGGGCCTCTTTTGATTCAGCAACTAGTAACCTTTTTTGTGGATCTTTTATCTTTCCTCTGATTGACAAATGAAATTATCTAATGTCAAATATCGAAACAAACTATTTGATGTTGAAAAATGATCAACTCTTATGTATACATTTTCGCGAGAATGACAATTTTATTAAAAGAAAGTCACCAATATTTATGAGTATTTGTTTTTAAAAATGATATAAAAAATCAGTTTTCAATAATTGATTGAAAAAAAATCTATTGCTGACCCAAGGATATTGAAAGCCTCGGCTTATTTAGACCCACACAATATGTTCATAATATATTAACAATATTGTTGAAAAGTATGATATATGTATACAAACTTAGATTGGATATATAAATGTTTAACACCTAATAGTTCATTGCTTCTTTCATTCTCGATTTTGACAACACACGTGGCGGGTGGGAGGAGCTAGCTTAACAGGAAACACTTACCTTCCCTGAATTCTTCACTTTTGAAGTTTTCACTTTGCTTTTAAATTGTGATTTGGACATGGAATAGTTTGTTTTTATCATATTTTTTATTTCTGTTTTCCTATACAGGTCAAATGATCCGTGTTTATTCCAAAACCATAATATAAATATGTTTCTCATATGATAAAAAAACAAACATACTAAGCCATGTCGGAATCACAATCCAGAAGCCAATTAAAAACTGTAAACTGACAAGTTAGGTTAAACACGTAAACTTTAGATTAACATTAAAAATAATAAAAATAAAATTAATTGTAATTATATAAAAATAATAACAATAAAAAAAAACACATGTAATATCCTCAATAAAAAAAATTAAAATCTCTCCAAAAATTAAGTGTATTACAATAGAACACTGTATGCTGCAATGTTTCTTCTGATACACAATAATCACATTAAAGGTGAAGGTTTAATGTTCATCTTGAACAGTCTGTTGTGTGTAATAAGTTTATGTAGTAATTTGTAATAAAAAGATTGTAATTTTGCTTCAAAACATTAATTAGAGGACATTGCTTCTGTCCAATTGTCATCAAATAAGATTTTAAAGCATGTCGGTTTCAAGACATGATTAGAGTAATTTTTCCAAGTTTTTAGGAATGCTGTCTAAGTTTCAAGTACATGAAACATGTACCAATGGCTTAATTAAGATAACTGTCTCCAAATGATTCAACTCCACATACAGATATATAGATGACGTTCTGTCTCTTAACCCTAAATTTGGAGACTATGTGAATACCATTATCCTAGTGAGCTTGAAATAAAAGATACGACTGATTCCTCAAGTTCTGCTTCATACATAGACTTATACCTAAATTATGACCCCCACGAAAGTCTACATTTCAAACTTAACGACAAACGTGATGGCTTCAATTTTTCTACTGTCAACATTCCTTTTCTATGCAGCAATATACCTGCATCTCCTGTTTATGGTGTATTTTTTCTCAATTAATACGTTATGGTAGAGTTTGTTCCCACTACGGAGACTTTGTACAACGAAATTTGACGTCCCATAGTTCCATTTTCCTTTGACACAATTTTGATTACAAACGTGGGGGTGTATAGCTAGCTAAACAGGAGGTGCTTACCATCCACAGCGTAAAGCCTCACTTCCCTGGTGGACGTTAACGTGTCTAACCTGACTTGTCAGTATCAAAGTTTCTACTTTGTTTCTGGATTGTGATTCGGACAAGGACTAGTGTTTTGTTTTTTGGTTATGGGATAGAATATTTATATCTAAGTAATCGGTTTACTCATCTAAGTTGTCATTTAAAAACAAAATACCAATTGAATAGCAGTCTTTGAAGAATAATGGTTTACCATTTATTGAAATATTATCATTGTGCCATAACCTTTTTATATATTTTGGCTCACCAATTATATTTTCAAAATTATCCATGGTTTTCCATTGTAAAATAACACCTATATAAAATTCAGAGAGTCCTGGATTCAAATAATGTTAATTGTATGGTTTTCCTCTAATTGTTTTAACCTGTCTCCTTTTCTTGCATTAGAAGATTTAAAATTTGAATATTTTATGATTACCCCTCTTGATTTACATTCAATAGCATCCCACTTTAATTGCTTGTCTGATAAATCTTTATATTTAAATTTTAATTCATTTATACTTAATTTTATTTTTTTTCTACAAAAACATGGTCACCTAAAAGAGATGAATTTAATTACCAGAGACCTGGACATCCTTCTTAAAATAAATTTCCTATCAGCAACAGATGGATTTAGGAAATAAAATCTAAATCTAGTGACTACGTGCATTAAAAACTACATATTATCCAGTCTTAATTTAATAGCACTCGACGACGGTTTCGGAAAGCTATTCCTTATGGTTTTTCTATAGACCAATCGGATGTTTGTAGGTGATAAGTTAATATACATTTTCAATCATAACCAGGCATGCCTGATAGGAAAATACATCATCTACATTATATTATGTAGATATATATGTATCGTTAAAATAAAAATAAGATTTCTCACAAATATTGAATCAATAAACCTTACATTTACATTTGTACATAACACAAATGAAAAATAGAGTCAACGAGCACTCTTAATTACATATTATACCAGTTTTTATTTTGCAACAGTAGATGGCCGTTTCGGAATACAATTCCTCATAATTAGTTCAAAAACTAAAATAATGAAACCTAAAATGTTTTAAGATGTTGAAATCAAAAACACTAATCCATGTCCGTATCAGATTCCAGAAGCAAAGTAAAAACTTTGGAGCTGACAAGTTAGGTTAGACATGTGAACTTTCACCAGGGAAGTGAGACCGGGTGCTGTTGAGCTAGCTTCACCTGCCACGCGTGTAATCAAAATTGTGTGAAAGGAACATGGAACTATGGGACGTCAATCCTGGATACAGAGACATCAAACTTAACAATACTGTGATGACGGCCATAAACTTTTTAGGGCCTTGATAAGCCTAGGCTTGCAATATCCCTGAGACAACAATTTATTTGCAAGCAGCCTGCTTCGTTGTACAAGTTTCATTAAAAATTACATATAACACCAGTAAATTAATTGAAAATATTACCAAAAGACCAAAATATATTTTACCAAATTTATCTAAGGAAATATTTGCATGAGGGTGTATACCTTAGTTTGTGAGTAATTCCTAACTTTAACTTGCAGAAAATTTAGACACTAGTATATTTCTGACAATAATGCATAATTATTGCCTTATGTGTTTGTGATATCCTCGGGGCACCAAGCACCAGCAGAGATATCGGCTCAGGGGTTTAAGTTACATATTAAAGTGAATTTCAAACTTTAACTTGCAGGAAATTTAGACACCAGTATATTTCTGACAATAATACATAATTATTGCCTTCTGTGTTTGTGATATCCTCGTGGCACCAGGCACCAGCAGAGATATCGGCTCAGGGGTTTAAGTTACATATTATAGTGAATTTCAAACTTTAACTTGCAGGAAATTTAGACACTAGTATATTTCTGACAATAATACATAATTATTACATTCTGTGTTTGTGATAACCTCGGGGCACCAGGCACCAGCAGAGATATCGGCTCAGGGGTTTAAGTTACATATTATAGTGAATTTCAAATTTCAACTTGCAGAAAATTTAGACACTAGTATATGTCTGACAATAATACTTAATTATTGCTTTCTGTGTTTGTGATATCCTCGTGGCACCAGGCACCAGCAGAGATATCGGCTCAGGGGTTTAAGTTACATATTATAGTGAATTTCAAACTTTAACTTGCAGGAAATTTAGACACTAGTATATTTCTGACAATAATACATAATTATTACATTCTGTGTTTGTGATAACCTCGGGGCACCAGGCACCAGCAGAGATATCGGCTCAGGGGTTTAAGTTACATAGTATAGTGAATTTCAAACTTTAACTTGCAGGACATTCCACACCATGTGTTTAACTTGATTTTGATTTGACATTTTTTACTTTGATTGGTTATTTTGGGGGATTGGATTGTGATTTGAAACTAGACGGGCGTGTTTGAATATTTTGTGCATTAAACGTTCCTTCAATATTATGTTTATAGTGTATTCGAACATTTGTGCCAAAGAATGGTAATTAGAAGTTGGAATACCTAAGTGCACTATATACATAGGTCATCTACAGACCAATCGGATTTAGGTAATAAAATCTAGAATCTAGTAATTAGGTGCATTATAAACATAGTTAGTTTTTTTCTATAAACCAATCGGATGTCTGAAGGAAGTAACTTAATGACAAGACATGCCTGACGGGAAAATACATTATATTATGTATATCTTTATATAAAAATAAGAGTTCTCACATATATTGAATCAATAAACCTTACATTTATATTTGTACATAACAAAAATAAAAGAAAATAGGGAATCAACGAGCTTTCTAAATTACATATTAAACCAAAATTATGAACTCAAAAAAGCACTTTGCATGAGGATGTATGCCTTAGTTTTTGAGTTATTTTCTAACTTTAACTTGGTGAAACTTAAACAAAAATAGATATATCGGCGACTCATGGGTTTAAATGCCATATTATACCAGTTTTAAATTTAAAGCACTAGGTGGCCGTTTCAGAATAAATTCTTCATCAGCAGTGCTTAAACCAATATTATGAAACCTAAATATTTTTGAAGATGTTGAAAATATTACTAAAGGACCAAAATATTTTTTACTAAATTTAGCTAAGGAAATACATTGTATGAGCGAGTATACCTTAGTTGAGGAATTTCAAACCTTAATTGCAGCAAATTCCACATCTGCTGGAGGTAGCTATAGCTAGACAGAAGGTGTTTACCTTTCCGTGGCACCAAACCTCACTTCCCTGGTAGAATTACACGTGTTTAACTTCATTTGCTTTAACAATTTTTTACTTTTATTTGTTATTTTTGGGGATTGGATTGTGATTTGAAACAATACGGGTGTGTTTGAATATTTTGCCCATTAAATGTTCCTTCAATATTATGTTTATGGTGTATTCGAACATTGGTGCCAAAGAAAGGTATTAAGAAGTTGGAATACCTAAGTGTACTATATGCATATTTCATCTACAGACCAATCGGATTTAGGTAATAAAATATAGAATCTAATGTTATAAACATATATAGTTTTTCTATACGTAAATGTTATGAGCGGTTTCGCCTGTTAGGTCAAAGGTCATAAGAAAAAAAATGTCGCTTACATCATTTTGACTAGCAAAAACAACGAAGTTGATCCGACTACGTTACACAAATTGTATTCACAAAAAATATCTCTTCGAAATTGCGAGATAAAGCTAAATGTTAAAAGCATCTGTTTATGAAATAACATGCCCCTACTCCCCTTGAAATGCCTTAGAACTTAAATAAAAATAGTTAATAATTTGTGTATCTTATTTACTTTTACTTAAGTATTTGATATAAGATATCTAGAAGGCATTATTTAAACCATATACTTTTTTTACGTTTTTGATCACTAAATATATGAATATAGCATGTGACACGTCAATAAAAATAATTCAAATTTTCCAAAATGTAATTGTGATATATTATAGGGTAATGGGGTATGTACTTTTATAGAAGTAATGATTATAATAATTAATAAATACCTTTTGGGGTATTTACGCGATTAAGATTTATGCAAAATTGTTACCATGGTAACAAAAACTCAAAATGCTATTTCTTAAACATTATTTGTTTGTTAAAAAATTAAATATTCGGACATGCAGTAATTCTAATGCAGTAGAATATTATTAGTAATTTTATAAATCTTACATGCTACATGTATTTCGTACACAACTTTGCTATTTACACATAAATTCATGTGATTTAAGTGGTCATACTGTGCGCGGTTGCCATGGAAACGTATGATGTATTTTTGACCAAAACAATATGTTTTTAGATTCCCCATTTCTCAGACTATATATCTACTTATTTTGAAGTTTTTCGATATTGGGCCATTTTTGCCCCTTCGTGAACCTACTCCTTTGATGACTATCCACGACAATAAACATTGCCAATACTGATTTTACTTACTGACATATATGAAATTTACTATTCTAAATGTTTTTGCATGTTGACTGAAGATAAAAGTATATTTTGTTATGCATTCAGAGTAATGTAGTTTTTTATTCTTTTATTCTCCACCCATTAAATCCCTATAACTACTTCCATTCATAAATGTTAAGTTAAAAAATTTCTGATAATGCACACTTTCAAGATAAAAATTCCAAAAAATAATGGTGAAATTTTTTTCTAATGTTCCAAAAAGGTAAAAAATAAAAAAAATAAACTCTGTAAAAGGTACACTAACATAAAATGAAACAAAAAGTCATCGCACTAACTTATCCATCAATGAATAAATAAATAAATATTTAAATAAAAATCAATTAATATAATAATAGATAAATAAAATCAATTAATATAATAACAAATAAATAAAAATCAACTAATAAATATAAATATAGAGCTCCATATAATAATTTGACATGAAGGGTCATTACCCCTACTTTTTTCTAAAGAGTACCCTATAAAATCTAAAGAGTATCGACACTGATCCATAAAAATGTAAAGAGTATTTTCAATTTTTAAAGCCATTTATTGACATAAGTATATACAGTAACATCATCTTCATTGTGACAATGGCATTTCACAGGTACTTGGGTCAGCAGTTCAACTTCCGTATCAGGTTATACTGTTAAGAATTATAAAGGATAATGAGGATTTTCAAAAGGGTTTTGATACCCTTACATTTACAATTTAAAGAGTATTTTTAAAAAAAGGTATTAAAGGAAACTCCTTCTATCTGGAGCTCTAAAATAAATAAATAAATCCCGAGCATATGAAAAATAATGCACTGCCATTAAGCATTTAAATACATATAATATATTACATGCATGCAAAGACATACGTAACCATCATATACATAAATAAATCAAAATTTAGATGCAATAATATACCCTGTCTATAAATAAATAAATTAATTAAATAATTAATTAATTAATTAATAAGTATGATCACTACAAAGTATAAACGGAAGCATTAAAATCGACGCTCTATTTCGACATATTACTAAATGAACTAAGAAAAAATAAATAAATAAATAAACAATATAACATATGTCAATATATTTTTGCATGAATCAATTTTTTATCTCTTAACTCCATAAGTAGTAATCCAAAATGGTTGCAGTCCACGCCATGTTTGCCTGTACCCTTCTTGCAATGTGACTATTTGACACCCCTAATGAAATCAACTACATGTCATATCAGACAGGGATTACATGCATGTTATGTTGATCGGTTATATATCAAGAATAAGGCGTATGACTGTCATATTCTTTCTTTGGATAAAAACGTTATACCCCAGATATATTTAAACACATTTTTCATTTTTGCAATCACAAAACATGTATCAATCAAAAACAAACATACTAATTCATGTCTTAATCACAATCCAGAAGCAAAGTAAAAACTTTGGAACTGACAAGTGAGATATTTCCAATAAAATCACTGCCAGTGTGTGACAACCTCTCTTATCGAGGTACAGCATTAATGAAATATTGTCCCAATGTGACACCCAAGTACAAGAGAGAAAACCTGTACATGACTGTGTTGTTGTTGGTAAACGATAACAATGGCGAATAGTCGTTTTGGCGGTTATTTGACTTGCAGTTAACTTTGCAGGATAAACATGCAGAAAATACAATAGTGTTGATGTCATTTTACCTGAACAGCTTTGTGTTAGGTATAATAAAATAATATTTAACCATTTTGGATTTGTTTAGACCTAAAGAACAATTTTTGTACAATAATAAAATTTAAACATCCATATTTCGTCGATATAACATATTTGGCAAACCTGTCATCTATCGTAATTTAAGTTAGTTAGTGTTTTTAAATTTTTAAAAGCTGAAATAAAGTATTTTGGATCTAAGACACACATAAGTAGCTGTAGCAAATACAAATAGACCGAATTATTGTTGGATGATTTTAATGAAAATTATCTGAGTAAAGAAATTTATATTAAAAGGCCTTACGTTTCAACTAAATATAGACGGGGAATTGACATTAAGTCATGCACAGTAGTTATATTAAAGTATATTGATATGTCAAAGGCATCCTTTTTAAAACAAGTCGTACCATTTTACCAAGGAAAGAGCATTAATCGGCTTGTAGATATATTTTATACGAATATTATACAATAAAAGATTATTTCTTTATATGTATTTATGTAATTATAAGACCAACAGTAACCAAACGCCATCATCTGTAGATATGGAACATAATTTATACTTACTTATTAAATATAAAGTTTAGTAATTGTATATTCTGTACTCAATAGGTACAAATGTAATGGATGTGTTAAAGATCTACTTAGTGAAGCGTCTACTGTCGCAGACAATAAGATGAAAATATAAAACAGCAATTGCAACGTCCATTGCAATAACAACATCTGATGCATTGCAGTCGACAACACAGAATCAGACAACAGCACAACACAACCAACGACAACAACACAATCACAGCCAACAACACAACACAACCAACGACAACAACACAATCACAGACAACACACAACAACGACAACAACACATCAACGACAACAATAAACCAACGACAACACACAACCAACGACAACATCACAATCACAGACAACAATACAACCAACGACAACAACACAATCACAGACAACAATACAACCAACGACAACAACACAATCACAGACAACAATACAACCAACGACAACAACACAATCACAGACAACAATACAACCAACGACAACAACACAATCACAGACAACAACACAACCAACGACAACAACACAATCACAGACAACAATACAACCAACGACAACAACACAACCGACTACAACAACACTACCGACAACAACAACACAACTGACTACAAAAAAATACAATACTCGGTAGAGTTGGAAAAAGATGTTCGATTGTACTTTCTTAATCGGAGTTAAGTTATTAAACATATTTTAAGAAAATGTTTCTGTTTTATCAAATGTGCAGTCTTTTGATTGCTGTAAATTTGTTTAATATGCCTTAAATGTCTCAAGTAATATTTCTATTGCTCTTGAAATTTTTGTTACAGATATAGGAATTGTAGAACCTTAATGCCGTAGCAAAAATGTGTTTCCTCTTCCCCAAAGAAATAAAAAGTAGAAAAATCTGTTTCTCGGCCCATGAATGTTTTAAACAAAACATAATTGTTTATAACATCTTCTGTCTGTTCCCATTATAATTATAAAACCATAAAATATAAACTGTTTGCTGATTTTATGTGACAAATTCCACTTTACATAATAGTATTGAGGAAAATGTGTTTTCATTATATCTCTTATACTTTACGCCTTGTAATTTTGTTATATATACACTGAATCTCGAGTATTAAATATTGTTGTAATGTCCTGACACTTACGAGTCCAACAACATCAATAACTTCATATTCTGTTTTGCATTTGATAAAACCGCAGTATTAGCAACGATTTAAAAATATTGATAAATAATCGGAAAACTGTAAGGAAGGTTTTCATAATAATATGTCATGCGTCCACGATAGAAGATAAAATTAACATTTTTCGTGTATTTGCAAAATAACACCTTTTATGAATATGGATAATGCAAATTATGTCTTCAAGGATGTAAAAGACACGGTATAGTCGAGCACACTCTATCATCTGTCATTTATATCGGAAATCTATCCTAAAAAGTCTGTCTTCTATATAAAAAACCTTTTTCTGTTTAATAATAACGTTAACATTGGATTTTGCTGCAAGTCAAATATATCTACTCAACAAAAGTAAGTCAAAAATATATTTTGTTTTGTATCATATTAATAAACGAAAACGGGGACAAAAGTTAAAAATATGCTTCTAGCTTCCCTAGTGGAATTTTATGTGTTTAACTAAATTTCTAAAATTGACAGCTTTTATTCGGCTTTAGGATTGTGGTTTTAACATTGATCAGTATATTTAATTTTAATATGGCCATCCATTTAAGATATACCAAGCTCAAACCATACCTAAATACATTCCATAAGGTAATGTATTTTAAAAGTAAATGCGAGTCTTATTTTAGCAAACATTGACACAACACCTGTTATATGTATTTGTTATTGATAAAAATATAAATCAAGAAATAATATTTTAAGATTTTTATTTTTAACATTAGTATTGTTATTATTTAAGAAAAATGCAAGTTGGATAATACACTGCAGAAAAGGAATTTGTTTGAATCAGCCCGAGAAATATGTGTAATGGATTGTCATAGCTTCTTACCAAATCCCAAATTTGATAATAATGTAATGATTTCTGTTATATTATACCGTAAAATGTATTATCAACCAGTGCCTAATTATTTATTTGACAGTGTTAATAAGACAACTTATTCGTAAAAGCAGGTTTTTTTATAAGTAAGCATTTTACTTGGTAATTATATTATAAGAACTTGATACCGTGTTAGATAAAACAAGATGCTAAGTTTTCTATTATTTTTGGTAATATTTTGTTAACATTTTTTTAAATTTTTTACTTTTCGCATAACACAAACATCAATATAAATAGAACATGAGAAAAATAACAACATATCTACTCATCAACATAGTACGTAATAATAGGTCGCAATAATGTCGCTTACAAACGAAAATATTATTTTAATAATTATAAATATAATCTGTAAGAAAATAACAAAAATTACAAAAAAAACTAGAACAGTCAGCGACTAATATTAAATTACTAAAATGCGTAATAGTTTGCCAATATTTTTTATAAACCTCTTTCCATGTTTTCCATATCCATGTTTCCATGCACATTTTACATTTAAAATTTCGAAGAACTATAAAATCTAATTTCATAAAATTATGTATAAATTGCCTCTTTACCATGAGTATATAGTTTATACGTCTGTATTCTATATCGGCGCATTTAAATTCAAACTTTGCAGTTTAAGCATCTTGTTCAACGAAAAAGTAATATGTTACATATTTTCCAATGTATATCTATTGTATTAGTATAATTAAACCATTTTCTATGTTGAATATTGCTATTGTTATCGTTTTTCAATATAAATAAAATAAACAATTGTAAATGCTTTTAAATATAATATGTAGTGGAAAAGTTTTCAGTCTTATTTAGAAAAAGTCTATTCTACATCTGGCATCAATTAAATGTGGATTCTAAAGAACTCTAAAGAATTACTTGAACATATTACTTGCTCTATCTTGTGTATAAAGTATAAGAAACTTTTATGCCTATACACTTTCATCATTATCCCTCATTATAAATTAATAGAACGTCTCAAGCAAAATATTTTACAACTAGAAAAACTGTGAGCCACAAGCTCACAAAAATACCCCCGCTTCCCACATAAAAAAAATCCATCGGATAAATTTTTAAATAGGAGTTACACATCTACATGATATCACAAAGAGTGTGTAAAAGTTTCATAAAAATCCATTGAAGGGTTTAGGAGGAGTTGCGGATAAGGTGTAACGGAAAGACGGACGGACACTCCTATCACTATATACCCCCCCCACTTTTTAAGCGGGGGTATAAAAAGGCAAGGATACAAAAATAATATCTAGTTCTGAAAAGGGATTCTGTTTAATTTATCAAAGTACTCTAAAGTATAATATATTAGTATTGAACAGACAATCAACAAAGTGTTCGTGTTTTGATAAACAACATATTTGTTGTTCCGTAATATAATTTAACAGCGCCCAATTGGTATACCTTTGGGAACAAACTTGCACCATTTCATGCCGATTTTTTTTATTCGTATGGATCAAAATTTAAGCTGGACATTATTAAATTTAGAGAATAGACTGTCGATGTTCTGTCTCTTACAAATCGTAAATTTAGAGGCGATGTGAATGTCATCTATTCTAGTCAGCTTGAAAAACGATAACACTGAATCCTCAATAATTTCTCCTTACATTTGGACGTATACTTCAATTATGACACCCACGAAAGGCTAATTTGAACTTCTGTGACAAATATGATAACTTTTTAGTCAACTGTCCTTTTCTATGCAGAAATGTACCTGTTTCTCTTACTTATGCTGTGTTTGTTTCACAAATAATGATAGAGATTATTCCCACTAAGGGAAATTTATACAGCGACACAAGCTGCTAAAAAATTCATGTTAATAGTTAACGGAAGAACATTACATGCCTCAGCTTATCAAGACGATAAAAACGTTTTATCCCTCAAAACAATACTGTTGATAAATCTGATGCTTCTGTATCCAAAAAAATCTGGGATATATATAACGTCTCATAGATCTCTGTTCCTTTAATTTTGAGGTCATTATTATATATTTTCAGATGAAATCTGTACAACTATTAATGTCCCTTTGTGCATTTTGCTACTGCATATCAAGAGCGGAAAGTCAGTTCATGTATGGATTAGTACCAGGTAAATAAAATATAAAGTGAGATTTCACATAAATTTACTTATTTTAAGATGACAAAATGATGCCGTACAATGTCGGCTCTGGTTGTCATGCATAGTGGTATCTTAATTTTAACACCGCTATTGCAAAGTAAAAACAATTTAATTCATATCTTACAGTTGTATATTTTAGACTACCGACTTCCGAAAAACTACAAATTACTTAAAAGTATTTACATTTGAGTAAATAAAGACGTGTTTGATAGCATTTAATGTTCTAGCTAAACCAGGGCGCTTTCTTTTTGGAGCACCCAGCCTTACTTCCCTGGTAGAAGTTCACATGTTAAACATAATATGCCAGCTTCAAGTTTTACTTTGGGATTGTGGCGAGGACATAGATTGGTATGTTTGTTTTGTTCTATCATGTTGCATTTTGAAATCATAACAAGATATTTCGTATATCAATTGGTGAAAATATAAGTGATTTTTAAAGTTTAAACACTGAAATACAGTGACGTGTATGTGAAATAGGTATACGGCGATATCCAATGTAAAGAGGAAAATACATGGCTGCCGAATTATTATAAAAAGTTCAATTTAGATATCTAAAGACCACATTATCGCCGTGTACAATCCTTCCCAATGAGAATAAGTAGAATCTGTAAGAAAGAATTGCAAATCAGGCATGTGAAAATCGCAAAGCCACAAATTAGATTGTTGATACTTTGTATAAGTATGAAACGAGGCTTTGCAATTCTCATGGCCGTTTGGCTTTTCCACAAGATAAGGTTTGTACAGACAATAGTCATATAAGTAAATAATGTTAAGTAGATGTATTTTGATTGAACAAAACCATCTTATTTAAAGCCAATTGTACCTGTAAAAGAATTTACAATCACTTTTTTACAAGCAAAGTGTCATTAACCGGCTTGTACATTTAATTCATAAAAATTAATGTATATCCTAAAATTGTATCTTTATCGATATTTCATGAAATAATAAGAGCAATAAGATCAAACGTAATCAAAAGAAAGTGATCATAAACACATCCCTAAGATATAAAATACGATGTAAATTACACTATATTAAATATTAATTTTAGCAATCACTGTCTTCAATAGGTACAAATGTGATCGATGTTTTAAAGATCTACTTGGCGATACGTATATTTTCTCAAATAAACGGACAAAGACAACCAATTAGAACAACAATCTTCATTCCAGCAACAACAACAGCTGAAACAACAACAACAACAACAACAACAGCAGCTGAAACAACAATAACACCTGAAACAACAACAACACCTGAAACAACAACAACAGCTGAAACAACAACAACACCTGAAACAACAACAACACCTGAAACAACAACAACAGCTGAAACAACAACAACAACAGCTAAACAACAACAACAACAGCTGAAACAACAACAACAGCTGAAACAACAACAACTACAGTATATGGGCCTGGGCCATATAGATAATTATTTTGAAATATTCAAAGAAGATTCTTCGAATAAAATCAGAAAAAGAAGAATCTTAGCAACGTAGCAATAATTATGTGCCCCCTTTTCATTTTGTGGATATTAAAATGCATCTTAATAAATATGCTTAAATTATCCATCGCTTTATGGTTTTGTTATGCCCAAACTGCTATTTTCGTATATTTAATCAAACAAACCACATATTATCAAAATGATTCCGGTTATAAGGTTAGCAGAGTTCCTAATTGCATTAGAATACGAATAAGTTGCACATTTGTAAAGAAGTTTTATTACATTTATATTTGTTTTTCGTACATGTAAACATGTTTCATTTTGTACATGCAAAATGTGTACATCAAACAATTACTTTTCAGTCAATCATGTGCAGTCATAGTCATAACGGAGTCATTCTAGGAAATTAAAGTTCCTCTAACACGTCAAATAATTTATATTCTATTTATAAATAATGTAAAAATCGTTTTTTATTTTAACGGTTTGATTGAAGCTGTTTATCTTACCAGTCATAATTAGGTCATGCTGTACTTTTCACCAAAGCAGAACTTAAGTGGTATTATCAATGATAAAATATTAAAAGTTTTCTAAACACCATGTATAGCTGTCAATACATAAAACTATTTAAGAATGAGTATGTAATCACACGCTCTATGTAACATACACCTGACATTATCTAGACTTACGAATAACTAATGAAAGGTAAAAAAGGTACCAATCAAAAACAAACAATATTTATCCATGTCACCAATGTAGTGAATGAAAATTAAAAAAGGAGGATGTGTTTTGCTTTGCTTGGGGATTATGTTTTGGACATGGATAGGTATGTTTTTTTAAGCAAATACAGCTTAATTGAGTTTGAGAACTGAAGACTAGTTTTTATTGGATGGAATGTTAATTTTGTTATTTAATGAAACTACTGTATTGGTGAAGTCCTTACCGGGACTCTTTTGATTCAGCAACTAGTAACCTTTTTTGTGGATCTTTTATCTTTCCTCTGATTGACAAATGAAATTATCTAATGTCAAATGTCGAAACAAACTATTTGATGTTAAAAAATGATCAACTTTTATGTATACATTTTCGCGAGAATGATAATTTGTTTTTAAAAATGATATAAAAAATCAGTTTTCAATAATTGATTGAAAAAAAATCCATTGCTGACCCAAGAATATTGCAAGCCTGGCCTTATTTAGACCCACAAAATATGTTAATAATATATTAACAATATTGTTGAAAAGTATGATATATGTATACAAACTAAGATTGGATATAAATGTTTAACACCAAATAGTTCCATGCTTCTTTCATTCTCGATTTTAACAACACACGTGGCGGGTGGGAGGAGCTAGCTTAACAGGAGGCACTTACCTTCCCTGAATTCTTCACTTTTAAAGTTTTCACTTTGCTTTTAAATTGTGATTTGGACATGGAATAGTTTGTTTTTATCATATTTTAATGTTCTGTTTTTCTATACGGGTCAAATGATCCGTGTTTATTCCAAAACCATAATATAAATATGTTTCTCATATGATAAAAAAACAAACATACTAAGCCATGTCAGAATCACAATCCAGAAGCCAACTAAAAACTGTTAAAATGACAGGTTATGTTAAACACGTAAACTTTAGATTAACATTAAAAATAATAAAAATAAAATTAATTGTAATTATATAAAAATAATAATAATAAAAAAACACATGTAATATCCTCAATAAAAAAATTAAAATCTCTCCAAAAATTAAGTGTATTACAATAGAACACTGTATGCTGCAATGTTTCTTCTGATACACAATAATCACATTAAAGGTGAAGGTTTATTGTTCATCTTGAATAACAGTCTGTTGTGTGTAATAAGTTTATGTAGTAATTTGTAATGAAAAGATTGTAATTTTGCTTCAAAACATTAATTAGAGGACATTGCTTCTGTCCAATTCTCATCAAAAAAGTTTTTAAAGCATGTCGGTTTCAAGACATGATTAGAGTAATTTTTTCCAAGTTTTTAAGGAATGCTGTCTAAGTTTCAAGTACATGAAACATGTACCAATGGCTTAATTAATATAACTGTCTCCAAATGATTCAACTCCTTATACAGATATATAGATGACGTTCTGTCTCTTAACCCTAAATTTGGAGACTATGTGAATACCATTATCCTAGTGAGCTTGAAATAAAAGATACGACTGATTCCTCAAGTTCTGCTTCATACATAGACTTATACCTGAATTATGACGCCCACGAGAGTCTACATTTCAAACTTAACGACAAACGTGATGGCTTCAATTTTTCTACTGTCAACATTCCTTTTCTATGCAGCAATATACCTGCTTCTCCTGTTTATGGTGTATTTTTTTCTCAATTAATACGTTATGGTAAGTTTGTTCCCACTACGGAGACTTTGTTCAATGAAATTTGACGTCCCATAGTTCCATTTTCCTTTGACACAATTTTGATTACAAACGTGGGGGTGTGTAGCTAGCTAAACAGGAGGTGCTTACCATCCACAGCGTAAAGCCTCACTTCCCTGGTGGAAGTTAACGTGTCTAACCTGACTTGTCAGTTCCAAAGTTTCTACTTTGTTTCTGGATTGTGATTCGGACAAGGACTAGTGTTTTGTTTTTTGGTTATGGAATAGAATATTTATATCTAAGTAATCGGTTTACTCATCTAAATTGTCATTTAAAAACAAAATACCATTTGAATAGCAGTCTTTGAAGAATAATGGTTTACCATTAATGCAAATTTTATCATTGTACCATAACCTTTTTATATATTTTGGCTCACCAATTATATTTTCAAAATTATCCATGGTTTTCCATTGTAAAATAACACCTATATAAAATTCAGAGAGTCCTGGATTCAAATAATGTTAATTGTATGATTTTCCTCTAATTTTAACCTGTCTCCTTTTCTTGCATTAGAAGATTTAAAATTTGAATATTTTATGATTACCCCTCTTGATTTACATTCAATAGCATCCCACTTTAATTGCTTGTCTGATAAATCTTTATATTTAAATTTTAATTCATTTATACTTAATTTTATTTTTTTTCTACAAAAACATGGTCACCTAAAAGAGAGGAATTTAATAACCAGAGACCTGGACTTCCTTCTTAAAATAAATTTCTTATCAGCAACAGCTGGATTTAGGTAATAAAATCTAAATCTAGTGACTACGTGCATTAAAAACTACATATCATCCAGTCTTAATTTAATAGCACTCGACGACGGTTTCGGAAAGCTATTCCTTATGGTTTTTCTATAGACCAATCGGATGTTTGTAGGTGATAAGTTAATATACATTTTCAATCATAACCAGGCATGCCTGATAGGAAAATACATAATCTACATTATATTATGTAGATATATATGTATCGTTAAAATAAAAATAAGATTTCTCACAAATATTGAATCAATAAACCTTACATTTACATTTGTACATAACATCAATGAAAAATAGAGAGTCAACGAGCACTCCTAATTACATATTATACCAGTTTTTATTCTGCAACAATAGATGGCCGTTTCGGAATACAATTCCTCATAATTAGTTCAAAAACTAAAATAATGAAACCAAAAATGTTTTAAGATGTTGAAATCAAAAACACTAACCCATGTTCGTATCAGATTCCAGAAGCAAAGTAAAAACTTTGGAACTGACAAGTAGGTTAGACATGTGAACTTTCACCAGGGAAGTGAGACCGGGTGCTGTTTAGCTAGCTTCACCTGCCATGTGTGTAATCAAAATTGTGTGAAAGGATCATGGAACTATGGGACGTCAATCCTGGATACAGAGACATCAAACTTAACAATACTGTGATGACGGCCATAAACATTTTAGGGCCTTGATAATCCTAGGCTTGCAATATCCCTGAGTCAACAATTTATTTGCAAGCAGCCTGCTTCGTTGTACAAGTTTCATTAAAAATTACATATTACACCAGTAAATTAATTGAAAATATTACCAAAGGGCCAAAAAATATTTTACCAAATTTATCTAAGGAAATACTTTGCATGAGGGTGTATACCTTAGTTTGTGAGTAATTCCTAACTTTAACTTGCAGAAAATTTAGACACTAGTATATTTCTGACAATAATGCATAATTATTGCCTTCTGTGTTTGTGATATCCTCGTGGCACCAAGCACCAGCAGAGATATCGGCTCAGGGGTTTAAGTTACATATTAAAGTGAATTTTAAACTTTAATTTGCAGGGAATTTAGACACTAGTATATTTCTGACAATAATACATAATTATTGCCTTCTGTGTTTGTGATATCCTCGTGGCACCAGGCACCAGCAGAGATATCGGTTCAGGGGTTTAAGTTACATATTATAGTAAATTTCAAACTTTAACTTGCAGGAAATTTAGACACTAGTATATTTCTGACAATAATACATTATTATTGCTTCTGTGTTTGTGATATCCTCGGGGCACCAGGCATCAGCAGAGATATCGGCTCAGGGGTTTAAGTTACATAGTATAGTGAATTTCAACTTTAACTTGCAGGACATTCCACACCAAGTGTTTAACTTCATTTGATTTTGATTTGACATTTTTTACTTTGATTGGTAATATTGGGGGATTGGATTGTGATTTGAAACTAGACGGATGTGTTTGAATATTTTGTGCATTAAACGTTCCTTCAATATTATGTTTATAGTGTATTCGAACATTTGTGCCAAAGAATGGTAATCAGAAGTCGGAATACCTAAGTGCACTATATTTACATAGGTCATCTACAGACCAATCGGATTTAGGTAATAAAATGTATAATCTAGTAATTAGGTGCATTATAAATATTATAGTTTTTTTCTATAAACCAATCGGATGTCTGAAGGAAGTAACTTAATGCAAGACATGCCTGACGGGAAAATACATTATATTATTTATATCTTTATATAAAAATAAGAGTTCTCACATATATTGAATCAATAAACCTTACATTTATATTTGTACATAACAAAAATAAAAGAAAACAGAGAATCAACGAGCTTTCTAAATTACGTATTAAACGAAAATTATGAACTCAAAAAAGCACTTTGCATGAGGAGATATGCCTTAGTTTTTGAGTTATTTTATAACTTTAACTTGGTGAAACTTAAACAAAATTACACATTAAATGCCTACTGAGTTTGTGATATCCTCGGAGCACCAGCCATTAGCAGAGATATTGGCGACTCATGGGTTTAAATGACATATTATACCAGTTTTAAATTTAAAGCACTAGGTGGCCGTTTCAGAATAAATTCTTCATCAGCAGTGCTTAAACCAATATTATGAAACCAAAATATTATTGAAGATGTTAGAAATATTACTAAAGGACCAAAATATATTTTACTAAATTTAGCTAAGGAAATACATTGTATGAGCGAGTATACCTTAGTTGTTGAGGAATTTCAAACCTTAATTGCAGCAAATTCCACATCTGGTGGATGTAGCTATAGCTAGACAGAAGGTGTTTACCTTTCCGTGACACCACACCTCACTTCCCTGGTAGAATTACACGTGTTTATCTTCATTTGCTTTAACATTTTTTTTACTTTTATTTGTTATTTTTGGGGATTGGATTGTGATTTGAAACAAAACGGGTGTGTTTAAATATTTTGTGCATTAAATGTTCCTTCAATATTATGTTTATGGTGTATTCGAACATTGGTGCCAAAGAAAGGTATTAAGAAGTTGGAATACCTAAGTGTACTATATACATATTTCATCTACAGACCAATCGGAATTAGGTAATAAAATATAGAATCTAATGTTATAAACATATATAGTGTTTCTATACGTAAATGTTATAAGCGGTTTCGCCTGTAAGGTCAAAGGTCATCAGAAAAAGAAATGTCGCTTACATCATTTTGACTAGCAAAAACAACGAAGTTGATCCGACTACGTTACACAAATTGTATTCACAAAAATATCTCTTCGAAATTGCGAGATAAAGCTAAATGTTAAAAGCATCTGTTTATGAAATAACATGCCCCTACTACCCTTGAAATACCTTAGAACTTAAATAAAAATAGTTAATAATTTTATTTACTTTTACTTAAGTATTTGATATAAGATATCTAGAAGGCATTATTTAAACCATATACTTTTTTACGTTTTTGATCACTAAATATATGAATAAAGCATGTGACACGTCAATAAAAATAATTTAAATTTTCCAAAATGTAATTGTGATATATTACAGGGTAATTGGGTATGTACTTTTATAGAAGTAATGATTATAATAATTAATAAATACCTTTTGGGGTATTTACGCGATTAAGATTGATGCAAAATTGTTACCATGGTAACAAAAACTCAAAATGCTATTTCTTAAACATTAATTGTTTTTTTAAAAAAATTAATTATTCGGACATGCAGTAATTCTAATGCAGTAGAATATTATTAGTAATTTTATAAATCTTACATGCTACATGTATTTCGTACACAACTTTGTTATTTACACATGAATTCATGTCATTTAAGTGGTCATACTGTGCGCGGTTGCCATGGAAACGTATGATGTATTTTTGACCAAAACAATATGTTTTTAGATTCCCCATTTCTCAGACTATATATCTACTTATTTTGAAGTTTTTCGAGATTGGGCCATTTTTGCCCCTTCGTGAACCTACTCCTTTGATGACTATCCACGACAATAAACATTGTCAATACTGATTTTACTTACTTACATATATGAAATTTACTATTCTAAATGTTTTTGTATGTTGACTGAAGATAAAAGTATATTTTGTTATGCATTCAGAGTAATTTTTTATTCTTTTATTCTCCACCCATTAAATCCCTATAACTACTTCCATTCATAAATGTTAAGTTAAAAAAATTCTGATAATTCACACTTTCAAGATAAAAATTCCAAAAAATAATGGTGAAATTTTTTTCTAATGTTCCAAAAAAGGTAAAAAATAAAAAAAATAAACTCTGTAAAAGGTACACTAACATAAAATGAAACAAAAAGTCATCGCACTAACTTATCCATCAATGAATAAATAAATAAATATATAAATAAAAATCAATTAATATAATAATAAATAAATAAAAATCAATTAATATAATAAAAAATAAATAAAGATAAACTAATAAATATAAATTTAGAGCTCCATATAATAATTTGACATGAAGGGTCATTACCCACTACTTTTTTCTAAAGAGTATCCTATAAAATCTAAAGAGTATCGACACTGATCCATAAAAATGTAAAGAGTATTTTCAATTTTTAAAGCCATTTATTGACATCAGTATAAATTCAAACAATAATACAGTAACATCATCTTCATTGTGACAATGGCATTTCACAGGTACTTGGGTCAGCAGTTTAACTTCCGTAGCCGGTTATACTGTTAAGAATTATAAAGGGTAATGAGGATTTTCAAAAGGGTTTTGATACCCTTACATTTACAATTTTAAGAGTATTTTAAAAAAGGTATCAAAGGAAACTCCTTCTATCTGGAGCTCTAAAATAAATAAATAAATCCCGAGCATATGAAAAATAATGCACTGCCATTAAGCATTTAAATACATATAATATATTACATGCATGCGAAGACATACGTAACCATCATATAAATAAATAAATCAAAATTTAGATGCGATAATATACCATGTCTATAAATAAATAAATTAATTAAATAATTAATTAATAAGTATGATCACTACAAAGTATAAACGGAAGCATTAAAATCGACGCTCTATTTCAACATATTACTAAATGAACTAAGAAAAAATAAACAAATAAATAAAATAAATAAATATACAATATAACATATGTCAATATATTTTTGCATGAATCAATTTTTTATTTCTTAACTCCATAAGTAGTAATCCAAAATGGTTGCAGTCCACGCCTGTACCCTTCTTGCCATGTGACTATTTAACACCCCTAATGAAATCAACTACATGTCATATCAGACAGGGATTACATGCATGTTATGTTGATCGGTTATATATCAAGAATAAGGCGTATGACTGTCAGATTCTTTCTTTAGATAAAAACGTTATACGCCGGATATATTTAAACACAATCCAGAAGCAAAGTAAAAACTTTGGAACTGACAAGTGAGATATTTCCAATAAAATCACTGCCAGTGTGTCACAACCTCTCTTATCGAGGTACAGCATTAATGAATTATTGTCCCAATGTGACACCCAAGTACAAGAGAGAAAACCTGTACATGACTGTGTTGTTGTTGGTAAACGATAACAATGGCGAATAGTCGTTTTGGCGGTTAGTTGACTTGCAATTAACTTTGCAGGATAAACATGCAGAAAATAAATAGTGTTGATGTCATTTTACCTGAACAGCTTTGTGTTAGGTATAATAAAATAATATTTAACCATTTTGGATTTGTTTAGACCTAGAGAATAATTTTTGAACAATAATAAAATTTAAACATCCATATTTTGTCCATATAACATATTTGGCAAACCTGTCATCTATCGTAATTTAAGTTAGTTAGTGTTTTTAAATTTTTAAAAGCTGAAATAAAGTATTTTGGATCCGAGATACACATAAGTAGCTGTAGCAAATACAAATAGACCGAATTATTGTTGGATGATTTTAATGAAAATTATCTGAGTAAAGAAATTTATATAAAAAGCCCTTACGTTTCAACTAAATATAGACGGGAAATTGACATTAAGTCACGCACAGTAGTTATATTAAAGTATATTGATATGTCAAAAGCATCCTTTTTAAAACAAGTCGTACCATTTTACCAAGGAAAGAGCATTAATCGGCTTGTAGATATATTTTATACGAATATATATACAATAAAAGATTATTTCTTTATATGTATTTATGTAATTATAAGACCAGCAGTAACCAAACGCCATCATCTGTAGATATGGAACATAATTTCATACATACTTATTAAATATAAAGTTTAGTAATTGTATATTCTGTACTCAATAGGTACAAATGTAATAGATGTGTTAAAGATCTACTTAGTGAAAGCGTCTACTGTCGCAGACAATAAGATGAAAATATAAAACAGCAATTGCAACGTCCATTGCAATAACAACATCTGATGCATTGCAGTCGGCAACAACAGAATCAGACAACAGCACAACACAACCAACGACAACAACACAATCACAGACAACACAACACAACCAACGACAACAACACAATCACAGACAACAACAAACACAACAACACACAATCAAGACAACAATACAACCAACGACAACAACACAATCACAGAAACAATACAACCAACGACAACAACACAATCACAGACAACAATACAACCAACGACAACAACACAATCACAGACAACAATACAACCAACGACAACAACACAATCACAGACAACAACACAACCGACTACAACAACACTACCGACAACAACAACACAACTGACTACAAAAATACGATAATCGGTAGAGTTGGTAAAAGATGTTCGATTGTACTTTCTTAATCGGAGTTAAGTTATTAAACATATTTTAAGAAAATGTTTCTGTTTTATCAAATGTACAGTTTTTTATTCCTGTAAATTTGTTTAATATGCCTTAAATGTCTCAAGTAATATTTCTATTGCTCTTGAAATTTTTGTTACAGATATAGGAATTGTAGAACCTTAATGCCGTAGCAAAAATGTGTTTCCTCTTCCCCAAAGAAATAAAAAGTAGAAAAATCTGTTTCTCGGCCCATGAATGTTTTAAACAAAACATAATTGTTTATAACATCTTCTGTCTGTTCCCATTATAATTATAAAACCATAAAATATAAACTGTTTGCTGATTTTATGTGACAAATTCCACTTTACATAATAGTATTGAGGAAAATGTGTTTTCATTATATCTCTTATACTTTACGCCTTGTAATTTTGTTATATATACACTGAATCTCGAGTATTAAATATTGTTGTAATGTCCTGACACTTACGAGTCCAACAACATCAATAACTTCATATTCTGTTTTGCATTTGATAAAACCGCAGTATTAGCAACGATTTAAAAATATTGATAAATAATCGGAAAACTGTAAGGAAGGTTTTTATAATAATATGTCACGCGTCCACGATAGAAGATAAAATTAACATTTTTCGTGTATTTGCAAAATAACACCTTTTATGAATATGGATAATGCAAATTATGTCTTCAAGGGTGTAAAAGACACGGTATAGTCGAGCACACTCTATCATCTGTCATTTATATCGGAAATCTATCCTAAAAAGTCTGTCTTCTATATAAAAAACCTTTTTTCTGTTTAATAATAACGTTAACATTGGATTTTGCTGCAAGTCAAATATATCTACTCAACAAAAGTAAGTCAAAAATATATTTTGTTTTGTATCATATTAATAAACGAAAAACGGGGACAAAAGTTAAAAATATGCTTCTAGCTTCCCTAGTGGAATTTTATGTGTTTAACTAAATTTCTAAAATTGACAGCTTTTATTCGGCTTTAGGATTGTGGTTTTAACATTGATCAGTATATTTGATTTTAATATGGCCATCCATTTAAGATATACCAAGCTCAAACCATACCTAAATACATTCCATAAGGTAATATATTTTAAAAGTAAATGCGAGTCTTATTTTAGCAAACATTGACACAACACCTGTTATATGTATTTGTTATTGATAAAAATATAAATCAAGAAATAATATTTTAAGATTTTTATTTTTAACATTAGTATTGTTATTATTTAAGAAAAATGCAAGTTGGATAATACACTGCAGAAAAGGAATTTGTTTGAATCAGCCCGAGAAATATGTGTAATGGATTGTCATAGCTTCTTACCAAATCCCAAATTTGATAATAATGTAATGATTTCTGTTATATTATACCGTAAAATGTATTATCAACCAGTGCCTAATTATTTATTTGACAGTGTTAATAAGACAACTTATTCGTAAAAGCAGGTTTTTTATAAGTATGCATTTTACTTGGTAATTATATTATAATAACTTGATACCGTGTTACATAAAACAAGATGCTAAGTTTTCTATTATTTCTGGTAATATTTTGTTAACATTTTTTTTATTTTTTACTTTTCGCATAACACAAACATCAATATAAATAGAACATGAGAAAAATAACAACATATCTACTCATCAACATAGTACGTAATAATAGGTCGCAATAATGTCGCTTACAAACGAAAATATTATTTTAATAATTATAAATATAATCTGTAAGAAAATAACAAAAATTAACAGAAAAACTAGAACAGTCAGCGACTAATATTAAATTACTAAAATGCGTAATAGTTTGCCAATATTTTTTTATAAACCTCTTTCCATGTTTTCCATATCCATGTTTCCATGCACATTTTACATTTAAAATTTCGAAGAACTATAAAATCTAATTTCATAAAATTATGTATAAATTGCCTCTTTACCATGAGTATATAGTTTATACGTCTGTATTCTATATCGGCGCATTTAAATTCAAACTTTGCAGTTTAAGCATCTTGTTCAACGAAAAAGTAATATGTTACATATTTTCCAATGTATATCTATTGTATTAGTATAATTAAACCATTTTCTATGTTGAATATTGCTATTGTTATCGTTTTTCAATATAAATAATAAACAATTGTAAATGCTTTTAAATATAATATGTAGTGGAAAAGTTTTCAGTCTTATTTAGAAAAAGTCTATTCTACATCTGGCATCAATTAAATGTGGATTCTAAAGAACTCTAAAGAATTACTTGAACATATTACTTTGACTGCTCTATCTTGTGTATAAAGTATAAGAAACTTTTATGCCTATACACTTTCATCATTATCCCTCATTATAAATTAATAGAACGTCTCAAGCAAATTTTTACAACTAGAAAAACTGTGAGCCACAAGCTCACAAAAATACCCCCGCTTCCCCCATAAAAAAATCCATCGGATCAAATTTTTAAATAGGAGGTACACATCTACATGATATCACAAAGAGTGTGTAAAAGTTTCATAAAAATCCATTGAAGGGTTTAGGAGGAGTTGCGGATAAGAGATAGGTACCCTAAGGTGTAACGGAAAGACGGACGGACACTCCTATCACTATATACCCCCCCCCCCCTTTTTAAGCGGGGTATAAAAAGGCAAGGATACAAAAATAATATCTAGTGCTGAAAAGGGATTCTGTTTAATTGATCAAAGTACTCTAAAGTATAATATATTAGTATTGAACAGACAATCAACAAAGTGTTCGTGTTTTGATAAACAACATATTTGTTGTTCCGTAATATAATTTAACAGCGCCCAATTGTATACCTTTGGGAACAAACTTGCACCATTTCATGCCGATTTTTTTTAATTGGTATGGATCAAAATTTAAGCTGGACATTATTAAATTTAGAGAATAGACTGTCGACGTTCTGTCTCTTACAAATCGTAAAGAGGCTATGTGAATGTCATCTATTCTAGTCAGCTTGAAAAACGATAACACTGGTTCCTCAATAATTTCTCCTTACATTTGGACGTATACTTCAATTATGACACCCACGAAAGGCTAATTTGAACTTCTGTGACAAATATGATAACTTTTTAGTCAACTGTCCTTTTCTATGCAGAAATGTACCTGTTTCTCTTACTTATGCTGTGTTTTTTCACAAATAATGATAGAGATTATTCCCACTAAGGGAAATTTATACAGCGACACAAGCTGCTAACAAATTCATGTTAATAGTTAACGGAAGGACATTACATGCCTCAGCTTATCAAGACGATAAAAACGTTTTATCCCTCAAAACAATACTGTTGATAAGTCTGATGCTTCTGTATCCAAAAAAATCTGGGATATATATAACGTCTCATAGATCTCTGTTCCTTTAATTTTGAGGTCATTATTATTTTCAGATGAAATCTGTACAACTATTAATGTCCCTTTGTGCATTTTGCTACTGCATATCAAGAGCGGAAAGTCAGTTCATGTATGGATTAGTACCAGGTAAATAAAACATAAAGTGAGATTTCACATATATTTACTTATTTCAAGATGACAAAATGATGCCGTAAAATGTCGGATCTGGTTGTCATGCATAGTGGTATCTTAATTTTAACACCGCTATTGCAAAGTAAAAACAATTTAATTCATATCTTACAGTTGTATATTTTAGACTACCGACTTCCGAAAAACTGCAAATTACTTAAAAGTATTTACATTTGAGTAAATAAAGACGTGTTTGATAGCATTTAATGTTCTAGCTAAACCAGGGCGCTTTCTTTTTGGAGCACCCAGCCTTACTTCCCTGGTAGAAGTTCGCATGTTAAACATAATATGCCAGCTTCAAGTTTTACTTTGGGATTGTGGTGAGGACATAGATTGGTATGTTTGTTTTGTTCTGTCATGTTGCATTTTGAAATAATAACAAGATATTTCGTATATCAATTGGTGAAAATATAAGTGATTTTTAAAGTTTAAACGCTGAAATACAGTGACGTGTATGTGAAATAGGTATACGGCGATATCCAATGTAAAGAGGAAAATACATGGCTGCCGAATTGTTATAAAAAGTTCAATTTAGATATCTAAAGACCACATTATCGCCGTGTACAATCCTACCCAATGAGAATAAGTAGAACCTGTAAGAAAGAATTGCAAATCAGGCATGTGAAAATCGCAAAGCCTCTCTTTTATTCAAACCACAAATTAGATTGTTATACTTTGTATAAGCATAAACGAGGCTTTGCAATTCTCATGGCCGTTTGGTTTTCACAAGATAAGGTTTGTACAGACAATAGTCATATAAGTAAATAATGTTAAGTAGTTCTATTTTGATTGAACAAAACCATCTTAGTTAAAGCCAATTGTACCTGTAAAAGAATTTACAATCACTTTTTTACAAGCAAAGTGTCATTAACCGGCTTGTACATTTAATTCATAAAAATTAATGTATATCCTAAAATTATATCTTTATCGATATTTCATGAAATAATAAGAGCAATAAGATCAAACGTAATCAAAAGAAAGTGATCATAAACACATCCCTAAGATATAAAATACGATGTAAATTACACTATATTAAATATATAATTTTAGCAATCACTGTCTTCAATAGGTACAAATGTGATCGATGTTTTAAAGATCTACTTGGCGATACGTATATTTTCTAAAATAAACGGACGAAAACAACATATTAGAACAACAACCTTCATTCCAACAACAACAACAGCTGAACCAACAACAACAACAGCTGAAACAACAACAACAGCTGAAACAACAACATCAACTGCTGAAACAACAACAACAACAGCTGAAACAACAACTACGACGCCTGATGTTAAATGAATATTGAAATATTCAAAGAAGATACTTCGAATAAGAGTGACGAAAATCAGAAAAAGAAGAATATAAGCAACGTAGCAATAAATATGTGCCCCCTTTTTATTTCGCGAGTATTAAAATAAATCTTAATAAATATGCTTAAATTATCCATCGCTTTATGGTTTTTTATGCCCAAACTGCTATTTTCGTGTATTTTATCAAACAAACCACATATTATCAAAATGAGTCCAGGTATAAGGTTAACAGAGTTCCTAATTGCATTAGAATACGAATAAGTTGCACATTTTTAAACGAAGTTTTATTACATTTATATTTGTTTTTCGTACATGTAAAATGTCTACATGTAAACAAAACAACAACTTTGGAGATGTAATTTACATGCAAAATGCGTGCATACAGACAAAGCAGTTACTTTTGAGTTTCATTTTGTACATGCAAAATGTGTACATCAAACAATTACTTTTCAGTCAATCATGTGCAGTCATTGTCATAGCGGGGTCATTCTAGGAAATTAAAGTTCTTCTAACACATCAAATAATTTATATTCTATTTATAAATAATGTAAAATCGTTTTTTATTTTAACGGTTTGATTGAAGCTGTTTATCTTACCAGCCATAATTAGGTCATGCTGTATTTTTCACCAAAAGCAGAACTTAAGTGGTATTATCAATGATAAAATATTAAAAGTTTTCTGAACACCATGTTTAGCTGTCAATACATAAAACTATTTAAGAATGAGTATGTAATCACACGCTCTATGTAACATACACCTGACATTATCTAGACTTACGAATAAGTAATGAAAGGTACTGTACCAATCAAAAACAAACAATACTTATCCATGTCACCAATGTAGTGAATGAAAATTAAAAAAGGAGGATGTGTTTTGCTTTGCTCGGGGATTATGTTTTGGACATGGATAGGTATGATTTTTTTATGAAGCAAATACAGCTTAATTCGGTTTGAGAACTGAAGACTAGTTTTTATTGGACGGAATGTTAATTTAGTTATTTAATGAAATTACTGTATTGGTGAAGTCCTTATTGGGCCTCCTTTCAGCAACTAGTAACCTTTTTTGTGGATCTTTTATCTTTCCTCTGATTGACAAATGAAATTATCTAATGTCAAATGTCGAAACAAACTATTTGATGTTGAAAAATGATCAACTCTTATGTATACATTTTCGCGAGAATGACAATTTTATTAAAAGAAAGTCACCAATATTTATGAGTATTTGTTTTTAAAAATGATATAAAAAATCAGTTTTCAATAATTGATTGAAAAAAATCCATTGCTGACCCAAGGATATTGCAAGCCTGGGCTTATTTAGACCCACAAAATATGTTCATAATATATTAACAATATTGTTGAAAAGTATGATATATGTATACAAACTAAGATCGGATATTTACACGTGGCGGGTGGGAGGAGCTAGCTTAACAGGAAACACTTACCTTCCCTGAATTCTTCACTTTTAAAGTTTTCACTTTGCTTTTAAATTGTGATTTGGACATGGAATAGTTTGTTTTTATTATATTTTTATTGTTCTGTTTTCCTATACAGGTCAAATGATCCGTGTTTATTCCAAAACCATAATATAAATATGTTTCTCATATGATAAAAAACAAACATACTAAGCCATGTCAGAATCACAATCCAGACGCCAATTAAAAACTGTTAAACTGACAGGTTAAACACGTAAACTTTAGATTAACATTAAAATAATAAAAATAAAATTAATTGTAATTATATAAAAATAATAACAATAAAAAAACACATGTAATATCCTCAATACAAAAATTAAAATCTATCCAAAAATTAAGTGTATTACAATAGAACACTGTAGGCTGCAATGTTTCTTCTGATACACTTTAATCACATTATAGGTGAAGGTTTAATGTTCATCTTGAATAACAGTCTGTTGTGTGTAATATGTTTATGCAGTAATTTGAAATGAAAAGATTGTAATTTTGCTTCAAAACATTAATTAGAGCACATTGTTTCTGTCCAATTGTCATCAAATAAGATTTTAAAGCATGTTAGTTTCATGACATGATTAGAGTAATTTTCCAAGTTTTTAGGATTGCTGTCTAAGTCTCAAGTACATGAAACATGTACCAATGGCTTAATTAAGATGACTGTCTCCAAATGATTCAACTCCACATACAGATATATAGATGACGTTCTGTCTCTTAACCCTAAATTTGGAGACTATGTGAATACCATTATCCTAGTGAGCTTGAAATAAAAGATACGACTGATTCCTCAAGTTCTGCTTCATACATACACTTAAACCTGAATTATGACGCCCACAAAAGTCTACATTTCAAACTTAATGACAAACGTGATGGCTTCAATTTTTCTACTGTCAACATTCCTTTTCTATGCAGCAATATACCTGCTTCTCCTGTTTATGGTGTATTTTTCCCTATTAATACGTTATGGTAGAGTTTGTTCCCACTACGGAGACTTTTTTGTGCAACGAAATTTGACGTCCCATAATTCCATTTTCCTTTGACACAATTTTGATTACAAACGTGGCGGGTGTAGCTAGCTAAACAGGAGGTGCTTACCATCCACAGCGTAAAGCCTCAATTCCCTGGTGGAAGTTAACGTGTCTAACCTGACTTGTCAGTTCCAAGTTTCTACTTTGTTTCTGGATTGTGATTCGGACAAGGACTAGTGTTTTGTTTTTTGGTTATGGGATAGAATATTTATATCAAAGTAATCGGTTTACTCATCTAAATTGTCATTTAAAAACAAAATACCAATTGAATAGCAGTCTTTGAAGAATAATGGTTTACCATTTATGCAAGTATTATCATTGTGACATAACCTTTTTATATATTTTGGCTCACCAATTATATGTTCACAATTATCCATGGTTTTCCATTGTAAAATAACACCTATATAAAATTCAGAGAGTCCTGGATTCAAATAATGTTAATTGTATGGTTTTCCTCTAATTGTTTTAACCTGTCTCCTTTTCTTGCATTAGAAGATTTAAAATTTGAATATTTTATGATTACCCCTCTTGATTTACATTCAATAGCATCCCACTTTAATTGCTTGTCTGATAAATCTTTATATTTAAATTTTAATTCATTTATACTTAATTGTATTTTTTTTCTACAAAAACATGGTCACCTAAAAGAGAGGAATTTAATAACCAGAGACCTGGACTTCCTTCTTAAAATAAATTTCTTATCAGCAACAGCTGGATTTAGGTAATAAAATCTAAATCTAGTGACTACGTGCATTAAAAACTACATATCATCCAGTCTTAATTTAATAGCACTCGACGACGGTTTCGGAAAGCTATTTCTTATGGTTTTTCCATAGACCAATCGGATGTTTGTAGGTGATAAGTTAATATACATTTTCAATCATAACCAGGCATGCCTGATAGGAAAATACATAATCTACATTATATTATGTAGATATATATGTATCGTTAAAATAAAAATAAGATTTCTCACAAATATTGAATCAATAAACCTTACATTTACATTTGTACATAACATAAATGAAAAATAGAGAGTCAACGAGCACTCCTAATTACATATTATACCAGTTTTTATTCTGCAACAATAGATGGCCGTTTCGGAATACAATTCCTCATAATTAGTTCAAAAACTAAAATAATGAAACCAAAAATGTTTTAAGATGTTGAAATCAAAACCACTAATCCATGTTCGTATCAGATTCCAGAAGCAAAGTAAAAACTTTGGAACTGACAAGTAGGTTAGACATGTGAACTTTCACCAGGGAAGTGAGACCGGGTGCTGTTTAGCTAGCTTCACCTGCCACGTGTGTAATCAAAATTGTGTGAAAGGGACATAGAACTATGGGACGTCAATCCTGGATACAGAGACATCAAACTTAACAATACTGTGATGACGGCCATAAACATTTTAGGGCCTTGATAAGCCTAGGCTTGCAATATCCCTGAGTCAACAATTTATTTGCAAGCAGCCTGCTTCGTTGTACACGTTTCATTAAAAATTACATATTACACCAGTAAATTAATTGAAAATATTACCAAAGGACCAAAAAATATTTTACCAAATTTATCTAAGGAAATACTTTGCATGAGGGTGTATACCTTAGTTTGTGAGTAATTCCTAACTTTAACTTGCAGAAAATTTAGACACTAGTATATTTCTGACAATAATACATAATTATTGCCTTCTGTGTTTGTGATATCCTCGGGGCACCAAGCACCAGCAGAGATATCGGCTCAGGGGTTTAAGTTACATATTAAAGTTAATTTTAAACTTTAACTTGCAGGGAATTTAGACACTAGTATATTTCTGACAATAATACATAATTATTGCCTTCTGTGTTTGTGATATCCTCGTGGCACCAGGCACCAGCAGAGATATCGGTTCAGGGGTTTAAGTTACATATTATAGTAAATTTCAAACTTTAACTTGCAGGAAATTTAGAAACTAGTATATTTCTGACAATAATACATAATTATTGCTTCTGTGTTTGTGATATCCTCTGGGCACCAGGCATCAGCAGAGATATCGGCTCAGGGGTTTAAGTTACATAGTATAGTGAATTTCAAACTTTAACTTGCAGAAAATTTAGACACTAGTATATTTCTGACAACAATATATAATTATTGCCTTCTGTGTTTGTGATATCCTCGGGGCACCAGACACCAGCAGAGATATCGTCTCAGGGGTTTAAGTTACATATTATAGTGAATTTCAACTTTAACTTGCAGGACATTCCACACCAAGTGTTTAACTTCATTTGATTTTGATTTGACATTTTTTACTTTGATTGGTAATTTTGGGGGATTGGATTGTGATTTGAAACTAGACGGATGTGTTTGAATATTTTGTGCATTAAACGTTCCTTCAATATTATGTTTATAGTGTATTCGAACATTTGTGCCAAAGAATGGTAATCAGAAGTCGGAATACCTAAGTGCACTATATTTACATAGGTCATCTACAGACCAATCGGATTTAGGTAATAAAATGTAGAATCTAGTAATTAGGTGCATTATAAACATAGTTTTTTTTCTATAGACCAATCGGATGTCTGAAGGAAGTAACTTAATGACAAGACATGCCTGACGGGAAAATACATTATATTATTTATATCTTTATATAAAAATAAGCTTTTTCACATATATTGAATCAATAAACCTTACATTTATTTTTGTACATAACACAAATAAAAGAAAATAGGGAATCAACGAGCTTTCTAAATTACATATTAAACCAAAATTATGAACTCAAAAAAGCACTTTGCATGAGGAGATATGCCTTAGTTTTTGAGTTATTTTATAACTTTAACTTGGTAAAACTTAAACAAAATTACACATTAAATGCCTACTGAGTTTGTGATATCCTCGGGGCACCAGCCACCAGCAGAGATATTGGCGACTCATGGGTTTAAATGACATATTATACCAGTTTTAAATTTAAAGCACTAGGTGGCCGTTTCAGAATAAATTCTTCATCAGCAGTGCTTAAACCAATATTATGAAACCAAAATATTATTGAAGATGTTGGAAATATTACTAAAGGACCAAAATATATTTTACTAAATTTAGCTAAGGAAATACATTGTATGAGCGAGTATACATTAGTTGTTGAGGAATTTTAAACCTTAATTGCAGCAAATTCCACATCTGGTGGATGTAGCTATAGCTAGACAGAAGGTATTTACCTTTCCGTGACACCAAACCTCACTTCCCTGGTAGAATTACACGTGTTTAACTTCATTTGCTTTAACATTTTTTTTAGTTTTATTTGTTATTTTTGGGGATTGGATTGTGATTTGAAACAAAACGGGTGTGTTTAAATATTTTGTGCATTAAAGTTCCTTCAATATTATGTTTATGGTGTATTCGAACATTGGTGCCAAAGAAAGGTATTAAGAAGTTGGAATACCTAAGTGTACTATATACATATTTCATCTACAGACCAATCGGAATTAGGTAATAAATATAGAATCTAATGTTATAAACATATATAGTTTTTCTATACGTAAATGTTATAAGCGGTTTCGCCTGTTAGGTCAAAGGTAATTAGGAAAAAACAATGTCGCTTACATCATTTTGACTAGCAAAAACAACGAAGTTGATCCGACTACGTTACACAAATTGTATTCACAAAAATATCTCTTCGAAATTGCGAGATAAAGCTAAATGTTAAAAGCATCTGTTTATGAAATAACATGCCCCTACTACCCTTGAAATACCCTAGAACTTAAATAAAACAGTTAATAATTTGTGTATCTTATTTACTTTTACTTAAGAATTTGATATAAGATATCTAGAAGGCATTATTTAAACCATATACTTTTTTTACGTTTTTGATCACTAAATATATGAATAAAGCATGTGACACGTCAATAAAAATAATTCAAATTTTCCAAAATGTAATTGTGATATATTACAGGGTAATTGGGTATGTACTTTTATAGAAGTAATGATTATAATAATTAATAAATACCTTTTGGGGTATTTACGCGATTAAGATTTATGCAAAATTGTTACCATGGTAACAAAAACTCAAAATGCTATTTCTTAAACATTAATTGTTCGGACATGCAGTAATTCTAATGCAGTAGAATATTATTAGTAATTTTATAAATCTTACATGCTGCATGTATTTCGTACACAACTTTGCTATTTACACATGAATTCATGTCATTTAAGTGGTCATACTGTGCGCGGTTGCCATGGAAAGGTATGATGTGTTTTTAGATTCCCCATTTCTCAGACTATATAATATTATCTACTTATTTTGAAGTTTTTCGAGATTGGGCCATTTTTGCCCCTTCGTGAACCTACTCCTTTGATGACTATCCACGACAATAAACATTGCCAATACTGATTTTACTTACTGACATATATGAAATTTACTATTCTAAATTTTTTGTATGTTGACTGAAGATAAAAGTATATTTTGTTATGCATTCAGAGTAATATAGTTTTTTATTCTTTTATTCTCCACCCATTAAATCCCTATAACTACTTCCATTCATAAATGTTAAGTTAAAAAATATCTGATAATTCACACTTTCAAGATAAAAATTCCAAAAAATAATGGTGAAATTTTTTTCTAATGTTCCAAAAAAGGTAAAAAAAAAAATAATAAACTCTGTAAAAGGTACACTAACATAAAATGAAACAAAAAGTCATCGCACTAACTTATCCATCAATGAATAAATAAATAAATATATAAATAAAAATCAATTAATATAATAATAAATAATAAAAATCAATTAATATAATAAAAAATAAATAAAAATAATAGAGCTCCATATAATAATTTGACATGAAGGGTCATTACCCCCTACTTTTTTCTAAAGAGTATCCTATAAAATCTAAAGAGTATCGACACTGATCCATAAAAATTAAAGAGTATTTTCAATTTTTAAAGCCATTTATTGACATCAGTATAAATTCAAACAATAATACAGTAACATCATCTTCATTGTGACAATGGCATTTCACAGGTACTTGGGTCAGCAGTTTAACTTCCGTAGCAGGTTATACTGTTAAGAAATTTAAAGGGTAATGAGGATTTTCAAAAGGGTTTTGATACCCTTACATTTACAATTTTAAGAGTATTTTAAAAAAGGTATCAAAGGAAACTCTTTCTATCTGGAGCTCTAAAATAAATAAATAAATCCCGAGCATATGAAAAATAATGCACTGCCATTAAGCATTTAAATACATATAATATATTACATGCATGCAAAGACATACGTAACCATCATATAAATAAATAAATCAAAATTTAGATGCAATAATATACCCTGTCTATAAATAAATAAATTAATTAAATAATTAATTAATTAATTAATAAGTATGATCACTACAAAGTATAAACGGAAGCATTAAAATCGACGCTCTATTTCAACATATTACTAAATGAACTAAGAAAAATAAACAAATAAATAAAATAAATAAATATACAATATAATCTATATCTTGTCCATATAACATATTTGGCAAACCTGTCATCTATCGTAATTTAAGTTAGTTAGTGTTTTTAAAGTTTTAAAAGCTGAAATAAAGTATTTTGGATCTGAACTAAATATAGACGGGAAATTGACATTAAGTCATGCACAGTAGTTATATTAAAGTATATTGATATGTCAAAAGCATCCTTTTTAAAACAAGTCGTACCATTTTACCAAGGAAAGAGCATTAATCGGCTTGTAGATATATTTTATACGAATATATATACAATAAAAGATTATTTCTTTATATGTATTTATGTAATTATAAGACCAGCAGTAACCAAACGCCATCATCTGTAGATATGGAACATAATTTCATACTTACTTATTAAATATAAAGTTCAGTAATTGTATATTCTGTAATCAATAGGTACAAATGTAATAGATGTGTTAAAGATCTTCTTAGTGAAGCGTCTACTGTCGCAGACAATAAGATGAAAATATAAAACAGCAATTGCAACGTCCATTGCAATACAACATCTGATGCATTGCAGTCGACAACACAGAATCAGACAACAGCCAACACAACCAACGACAACAACACAATCACAAAAAACAACACAACACAACCAACGACAACAACACAATCACAGACAACAACACCAACAAACAACACAATCAACGACAACAATACAACCAACGACAACAACACAACCAACGACAACATCACAATCACAGACAACAACACAACCAACGACAACAACACAATCACAGAAAACAATACAACCAACGACAACAACACAATCACAGACAACAATACAACCAACGACAACAACACAATCACAGACAACAACACAACCGACTACAACAACACTACCGACAACAACAACACAACTGACTACAAAAAACGATAATCGGTAGAGTTGGTAAAAGATGTTCGATTGTACTTTCTTAATCGGAGTTAAGTTATTAAACATATTTTAAGAAGATGTTTCTGTTGTATCAAATGTACAGTCTTTTGATTGCTGAAAATGTGTTTAATATGCCTTAAATGTCTCAAGTAATATTTTTATTGCTCTTGAAATTTTTGTTACAGATATAGGAATTGTAGAACCTTAATGCCGTAGCAAAAATGTGTTTCCTCTTCCCCAAAGAAATAAAAAGTAGAAAAATCTGTTTCTCGGCCCATGAATGTTTTAAACAAAACATAATTGTTTATGACATCTTCTGTCTGTTCCCATTATAATTATAAACCATAAAATATAAACTGTTTGCTGATTTTATGTGACAAATTCCACTTTACATGATAGTATTGAGGAAAATGTGTTTTCATTATATCTCTTATACTTTACGCCTTGTAATTCTGTTATATATACACTGAATCTCGAGTATTAAATATTGGTGTAATGTCCTGACACTTACGAGTCCAACAACATCAATAACTTCATATTCTGTTTGCATTTTATAAAACCGCAGTATTAGCAACGATTTAAAAATATTGATAAATAATCGGAAAACTGTAAGGAAGGTTTTCATAATAATATGTCATGCGTCCACGATAGAGGATAAAATTAACATTTTTCGTGTATTTGCAAAATAACACCTTTTATGAATATGGATAATGCAAATTATGTCTTCAAGGGTGTAAAAGACACGGTAAAGTCGAGCATACTCTATCATCTGTCATTTATATCGGAAATCTATCCTAAAAAGTCTGTCTTCTATATAAAAACTTTTTTTCTGTTTAATAATAACGTTAACATTGGATTTTGCTGCAAGTCAAATAT